>JAGDQO010000658.1:1800000-2118863 GCA_018342035.1 Solanum appendiculatum | reverse complement strand
AGGTACCAACCCCTCGATACGGTTATACGGGCCTACTATCCCCCGTACTAGGCAACCAAGGTACCAACCCCTCGATACGGTTATACGGGCCTACTACCCCCCGTACTAGGCAACCAAGGTACCAACCCCTCGATACGGTTATACGGGCCTACTACCCCCCGTACTAGGCAACCAAGGTACCAACCCCTCGATACGGTTATACGGGCCTACTACTCCCCGTACTAGGCTTGGTCGACTCACAACACTTATATAGAGAAAATCGTATACATGTGTCCATTTCATCATCATTTCAGTAATTACATAACCATCCGACTCATAGGACGTACCTTGGACCTTCCCTTTCCTAAGAATTCTATAAATGGGCATTTTATCAAACACAAGGTGGGCAATTGTTCATGTAAATGAAATCATGTATTTCAAGAATACTAATTCCAACCAATTCCAAAATCCATATAAATCAGCCCACCAACAACATACATATATATATCAACCTTCATAATTTGATCATGGAAGCATGTAAACCATAAACATCACATAATAATTCCATTTCATGATAATATGCAAAATGGACCATAATAGGGTGTGTAGTAGTAATTCCATAATTCAAGAGTTCATAAATAATCATAAGGACCCATAAACTTGAAGTAGAAATAGAGGATAAATGGTTGGACTTGTGGAAAGGAAGGTTTCCACAATCAAACCCACATACCTCAACTTTGGAGAATCCTTGATGAAGATTGGAATGGAGAATCGAAGCTTGAGATTGAGTCTTGAATCCGGAATTAGAGCTTGAGATGTTTGAATTTGGTTGAAGATCTTGGTGGAATTTTTGGAGAGGGCTTAGAGAGTGTTTTTGGAGTTAAGAAAAATGACTAAGTATGGGACATATCCCCTTTTTATAAAAAAAAACGTCTCCAACCCGCCTAAAAAAAAAGCTCACTGGAAATTGCAAATCTGCACAGACAGGTTTTACGAAAATGGTCATAACTCCCTCATCCTAACTCGGACTAAGGTGAAACCAAGTGCGTTGGAAAGCTAACTCAAAGAGCTTTAATTTGATAGTTTGCAGCCCTTCCAGTTCCTTGTGTGCTAAGAGATATGCCCTTTAAAGTTGACCCTCCAAATCGCAATTTTTGCGATTTTCGAATTTTGATACGGTTGCTCTAAAATTCGGGTTAGACCCATTTCCCACTCAATTTGACCCCACAAATAAGAATATGAAGTCGAATTTCCGAAATCATGCACGGATTTTGAGATATATGGAAATTACAATTATAGGTATTTCCGAAGCACATTTTCGGGCATTTTTGGGGTCGTTTCAATATCTCCCCCTTGGGAACATTCGTCCCCGAATGTTAAAGAAACGTACATGAGAGACACAAACATGGCAATTTCAGCCCACATAAGGATGCAACAATGCACTTACACCTTATTTCAAAACCTCAACATAGTTGTAAAACCACAATGAACTTGTCAACTTAAACATGAATGTATGCAATGACATGGGGGCTGAACTTAAGACCTGAGATTTTATAAAGGGCTTAGATCAATACCTTAGGCTCGAGTGGAGTGGAAAAGATAAGGATATCGCCTTTGCATGTCCGCTTCGGCCTCCCAAGTAGCACTTTCAACTTGTTGATTTGCTCCAAATCGGATTTAATGGAAGGCCACATTTTGTCTCAACCTCCTGCCCACTATTCTATCTTAAAATCTGGGACCGCAAACCTCTTCATAGGTCAAAATTATCTCTCAACAACACATCCACAACTATCAAGAGACACAATGGCATGGCAGGATCACCCACCCACACTTCCTCAACATAGACACATGAAATTACCGGAGTGAACCAAAATCCATCTCTAGGCAATCCAAACTTCATAAGCACCTTGCCAATTCTCCTGCATCACCTTATAAGGACCCACGTCGGGGCAACTTGCCCTTCTTACCAAAACCGAACCACACCCATTCATGGGTGGTCACCCTTCAAATAAACCGCAATCACCAAACTCGGAAATTCAAAGAGCCCTTCTCTCGCATCGCATAGGGACTTCGACTTGCCACTCAAACCTTTCTCTAATCATCCTAACCTTCTCAAGAGGCCTCCATAACTAGGTCTGGTCCTAACAAGGCCACCTCACCAACCTCAAACCACCCAACCGGTGATCTACAACGCCTCCCATAGAGAGCCCCAAAAGGAGCCATACCGATGCTAGAACGATAGCTATTGTTATAGGCAAACTCAATCAATGGAAGATGATCATCCCAACTACCCTTAAGCCCCAATACACAAGCCCTAAGCATATCCTCAAGTGTTGGGATAGTCCTTTCGGCTTGTCCATCCGTTTGCGGGTGAAAGGCCGTAGTAAGCTTAACTCTCGTACCTAGACCCCTTTGAAAGGACTTCCAAAAGTGTGAAGTAAATTGAGTACCACGGTCCGATATGATGGATAGAGGAATCCCATGCAACCTTACCAAGTCATGAATATATAACCTTGCATAATCTTCCGCCCATATGTTGTCTTTACCGGTAGAAAATGAGCCGATTTTGTCATCCTATCAACCACCACCCAAATAGAATCAAAACCTTTTCTAGTCTTGGGAAAACCAACTACAAAATCCATATTAATTTCTTCCCACTTCCAAGTAGGAATCTCTATGTCTTGGGTTAGACCACCCGGCCTTTGATGTTCGGCCTTGACTTGTTGACAATTATGACAACCGGAGACGAATTTGGCAATGTCCTTCTTCATGCCTCTCCACCAATACACATCCCTCAAATCTCTATACATTTTGGTGGAACCAGGGTGGATGGAGTAGGAAGAATTATGAGCCTCCTCAAGAATTTTCTCCCTCAAACCATCAACACAAGGCACACACAACCTACCTTGGTACCTAAGGGCACCATCTCCCCCTTGGGAGAAAACTTCCACCTTGCCCTCTTTCACCAAGGCCTTCAATTCAAACAAGGAAGAATCAAGATCTTGTTTTTCTATCACCTCATCAACCAAGGAAGACCTAGCACCATCAACAACGACCACACCACCATTACTAACCTCTTCCAACCTAACCCCCAACCTAGCCAACCGATGTACCTCCCTAGCCATTTCCCTATCACCAATATCAACATGAGCTAGGCTACCCATAGACACCCTACTCAAAGCATCCGCCACCACATTAGCTTTACCGGGATGATAATGCACACTCATATCATAATCTTTAAGAAATTCTAGCCACCTTCTTTGTCTCAAGTTGACATCTTTTTGGGTGAAGACATATTGGAGGCTCTTATGATCGGTGAACACATCAACATGTACCCCATACAAATAATGACGCCAAATCTTTAAAGCAAACACCACCGCGGCTAATTCAAGATCATGCGTATGATAGTTCTTTTCATGCACTTTGAGTTGTCTAGAAGCATAGGCTATCACCTTACCATTTTGCATTAGGACACAACCCAAGCCAACTCTAGAAGCATCACAATACACAACAAATCCCTCAAGCCCATCCGGTAGTAACAATATAGGAGCGGACACAAGTTTATCTTTCAAGGTTTGAAAACTCCTTTCGCACTCGTCGGTCCACTCAAACTTAGCCTTCTTTTGTTTCAACTTAGTCATGGGAGAAGCAATAGAAGAAAACCCATTCTCAAATCTCCGGTAGTAACCCGCTAAGCCCAAGAAGCTCCTAATATCCGACGGGGTTCAATGGGCCCTAGGCAAATTCTAAACATCGGTCTTCTTTAGGGTCTACCTTTATAACCATCCCCGACACCACATGACCTAGGAAGCAACCTCCTCAACCAAAATTCACACTTTTCATACTTTGGCATACAACTTCTCCTCTTCTTAATCTTGCAACACAACCCTCAAGTTGACCCCGTAGTCTTCCTCGCTATGCGGAATAGATTAAAATATCATTCAATGGAAGACCAAACAAAGGAATCAAGGTAGGGTTTAAAAGACCCTATTCATTAGGCCATGAAGGTAGCCGGTGCATGGTCCCAAACCCAAAGACATGGACAACAAAGTTCATAATGTCCATACCTAGCTCCGGAAGGCTGTCTTGGGAATAATCGGTCCACGATTCCCCCACATTCCAACACCACCTCCCTCACCTGCACTTGATGATACCCAGGACCGAAGATCAATCTTAGAAGAATGGCTAGCCCCTTGCAATTGGTCGAACAAGTCATCAATCCTAGGAAGAGGATATTTATTCTTGACGGTGACCCTATTGAGTTGCCGGTAATCGATACACATCCTAAGGGACCCATCTTTCTTCTTCAAAAACAACACCGGTGCACCCCATGGTGATTGGCTAGGCCTAATAAAACCCTTCTCCAACAAGTCCCTCAATTGTTCTTTCAACTCCTTTAACTCCGCCGGGGCCATACGGTAAGGGGGAATAGAAATGGGTTGAGTATCGGGGAGGAGGTCTATGCAAAAATCTATTTCCCTTTCGGGAGGAACATCGGGAAGGTCATTAGGAAAGACATCAAGGAATCCATTTACGACCGAACCGACTCTATAAGAAGTTTGGACTCCACATCCCTAACCCTCACAAGTGATAGAGACACCCCTTAGGAGATAACTTACGGGCTTTAATGCAAGAGATGAATCTACCCTTGACTACCACATTTTGGCCTTTTCCCATTCAAGAATGGGTTCACTTGGGAATTGGAACTTGACCCTACGGGTTCTACATCATAGAAGCATTAGATGCATGCAACCAATCCATCCCCAAGAACAACATCAAAATCGACCATGTTCAATTCAACAAGATCACAAGGCAATATTTTTATGCAAGATGCAAAATAGGACAATTCTATATAGACCTCCTGAGCAACAATATATGCACCAATAGGAGTAGACACCTATTATATGACTACGCAACAAGTCGGGCTCAACATGAAACTTTTTGGCAACAAAGGGCGTGACAAAAGAAAGAGAGGCACCTGGATCAATTAGTGCATATACATCCAAGTCAAAGATTTTCAACATACCGGTAACGACATCGGGGACTTCATCGACCCCTTGCCTCCCATGCAAAGCATAAAATCGATTGTGCCTTGGGGCACCATCTTGTCGGCCCACTCTCCCCAAAGGAACAGCATTGGCACCTTGTGGACGGACCTCCTTACCCTTGTTGCGATTTCGGGGACAATCCATTGCCTTGTGCCCCATTTCCCCACAACTGTAGCAAGCACTGGTATTTCTCAAACACGGGCCACCATGGCCCTTACCACACTTCGGACATACATCACTAGGACCCATACCACCAACACCTTGGGCCCTTGGAACGTCATTGGCAAACCCCCTATGGGGCGCTTGAGAAGACCCTTGGCCTTGATGAAATCGGCCTCCCCTTCGACTTTGGAACTTGCCCTTAAAACGGCCCCTCTTGGCCTCATGACCCCTCCTCTTCCTCAACTTCTCCTCCTCCATTAGTTCGGCATAGACCATCAAGCGGGACAAGTCAATGTCACTAATCAACATTGCGGACCGTCATTCTTCACTCACAAGGTCGGACACACCCATCACGAATTTATTCATTCTAGACCGTGAGTCGGCAACCAAGTGTGGAGCATATCTTGAAAGTTGGTTAAACTTGAGGGCATACTCCCTCACACTCATAGATCCTTGTTTTAAATACATGAACTCCACCAATTTGGCTTCCCTAAGCTCTAGAGGAAAGAATCGATTAAGGAAAGCCGTTTTGAACTCTTCCCAAGGCACCACATAGTTTGCCCCCTTCTCTCTCTTCCATTGGTTGTACCATATTTGGGCCACTCCTTTTAGTTGGTAGGCCGCCAACTCCGCCTTATTTTCTGACCTCACGCCCATGATAGCTAATATCTTGTGGACTTCATCAATGAACTCTTGAGGGTCTTCATCTAACTTAGACCCATAGAATTCTGGGGGATTCATCCGCACGAAGTCTCTCACCCGAGATGCCGGGGTAGGAGCCTGAGGGGCTTGGGTCCCGTGGTTGGCTTGATTAGCCATAGCTTGTGCAAATAAAGTAAGGGCATCACGAAGATCCCCATTGGTCGGTTGTTCCTCGGGTGCGCGGGCTCGTCTTCCTCTTGTATTAGGCATGATCTAACATAACAAAGAACAACCGTTAGGGAAGAACTTAATTCAACTTCTACAGCACGACTTAGAACATGGAGAAGGGAAACATTTCCTAAAACGTCTCATAGCCTCCTACTCATAGTTGTGGTGCACAACACAACCATGAATCGGACTCTAATCAACGCGGTGTGTTGGACTCCGAGGATCATTCAACCTAGGGCTCTGATACCAAGTTTGTCACGACCCAAGCCTAGGGCCTAGATGTGACCGGCGAATGGGGAACCCGAAGGAACCCCAAACAATCCTCATAGCGTATCATTACACCTCCTTGGTCGCGGAAGCAATTAAATGACCATAAACGATAAGCATAATCAAGGGGGAAATCGGGACTAAGGGAGCAAAAAAAAAGAAATGATACATAAATACCATAGATGAGTCAAGCTCAAGCATAATACACAACTTGTCCAACACCACCTCTAAACATGAGTACTTAGCGGGGGCCAAGACAAACTACCGGGCTCACCCTCATAGTCAAAACATAACTAGAAAGGAAAAGTTTTATACATAGCAAAAGATCATGAGCAACGTCCCCGAAATGGAGGACTCACCAATAACCACTATAGAAAATCGTACTAGCCACGCGGAGGAGGATGGTCAAGCGGTGCTCCGGTCCCTACATGGTGACATCATGTAGGCATAGAGTATGCGTTAGTACATTTGAATGTACTAAGTATATGGGATGCAATGCAATGCTACATTAGATGGACATCATAGGAAAAATGCGTAATCATACCCAATAGATAGCATATTAATGAAATGATATGTATAATGATGCTTACATAAAAATCATATTTAGTGGGACGTAGTACATGTGTGGCGAGTGACCATCAATATAGTATTTCCAAGGCCTACCACCACCTTGGAGAGGCGAAAGAGGTACAAACCCCTCAATATGGTTACACGGGCCTACCACCCACCGAGCTAGGGACCAAGGTACAAACCCCTCGATACGGTTATACGGGCCTACTACCCCCCGTACTAGGCAACCAAGGTACAAACCCTCGATATGGTTACACGGGCCTACTACCCCCGTACTAGGCAACCAAGGTACCAACCCCTCGATACGGTTATACGGGCCTACTACCCCCCGTACTAGGCTTGGTCGACTCACAACACTTATATAGAGAAAATCATATACATGTGTCCATTTCATCATCATTTCAGTAATTACATAACCATCCGACTCATAGGACCTACCTTGGACCTTCCCTTTCCTAAGAATTCTATAAATGGGCATTTTATCAAACACAAGGTGGGCAATTGTTCATGTAAATGAAATCATGTATTTCAAGAATACTAAGTCCAACCAATTCCAAAATCCATATAAATCAGCCCACCAACAACATACATATATATATCAACCTTCATAATTTGATCATGGAAGCATGTAAACCATAAACATCACATAATAATTCCATTTCATGATAATATGCAAAATGGACCATAATAGGGTGTGTAGTAGTAATTCCATAATTCAAGAGTTCATAAATAATCATAAGGACCCATAAACTTGAAGTAGAAATAGAGGATAAATGGTTGGACTTGTGGAAAGGAAGGTTTCCACAATCAAACCCACATACCTCAACTTTGGAGAATCCTTGATGAAGATTGGAATGGAGAATCGAAGCTTGAGATTGAGTCTTGAATCCGGAATTAGAGCTTGAGATGTTTGAATTTGGTTGAAGATCTTGGTGGAATTTTTGGAGAGGGCTTAGAGAGTGTTTTTGGAGTTAAGAAAAATGACTAAGTATGGGACATATCCCCTTTTTATAAAAAAAAACGTCTCCAACCCGCCTAAAAAAATAGCTCACTGGAAATTGCAAATCTGCACAGACAGGTTTTACGAAAATGGTCATAACTCCCTCATCCTAACTCGGAATAAGGTGAAACCAAGTGCGTTGGAAAGCTAACTCAAAGAGCTTTAATTTAATAGTTTGCAGCCCTTCCAGTTCCTTGTGTGCTAAGAGATATGCCCCTTTAAAGTTGACCCTCCAAATCGCAATTTTTGCGATTTTCGAATTTTGATACGGTTGCTCTAAAATTCGGGTTAGACCCATTTCCCACTCAATTTGACCCCACAAATAAGAATATGAAGTCGAATTTCCGAAATCATGCACGGATTTTGAGATATATGGAAATTACAATTATAGGTGTTTCCGAAGCACATTTTCAGGCATTTTTGGGGTCGTTTCAGTCCCAATCACTTTCCTTATGATGTATTAGATGGCCTTGAGACATATTATTAGACTTCCATTTTTGTGAAATTCGTTTGTATAAAATGCTTCCTCTGAACTTTTCAAATGCTATTATCTTGTATCATGTTTGCTAAAAGGTTTGTGTGGGGTCTTTTGGGGTCCTATATATGTCATGCCTGGGGTATACTTTGGGTCATGACAAGGTAGAACCAAGTCGGTAAATATAGTTGCAACTATTATTGGGTAGTGCCAGGATGATGCCAAATTTGAGGCATTATACAATGAAGAAGTTTAATACTTGGGAAATCAAGTGGGGTTTCTCACACCAATTATTAACAACAAGGTGGGAACCAATGTTGGAACAAGGATATAGATAGTGGTTCAAAAGATTGGCAAGGTGAAAATTGGAGAGATAGGGAGATGGAAAAAGATAGGTATGTGCCTCCCCATTATTGTCTGCCCCAAAAGAATCAAGCGGGCCAGCAGGAAACTGGACTGAGGACATGCTTGCAAGGATCTACAAAAAGATTGAAGGGTTCGATAAGGTGTTGAAGGAATTGAAAAATGACATCTCCACTTTATCACAGACGGTGACTTCTCACTTAGTATCCATCAAGCAGCTGGAGACCCAACTTGGTCAAATTGCCACTCATCTAAATCCAAGGCAAAAGGGTACGTTGCCTAGTGACACCATCTTGAACCCCAAAAATGAATGTTGAGTTTGAGGACTATTTCATGCCATGACGTTAAATAAGGCGCTTCTTGGGAGGCAACCCAAGTCTTGACTTTTGTTTTTATTGCTTTTGAATAACGTACATTGTGAGTACAGGTTGAAAAGTTGTCGAAAGATTGACAAGGGAAGATTAGGCGATGCCAAAACCAAATGGCGATGAGTCGAAGGCATTGAACGGACTAACTCTTGTCTGCCTTTTGAGCTGGAATTGGTGAAAAAGTGTATTGTCAAGATCGGTGATCAGAACACCAAAGGGCGATTCACTGAAATGCACTAAGCGGACTCCATCAGGTTCACCAAAGCGGCCTGCAGGTTTGATAATTGGTCACACATGTTCAGCGAGCTTAGGCTCAAGATGGCGATACGCCAAACACGTTCGGCGACGTTCGTGAGTGCACCGAACGGGCCTGATATAAAAAGACCAAGGGTTATTATAATTTCAAAAATCAAAACCTTTGAAATTTTATAGCCTTTTCGATTCCTTTCTCTTCCATCATGAATTTTGAGTGTTTTTGAACCTCGTGTGAATGTATTGAAGGTGGTAGGAATGCACTTGCTTGGAGTTTGAGTCAACCCAACCCCGATTCCTCAGTTTCTTGATTGTTTTTCAACATTAAGGTTGGTGTTCCGACTTCTTGTTGATGATTTTGAATTTAGAATGCATATAGGGTATGGGCTTGAGCCTTTTAACTGAGATTAAGTGCTTGATATCATTGGATAGCATCATATTGTTGAATTTGAACTGTGCTCATATGATTTTAATTGTGAATGCTTGTATAAATTGTGAATCGTGATTGTGCTTGTTAAATTATTGAATTGAGTTGATATACTTGCTAGGTCTGTGCCTAATTGAATGTGAGTGAAGTCTGAGTAGTTTAGTGTAGACCCATTGTATGATTTTGCCCAATGATAGACAGGGTGACAGCTTTCTTAAGGGCAATTCATCTATTAATGCAATACTTAGTGATATCTAGGGGAAATCTGAGTACCCATGGGTAGAGCAAACATATAGGTGAATTGTAATGCTAGGAACTCGTATTTGTTGTACATGTTTGATTGTGCTATGAAAATTTGGCACTGGGTTGAAATTTTCTATTCGACAAGCTTGTCGTAGTCTCCCAAGAAAGTTAGGTGAGTCGTTGAGTAAGCCCAGATCGCCCAATTTATCTTGTGCATAGCCTTGGGTACTGTTCCATTCGGCATGCTTGTCTCAGTTCGCTAAACCAATTTGGCGTATCATCAAGTGGGAGAGGATATCGCCCTTGATGACTGTGTCTTTCCCTTTTGCAGTGTCAGTTTTGGCAGACTTGTCTTAGCTCATCGAAACCAGCTCGGTGAATCACCGAATTTGCATTGACTTTGCCTTTTATGCCTGAATCATAAGTTAAATGCTTCTGTCTATTTCGACGGTCTCACCAGAGTCCGCCTATCCTGTTAGGCGATACACCTTCCCATTAGGTGAGCCTTAGGAGTGTTTTTAAGCCATCATTCAATGTGCATTCGATTTCAACTGACCTTCACAAATATTGTGTTTTAATGTGTGCTTTGCAGGTAATGGCAAAAACAAAGGGTAAAAATATGGTCTCTTCTAACACTTCAGCAGACAGAGAGTCTTCTCCTCCTCCTCCTCCTCAAAAAAAGGAAAAGGGCATTTCAATCAATGAGCCTTATGAAGACTCCAATGCCCAACTAACAAACCCTAATACACCTACCAGCGCGGGTAAAAAGTTACGAAAGCACGTCGCCAAGAAGCAGGTGAATATCCACTAAAAATTGGTGTCACCCTCACAAGATGCCAACCCTGCTTCTCGTGTTCTTCAAAATATAGCTCTAAGGGCTTTAAATAGGCTCAAGGCAGAAGGGGAACAAACCATCTTGGAGGAGCATCGACTCTCGACTGATGGTGTTATGAGTGAGTATCTAGCTATAAGGGCTGCAATCAAATTCCACAAGCTGGAATAGTTCAGAAAAGCCAGGCAACCATATATACCCAAGTGGGTATAAGAGTTTTATGATGCCTATGCCAAGGCATTACCGAAAAAGAGAAAAGTGACTGTCTGGAAGAAAGTGGATGAAGTACAAGTACGGGGTAAGATTGTGCAGTGTCATGCCACTGATATTAATGTAGTATTGTGTATCACACATAATCAGACTGACAAGTACAAGAACCAGATGAAGAAGACATTGGATGCACTAAAGGAGTGCTTGGTCCCTCTAATATTCGGTGAATCTGCACCATTTTGGTTGGCTGAAGGTGTCAAAATAGAGAAGAAAGACCAAAGCTTAATTTCAAGATACTGGTTTGGGTTTATCAGTAGCAATGTGATGCCATCTCAAAATAAATCCGTACTTTGGCAACGAAAGGCTGTGTTAGTTGGTTTTATTATTGAGAGGGAGAAAATCAACATTGGGAAAATAATTATGGAGGAAATATTACTTAGGGCCAGACAGGAGCAGACTTCTCTTCCCTTCTCGGTGCTCATGACTCAACTATGCAAAAGAGCGGGAGTTCCTTTTCGAGGGAAAGTTGATTTCAGGATCACGCCAGCGTGCTCTAGTGAAATTTGGAGGATCGAGGCCAAGTATCTGCGAGATGATGCGGCTCAGAGGAAGACGCCAGCACCAAAATCCATACTAGTGGTCGACCCTGCTGCACTGGTACCTGAGACCAGCACACCTGCTCCTTCTATGGAGCAGGCAGGTATTACTACACCACCCTCCACTAATGCCCCTTCTGAGTCTACATCTGTTTCTGTGCCGAATGTTGATGCTACTGTGAGTTATCCCCCCTCTCCAGTTGCTCGTCCTCTCTTGACTCGGACACTTATATACAGATGGGCAATCTTATCCGATCAGGGGATGTTAGAGCTGCTCAGGTTGAGAAAGACTTGCCTCGGCTAATTGACCAGGCTATCAAGAAAGCCTTGGCTCCTCTGACTGAGCGGGTGGTCAAGTGTGAGGAGGTGATAGAGGGCCACACCCTGAGACTAGATTATTTGACTGTTAGGATAGAAGCTCGAGAGAAGGCTGAGGTTAGTTCTAGTGCTTTGGACTCCTTGAAGGTTGAGGTTGCCACTCTGAGGGCGGAGGTGGTCCAGATACAGTCCATGGACATATAAACACTATGGGACGGGTTCCCCTTTCTGATGCCACTGCCTTTATGCCGGAGATGCCTAGCACGATGCCTTCTTCTTTTGTGCCTGGAGTTTCTGTAGATACTGATGCTATTGCTGAGGATGAGAGTGATAGAGGCGACAAGGATTTGGCTGAAGAGATTGATGAGGAGGGACTGCAAGAGGTAGAGCACGGATTTCTGAGACTCTGACAGAGCAACAAGAGGGCGAGGAGGCCATTCTTCAGGCTTCCCTTGAGAGATCTCTTCGAGAGACTTCAGATGTCGGGTCCAGTGGAGTCACTCCAGACTCCACCATACTTCCTGCTATTGAGAAGGGCATTGATGCCCCAGTTGAAGCTTCCTTACTGCCTCCAATGATTCTTTTGTCGGGCATTCATGCCTCTCTTGAGGCTTCTCCACCCGAGACTCCAGATGAGAGTGCTCCACAGGCATAGCCTGTCAGAGGGACCCTATATATTAGACTCCCAGTACTTCATTTATTTTGCATAGAGGACACTGCATTCTATTTTATGTGGGGTGAGGGCCTTCGTGCTAATATTCCCCTTTTATTTGTATTTTGTAACTTCATCTTTTGAACAATTGTAGTTTGATTTTCGTTTATATTAGAGTGCTCTTTTGGGTAAATGTGCCTCTTTACTTCATTTTCATTTCTCTTGATGATGGAACCCCCCTTATGAATTTTAAAATCGAGAAATGCTTGAAGTGTTCATTGATAAAAAATTTGAAAATTGATTTTTTTTCAATATCAATGTCTTAAATAGTATTCATGATGAGCATGATGCAAAGTGTTGGTGTTGCGCGAATGAAATTGATGTGATTGCACCTTTGATTGATCCCTTTGAAATTTTTGTTGACTAGCTGCGTTTCGATGTGAGCCTTGCAATGAACATCATACGTACGCTTTTGATCTTTTCGGGATGTGCTAAATAAGTGTATTTCGAAGTGCCATGTGTGGTGAGGTTTTTACTTGAAAGCATGCATGTAGAGTCCTAGAATTTGCCTTGTTAGTCCAATTGTGTGAATTTTGGTGAATGTGAGATATGATCATGGGCAAAAATTCAACGAGGGAACCAAATTATCCATAAACCATTGGTGACCACCGTGTGAGGGTGTGAATCCATTCTTGCACCAGTTGAGCCTAATCCATTTGTTGTCAACCAAACGAAGCCTCTTGAACCAAATTATCCTTACCTTTTCACCAAAAACCCTTTGTGAAGCATTGTGATGTTTGAATAGCCAACTTAGGTCAAAAGCCTAAGTTGGGGGTATGGAAAGGAAGGATGAGTGAAAGCCATGTAAAGGGAAAGCAAAGATGAAATGAAGCTCAACTTTGAAAGTGTTACTAAAAAGAAGGAATCCCTCCTTATAAAAGAAATATGATGATGAAAATGAAAAAGAGGAGTGATTGAAATAAAAAATTGGATCCCAAATAAAGTGAACGACAAATCAATGATTGAGTTCTTAAATTAAAAAGAAAGAAAAAGGAACTTGAGAAGAAATGATGATGATTGCAACAATGCTTTGAAAGGGTGAAGTCACTAATCCAAATTGACCATGCCTTAACCCTTAGCCCCATTATAAGCCTAAAAGACCCTTGAGATCTTACATAAGTTGGATTATGTGATGATTGGAAAATATGGACAAACCTATGTGATAAAGCTTGTATGTTTTCTCTTTTGAGAGAGTGAGAGTTACATTCATTCCTTACACCTTGGTTGAAATTGCTTTGTGAGAGCATGGAATAGTTCTTGATGTGAGGGCACTAGAATACATTTGTTGAAACATGTTCTTGCATTAGATAAGAAGCTAAAGTGATCTTGAGCTTGTGTTGAGACTAGTTAGTCATCATTTGAAGGTTTTTGATCATGATTTAGCATAACATGCTATTGAGAGTAGTCTTGCTATGAAACTTGCATGCTAGCTCTCTTTGAGTATTGTGGTAGACACCCTTATTGAGCTTATTTTTTTCTTAATTTACTTGAGGACAAGCAAAAGTTTAAGTTGGGGGTCTTAATGATTGGTGGTTTTGCAATCGTTTAAGGTCCATTTAGCTTAATAATTAGTGTCCTCAATGCCTAATTTTGTCCTTTTCTAATAGAATATTGATGATTGAAGCTATGAAGGCAATTGGACAAGGCAAGGACTGATGTTTGAATGAAGGGCCAAAAATATAAAAAAGATATGCAAAGTGCACATTATTGAACACCTAATATGAAGGGTGGATCGCCTATTGAGCATGCCCAACTTTACAGTGCAAAGCACTTGTGTATATCAAAGAACGTTGGCGAACTCCGGTAGAAAAGGTGATGCATCGAGTGAGAACGACGGTGTTCACGAACATCGCCTAAAGTGACAGTGTACAAGATAAAGATTTAATGCTCAAACGGCTAACTAAGTAGGTATTCAGCGATGCACCGAACATGAAAGGCTGACTAAAGCGAAATCAAAGATTGAAGTTCAAACACCAAAAGCTTAGAGTATCACAAGGCAAGCTAAGGAACAAAGGGTGATCCGCCGAACAGGTTCGACAAGCCCGACTAATGTCACCGAAGCTGTCAGATGATGGATTTTTTAGCCAAATTTTGGGAAAGTATAAATACCCCAAAGAATATAATTTAAAGAGTTTTTTGAGTTTTTTCAGAAGGAATTCTAAGAAGGACACACACACAGAGAGTTGAGAAAACACTTTACCTTTGAAGAACACTTTTCTAGCTTTTGGGGTTTTACAACTTTGTGCTTAAATTTGACAAATTGAAGTTGAATCCAAAGTGGGTTTGCTTGTAATAGCTTGATTTCATGTTACCCATGGCTACTTTCATGAAAGATATAATTTCTTTACTTTTTGTGATGGGTGGCTAAGACCCCAAAATCTAGGGGTGCTCTAATGGGGTTGGGTGTTAATTTAATGTAGTGGGTATTGTGCTCTTCTCTATTTTGTTGCTGTTCATGCATGAATTTGGTCTAATTACCATGTTGTTAACTAATGGTTTAAGGTTGCAAACTTAATTCCTACTTTCGATCTTCGGTTGATGCTCGAGAGAGATTAATTGGAGTGGGTAATTAGTTCAATACTAGCAATTTAGGTTTGATGTCTGTAGCTTGCTTGAAAGAGAGGTTATGGGTTGGATCTATTTTCCCTATTCTTGAAAGAGAGGATCGAGTAAGGTATTGGGTTGTTTAGGATTGGCATATAGATGAGACTGAAAGCAGATTCTATGCATAGATGCGTTGAGATCGAAAGATGATTAGCGTCAATGAAGATAACTTAGCCTATTCATGAATGTTCATCACAATAGAGCATCACAATTACCCCTATGTGAGATTGACTTCCAATCCACGCACACCTATATTGCTTGTTAACTTGATTTCGTCTAATTTTTAGTTTAATTGTGATAATTGATAGCCAAATCTTCATATTGAGTTGGTGGTTCCATCCACCCAATTGTTCTTACTATTACAAATGAGCTAATTTAAAATCCAAATTTCTTGATAAGGAACTCTCTATGATGCACCATTTCTTGTGGGATTCGACCCGGACTCTTCGTTGGATTTTTACTGACTATGATCGCTCACTCTTTTAATTCATTTTGGAGGGTGATTTGAGCATTATCACAATCCAACCCATCAGATCGTGTGGGTACCTACTCTAATACCTAAATAGGAGAACCCATTCACCCAAATTAAATTAGGACATGTGGAAAATAAATAAATTACAAGAAAATCTCTTAAATACAAAAAACCTTCATGAAATATCAATCTTTAATAAAACCTTTTTAAACTGACTGAAAAGTCCTCTCACAGGAACTAGTCTGACCAGGTACAAGAGTTACTAAACGACTATAGTTTATACAAGAAAATAGGACACAGCTCCCACCATAAGGAAAGGAGAAATGAAATCTATTGGAGATCATCGTCATCAACACCTATGAAACATCACTGACCCTGCAATCAGTCTATGTCAAGTGGCATAGCAAGAGTAGTATCAGTACAAATGTGCATATTCGTAGGCCTCATCGGTCAATTCAAACCTACCGCATAATATAATATAGATAATCAGAAAAAAAAAACATGCAATATGAAGGTTCCACCACCAAGTCTCTATCCACTTGCTTCCACCCTCCCAAGTATAATATCCATAACTGAAGTGCCTTGATCCCAGCCTCCTACCCTATTTCACTGCCAACTCTACCATTTATCATTCAACCTTCTTGCAACTTTAAGATCAGATCATAGTCTAACCCCTTTATCACATAGAGACTCCTAAATACAAGACCATCCCTAACTCTGTTAACCAACCTACTATCATGGCCCTTCAGATCAGTACCTGAAATTGGCGCCTTAGACCGAGTTTCATATTGAGAAAAATACAAACAAATCCCTTAACCTCGACGAACCAACCATTGAGCATTAGTGCTGCCACGTCGTAAGCGACAATGGCCATTTTTATGTTAGGAATGTGCCGAGCCAAAGCTGGTTTGAAGACCACGGCTCCCGAATTTTGAGATATAATGGATAATAGTTTTTGGATAAAATGCAAAATTATTTTATCTTTAGTATTTTGGTTAGGGATATTAGTTAGTCTAGGAATTATTTATTCCATCATTTGTACTATAATGATGAAATAAGTTATCTTATATATATGTTGGAATATTATCTCAATTCATGAGATATATAACTTGATCTATCCCATTCCTTATACTTTTCAATAACTTTAAGTGTTTCCTTTTTATTTTTTAAACTTTGTTTTTTCAAAAATCTTAAGTCTGATCCCCTCATCGAAGAGATTGTGTTAATTAGTTAATATTTGGATAGTCAAATGATATTTTTTCTTTGATCATAATTTTTTCAAATACTTTCTAAATACTTTGAATGTTATTTACGTAAATTTTAATTAAAAAAAACTTTGTCCAAATTCACACCGAACATTTATTAATTTGACTTTCGTATTCTGAATCAAGACAATTTTTGGGACAAAAAGAGTTTTTTTTATATTTAGTAAATAACATTTTAATTTCAACATGTTTCATGATATATTCCAAACCATACGTTTTAAAGGGTACATTTGGTAATTACACGAATTTTGATTAAAACTAAAAAATTTCGACTTTTATTCAGAAAATGAAACTTGAGCTTAACTCAATTAAAAAAGCTAGCTAAAAGAAGTTAGAATTGCTAAACTCATATAAGGAGAAAATTGTCGTTCCACCACCGATATGGACTACTAACACGCCCCCAATCCCTGCACATCCAACTTTGGTAACTGAAATGTAAACAATACAATATGAGGATCTAACATCAGATGACATAAAAAATTAGATGAATCTAACTTTGATATCATGTTAAGAAAACAAAACATGACCTTAGAGTTATCAATATGGCCAACGACCCGACAAGACTTGGAGTTTGACGGGATAGGTTGGGCCGGTCCACCATTTGAATAGGTCTTAAATTAGTTAATCCAACCCAACCCTAAGAAGACCGCGAGTTAGGCTAGGCCAACTCGTTCTTTATTTTTTACAATTTTTTAAAACTAAAATTTAACATAAAATGCAAAAACATAAACTTTTACAAGACAATATCACTTATTATTGTTAAACCAAGTCTCGAGTACACAATTAAATAATTATCTCAATAATACTTAAAAAATACTACTCCCTCCATTTCTATTTAGTTCTCACCATTTTAGATTTCACATCCCTTAAGAAATTATGTAAGTTTACCATTGTACCCCTATTTAGTGTTCTCTTGAAGTAAAATTTTCAATAAATGAGCATGAATTAATTTATTTTGATTAATTAATTTGACCAATGAACATGAATTAATTATTTTATTTTCCTATGTTGGTCAAATGCATACATTCAAGGCTAATAAATCTCACAGGGTAAAATAAGAAGAATAGTGTTATTTATGCATTGATTTTGTGAACTGAGAAGTATTAAGGAACATTTATTTCTAGTAAGGATGTAAATAAGAACGGAGGGAGTAACAATATTAAGGGATCAAAGCTGATATGTTTTTGAATAGTTAAGGGACTAAATCCGATAAATGTATAGTTAAGGGACCATTTTAGACCTACTCCTTTAGTTAAGGGACTATTTATGAAATTTTCTCAATAATATTACAATAAAATGCATACAACCTCCTCAAAATCTGGCACACATAAATTATTACATATCAAACACCAACACTTCATTTTTGTTAAGCACAATTGAATACATATAAAGAAATATTATTGCATTGAATGTGACCAATCGGGTCCTACAATCTATGGAAGTGTAACATGCATGAAACCAATCCATCCCAAGAATAACATCAAAATCTAACATATCAAGCTTTACTAGATCAACATGAGTGACTCTATGAGAAACACAAATAGGACAGTTTCTATAAACTCTCTTAGCTGCTATAAAATTGTAACACCCCAGTTTTTGAAAAGAAAGAAAAAATGCAGTTTTAAAATTTTTGTGGTGCCAGTGACGACGGAGGCCATCTACGGACCGTAGGTGGAGTGACGGGCCTTAGATGGGAACCGTCGATGGCCCTGTCAATTTTATGAATTTTGAGTTTCTGAACCTCGACCTACGGAATAGCAGGATGGTTCGTAGATCAGTTGACTGGCCGTAGATGGGTTCCGTAGATGCCTTAAAGACTTAGCCAAATTTTCAGTCAAAAATGAACTTTCTGAATCGATTGACGGAAGAGAAGGACGGTCCGTCAATGGATGTACGGACCGTAGATCCTGTCCGTCGATTGGCCCCGACATTATTATTTAAGGGCTTTTTGGACTTTTTCCTAAATGTTTATTCCTTATCCTAGATGATTTTTCCCCTTAACCCTTGCCCTATTTATAATTTCTAAGCTCTAATCCCGTTATTCCAACTCTCATCTCCCAAAAATATTCCTCCCTCTAGAAGAACTAGAAGAAGAAGAAGAAGAGAGTCAGGGTTCTCATCAAGGTCATCAATCCTCCTTTTATTTCAAGGCATTGGCATTAAGGTATGATAGTATTCACCATTTGGAGTGTTTCCTCCAATGGGTCCTCTTTTCCTTAAGGTTTTCAAGGTTTAGTCTTGCCCAAGAGAGCTAGGGTTTTGACAAATTCTTATGGGTTCTTCATTATGCTTTCCATTGTTGATGTTATGGTTTATAGTGCACGATTTAGCGTGATAAAGTAAGATAGTGCACGATCTAGCGTGGTAAAGTAAGCTAGTGCACGATTTAGCGTGATTTACATGCAACTTGACGAATCCCACGAGTCTGTGCTAAGTTTCCCCCAATTTATGATTATGCTTATGTTTGTGGGTTGATTTGAGAAAAAGATGAATTGCATGAACTCTTTAAAAATTGAGTTAAGGATTATGGTTATCAAGCTATGAATTTCATGTAAGACTATGAAAGATGAAAAGAGGATATTTTATGAAAAGATGCATGTTCAATCAAAAATCTATGATGTACCTCTATTATGTGGGTTCCCTCAATTATGACTAAATTGCCTTGATTTATGGCTTTCTAAGTATTAACTTGCATTGAATTGCATGTTTGAGGTGAAGCTTATGAACCCATGATTTATGAGTTAAGAGCATGATGAGCTATGTAAATATGAAGCTTATGAACTCATGTTTGTTTTATGAAGTTTATGATATGTTAATGGAAATTTTGAGTTGTGAAAGGGTTTCTCATGTAATATTCAACCTATGAATGTGAAAGGTTTTCTCACACAAAATGATTCATAACTTGTTGAAAGATTTGCTCAACTAAGCTCGAATGCACGATTAAGGAGCTATTTTATGAAGGGACAAGAGGCGATTACCCATGTTCCCTAAGGTAGACAAGAGGCGATTACCCATGTCTACTAATAATGAAATCATGACAAAGAATAGACAAGAGGCGATTACCCATGTCTACTAACAATGAAATCATGACTAAGGATAGACAAGAGGCGATTACCTATGTCTACCTAAGAGAAAATGAACTATGATTAATCTGTGGGAAGTATGCTTAGTACCGAGTGGACAAGTGGCGATTACCCATGTCCCATAACCTATGTGCCACCATAGAGTGATGGTCTATGATAGACACTAGCTAGTTGATCCACATAAGCTAAGAAGTTCATGGACTTACCTTGGCAAGTACCCTTTTCGGTGTCGGCCAGACACTGGATTCCATGTTGATAGCTCACATGGTCTCATATGTAGATTAAGGCTATTTCCCCACAGCTAATGAACTTAAGTGTTCTTATAATGATGTAAAGTAAAGGAAAGATGAATAGCTTGTCTTTGCCATAGTTTATGCTTCATGTTTCTTATGTTCTATGATGTTTTAACTTGGCCATTACATATCATGATTATAAATCATTCTAGCATGTTTTATATGCCCTATGTGCATTGCTATCATACTTGGTACTTGATTGTACTAACGCATACTCTTGCCTACATTGATTCTATTGATGTAGGGCTTGGCGGCTCCTCTCATCCCACTCATGGCTAGTCAGTTCTAGTGATCGTGAAGACTTGGTGAGGCCTCCTATGTCCAAGGGCCTATCATGCTTTCCATTATTTTTGATATTGTACTGGGCTGCATCCCAAACCTTCATTTTTATTTTATTATGTTAGATGGCTTGAGACATGAGATGTAAACTTCCGCTGTTTTGATTAAAGCTTAGATATAAAATGCTCTTCTGAACTCTTACTTCTCTATTATCTTGTATGTTATGTATGCTAAGGGCTTGTATAAGGCCTCTCGGGGTCTTGTACGCCGTGTTACATCTAGGGGCTACCTTGGGTCGTGATAAACTTGGTATTCAGAGCACAAGGTTTTAGAAAAATTCTAGGATGTCTCATAAGCCACGTCGAGTAGAGTCTTGTTCATGAGTGTGAAGCGCGCCACATTTATGAATGAGAGGCTACTAGATGATTAGGAAACTCCACTTCTTCATAATCCTTAAGTCGTGCAATAGAGTGTTACTCTATATGTCTCTCTCCTAATCCCTATCCTACGTAGTCCAGGATATGGAGTCTCGAAGAGCTTATACTCGAAGGAATGCGAGAGAGAATGAAGAGCCAGAAACTCCTCCTCAAGCTCCTAAAGTTCAGGCCGATCCTTTGGTCGAGCAAGTAACTAATGCGGAGTTCAGGGCTGCTTTTCATGTGTTGGCCCAAGTCGTGATGGCTCAAGACAATAGGGAGGTTGTGACCCCCGTGAACCCAAATGTGGGTACGGCAGCGTCAAGAGTGAGGGACTTCACTAGGATGAACCCTCCGGAGTTTCAAGGTTCTAAAGTGGAGGAAGATCCTCAAGAGTTTATTGATGAGGTTTATAAGTTGTTGATGATCATTGGAGTGTCACCAATGGAAAAGGCGGAATTGGCCGCCTACCAACTCAAAGGTGTCGCTCAAATTTTGTACAACCAATGGAAGAGTGAGAGGGCGGTTGATGAAGGTCCTCTAGAGTGGGAGAGATTCAAGGGTGCTTTCCTCGGTAGATTCTTTCCCCTTGAGATGAGGGAGGCTAAGGTACTTGAGTTCATCAACCTTCAACAAGGGAGTATGGGTGTGAAAGAGTATGCTTTGAAGTTCACACAATTGGCTCGATATGCTCCTTCTATGGTTGCCGATCCTAGGGCAAGAATGAGTAAATTTGTTTTGGGAGTGTCGGAAATAGTGGTCAAGGAGTGTCGTACCGCCATGCTTGTTAATGATATGAATATTTCTTGCCTCATGATTCATGCACAACAAATAAAGGAGGAGAAGCTCAAGGAAAGGTCTAGGGACTCCAAGAGGGCTAAGACCAGTGATGGTGGTTTTTCTCATTCAAGGTCCGATGGACATGGTCGTTTTAAGCCTGGAAAAAGGTTCTCTAATCAAGGTTCTTCCAACGCTCCTCCTAAGTTCAACAAAGAAAGGGTGTCTAACCCTAAGCCTCAAGGAGGAAATGGTAGTGGCTCATCATTGCCTACTTGTGCCTAGTGTGGGAGGAAACATGAGAGTGCTTGTCTAGCCGGTTCGAATGCATGTTTTGGATGTGGTAAGACAGGTCATAAAGTAAGGGATTGTCCCTTGGCTACTACAAAGGGAGGAGAAAATCATCGAAGGGCTCAACCCCAAAATCTGGCATGTCCTAGTGGAAATCAAAAGCAAAACCAGTTCTATGCACTTCAGGCCCGTCATGAGCAAGAGGGTTCTCCCGATGTGGTTACCGGTTTGTTGAAAATCTTCCACTTTGATATTTATGCTTTGCTTGATCCCGGTGCTACGTTGTCTTTTGTGATGCCTTATGTAGCTATGAAGTTTGATGTTGTTCCGGATGTGTTGCTAGATCCATTTCGTGTCTCTACTCCTATCGGTGAATCTATTGTGGCTAAGAGAGTCTATAGAAATTGTTCCATCTCTTTATTCCATAGAGTCACTCGTGTGGATCTTGTAGAGCTTGATATGCTAGACTTCGATGTTATCCTCGAGATGGATTGGTTGCATTCTTGTTATGCCTCTATTGATTGTAGGACCCGAATGGTCAAGTTCTAATTTCTAGATGAGCTTATCCTGGAGTGGAAAGGGGGAAATTCTACACTTAAGGGTCAATTTGTTTCTTGTCTACAAGCTAGAAAGATAATTTCTAAGGGTTGCATGTACCATCTTGTTAGGGTGAGTGATGCGAATTCTGAAACCCCTACTCTTGAGTTAGTCCCCCTTGTTAATGAATTTTCGGAAGTGTTTCCCGATGATTGACCCGGTGCTCCTCCCGAGAGGGAAATAGACTTCGGTATTGACCTTCTCCCCAGTATGCAACCTATCTCTATTCCTCCTTATAGAATGGCTTCGGCAGAACTTAAGGAACTAAAAACACAATTGAATGATTTGTTGGATAAGGGTTTCATCCGACCAAGTATTTCTCCATGGGGTGCTCCGGTCTTGTTTGTTAGAAAGAAAGATGGTTCACTCCGTATGTGTATTGACTACCGCCAATTGAATAAGGTTACTATCAAGAATAAGTATCCTCTCCCGAGAATCGATGATTTGTTTGACCAACTCCAAGTGGCTAGTTATTTCTCTAAGATTGATCTTCGTTCGGGCTATCACCAATTGAAGGTAAGGGCAGATGACATTCCGAAAATGGCTTTCTGGACTAGATATGGGCACTATGAGTTTCTAGTGATGTCTTTCGGGTTGACTAATGCTCCAGCCGTATTTATGGATTTGATGAATCGGGTGTTTAAACAATACCTAGATATGTTTGTCATTGTGTTTATCGATGATATCTTGATTTACTCAAGGAGTGATAGTGAGCATGCTGAACATTTGAGGATTGTGTTGCAAGTTCTCAAGGACCAACAACTCTTTGCTAAGTTCAAGAAATGTGATGCTTTGGTTAAAGTCCATAGCTTTCCTTGGTCACATTGTTTCCGGTAAAGGTATCGAGGTAGATCCTAAGAAGACGGATGCGGTTAAGAATTGGCCTAGACCTCTATCACCTTCGGTTATTCGTAGTTTCATGGGTTTAGCCGGTTACTATTGAAGTTTTGTTGAAGGTTTTTCTTCAATTGTTTCACCATTGATGGCTCTAACTCAAAAGAAGGCTAAGTTTACTTGGTCCGAAAGGTGTGAAGCGAGTTTTCAAGAGTTGAAAGATAGACTTACCTCGGCTCCGGTGTTGACCCTACCGGAAGGGTCCGATGGGTTTGTGGTCTATTGTGATGCTTCAAGAATTGGGTTAGGGTGTGTACTTATGCAAAATGGGAAATTCAATTCTTATGCTTCAAGGCAACTAAAGGTGCATGAAAAGAATTACCCTACTCATGATTTGGAGTTAGCGACAGTTGTGTTTGCTCTAAAGATATGGAGACATTACTTGTATGGTGTCCATGTTGACGTCTTTACCAACCATAAGAGTTTGCAATATGTGTTTAAGCAAAACAATCTAAATCTTCACCAACGAAGGTGGCTTGAGCTATTAAAGGACTATGACATGAATGTCCTCTATCACCCCGGCAAGGCTAATGTGGTGGTAGATGCTCTCAGTCGGATGTCAATGGGCAGTGTTGTCCATATAAGGGAGGGTAAGAAGGAACTGGTTCGAGATGTTCATAGATTGGCCCGTTTGAGTGTTCGATTGGTTGATTCCACCAAAGGTGGTGTTATGGTTCACAATGGTTCAGAATCGTCCTATGTACATGATGTGAAAGCTAATCAAGATCTTGACCCGAACCTAGTCGAATTGAAAGAAGTGGTGCTAAAGAAGTCCGTTGAGGCTTTCTCCCAATGGGGAGATGGAGTGCTCAGATATCAGGGTGGTTTGTGTGTTCCCAATGTAAATGACTTAAGAGGAAATATTTATATTGAGGCCCATAATTCTCATTATTCCATTCACCCGGGAGCTACCAAGATATACCGTAATTTGCGGGAGATCTATTGGTGGAAAGGGATGAAGAAGGATATTGTGGAATTTGTGGCTAAATGTCCTAATTGTCAACAAGTGAAAGTCTAGCACCAAAGGCTGGGAGGTTTGTCCCAAGATATTGATATCCCTACTTTGAAGTGGGAAGATGTGAACATGGACTTTATTGTTGGCTTGCCACGCACTCGGTGACAATATGATTCGATTTGGGTGATTGTAGATCGTATGACGAAATCAGCTCATTTCATTCCCGTCAAGGTTTCTTATTCGGAGGAGGATTATGCTAAGTTGTACTTGAAGGAGATGGTTAGGTTGCATGGAGTGCCTTTACCCATTATCTCCGATCGTGGTACACAATTTACTTCTCAATTTTTGAAATCTTTCCAGAAGGGCCTTGGAACTCGTGTTAAGCTTAGCACGGTCTTTCATCCCCAATCTGATGGGCAAGCGGAGCGTACTATCCAAACTTTGGAAAATATGTTGAGAGCATGTGTAATTGACTTCAAGGGTAATTGGGATGATCATTTGCCTTTGATTGAGTTTGCTTATAATAACAGTTACCATTCTAGTATTGGTATGGCTACATTTGAGGCTCTCTATGGTAGGAGGTGTAGATCTCCTATAGGTTGGTTTGAAGTTGGGGAAGTCACTTTGATAGGCCTGGAGTTAGTACATGAAGCTATGGAGAAAGTTCGGCTTATTAGAGAAAGGTTGAAAATAGCTCAAAGTCGACAAAAGTTCTATGCCGATGTTAGAAGGAGATAATTAGAATTATATGTTGATGATTGGGTCTACTTGAAAGTCTCACCCATGAAGGGCGTAATGAGATTCGGGAAGAAAGGGAAGCTTAGTCCTCGCTATGTGGGCCCTTATCAGATTTTGAGACGTATTGGTAAGGTTGCCTATGAGCTTGACTTGCCAAATGATTTGGCATCAGTGCATCCAGTTTTCCATGTCTCCTTACTAAAGAAGTGCATTGGTGATCCGTTGACTATAGTGCCTTTAGAAGATCTTGGCATTAAGGATAGCCTTTCTTATGAACAAATTCATATTGAGACTCTAGACCGGCAAGTCCAGAAGTTGAGAAATAAAGAAGTTGCTTCCGTGAATGTGTTATGGAGAAATCAATTAGTTGAGGGTGCTACTTGGGAGGCCGAGGCCGATATGATGTCCCGTTACCCTCATCTTTTCTCTACCGATCCTCCTCTAGCTTGAGGTACCTAGTCCCTTATGGTTCATTCTTTGATTTCATGTGTCATAGTTGATTTCCATGATTTCTTTGATTATGCATGTTCATGAAGAGTTTAATTCTAAGAAGATGAGCTAACTTGATTATTTTAGCTATATGAATTATGTGATTGCATGTTTTAGGTTGGGTTGATAGTAAGTGTCTTTCACCCTTCCCTTGATAGCTTTATCTCCATTCGAGGAGGAATGTTCCCAAGGGGGAGATATTGTAACACCCCAGTTTTTGAAAAGAAAGAAAAAATGCAGTTTTAAATTTTTTTTGGTGCCAGTGACGATGAAGGCCATCTACGGACCGTAGGTGGAGTCACGGGCCATAGATGAGAACCGTCGATGGCCCTGTCAACTTTATGAATTTTGAGTTTCTGAACCTTGACCTACGGAATAGCAGGACGGTTCGTAGTTCGGTTAACGGGCCGTAGATGGGTTCTGTAGATGCCTTCTAGTTGTAGCCAAATTTTTAGTCCAAAATGAACTTTCTGAATCGATTGACGGAAGAGCAGGACGGTTCGTCAATGGATGTACACACCGTAGATCTTGTCCGTCGATTGGCCCCGACAGTATTATTTAAGGGCTTTTTGGACTTTTCCCTAAATGTTTATTCCTTATCCTAGACGATTTTGCCCCTTAACCCTTGCCCTATTTATACTCTCTAAGCCCTAATCCCTTCATTCCAACTCTCATCTGCCAAAAATATTCCTCCCTCTAGAAGAACTAGAAGAAGAAGAAGAAGAAGAGAGCTAGGGTTCTCATCAAGGTCATCAATCCTCCTTTTTTTTTCAAGGCATTGGAATTAAGGTATGATAGTATTCACCATTTGGAGTCTTTCCTCCAATGGGTCCTCTTTTCCTTAAGGTTTTCAAGGTTTAGTCTTGCCCAAAAGAGCTAGGGTTTTGACAAATTTGTATGGGCTCTTCATTATGCTTTCCATTGTTGATGTTATGGTTGATAGTGCACGATCTAGCATGGTAAAGTAAGCTAGTGCACGATTTAGCGTGATTTACATGCAACTTGATGAATCCCATGAGTCCATGCTAAGTTTCCCCCAATTTATGACTATGCTTATGTTTATGGGTTGATTTGAGAAAAAGTGAATTGCATGAACTCTTTATAAGTTAAGTTAAGGATTATGATTATCAAGCTATGAACTTCATGTAAGACTATGAAAGATGAAAAGAGGATATTTTATGAAAAGATGCATGTTCAATCAAAAATCTATGATGTACCTCTATTATGTGGGTTCCCTCAATTATGACTAAATTGCCTTGATTTATGGCTTTCTAAGTATTAGCTTGCATTGAATTGCATGTTTTGAGGTGAAACTTATGAACCCATGATTTATGAGTTAAGAGCATAATGAGCTATGTAAATATGAAGCTTATGAACTCATGTATGTTTTATGAAGTTTATGATATGTTAATGGAAATGTTGAGTTGTGAAAGGGTTTCTCATGTAATGCTCAACCTATGAAAGTGAAAGGTTTTCTCACACATAATGATTCATAACTTGTTGAAAGGTTTGCTTTACTAAGCTTGAATCCACATTTATGGAGCTATTCTATGAAGGGACAAGAGGCGATTACCCATGTTCCCTAAGGTAGACAAGAGGCGATTACCAATGTCTACTAATAACGAAATCATGACTAAGGATAGATAAGAGGCAATTACCCATGGCTACTAATAATGAAATCATGACTAAGGATAGACAAGAGGTGATTACCCATGTCTACCTAAGATAAAATGAACTATGATTAATCTGTGGGAAGTATGCTTAGTACCGAGTGGACAAGTGGCTATTACCCATGTCCCATAACCTATGTGCCACCATAGGGTGATGGTCTATGATAGACACTAGCTAGTTGATCCACATAATCTAAGAAGTTCATGGTCTTACCTTGGATAGTAGGACACCCCTTTTCTGTGTGGGGCAGACACCGGATTCCATGTTGATAGCTCACATGGTCTCATATGTCGGTTAAGGCTATTTCCCCACAACTAATGAACTTAAGTGTTCTTATGATGATGTGAAGTAAAGGAAAGATGAATAGCTTGTCTTTGCCATGGTTTATGCTTCATGTTTCTTATGTTCTATCATGTTTTAGCTTGGCCATTACATGTCATGATTATAAGTCATTCTAGCATGTTTTATATGCCCTATGTGCATTGCTATCATACTTGGTACTTGATTGTACTAACACATACTCTTGCCTACATTGATTCTATTGATGTAGGGCTTGGTGGCTCCTCTCATCCCACTCATGGCTAGTCAGTTCTAGTAATCGTGAAGACTTGGTGAGGCCTCCTATGTCCAAGGGCCTAACCTTGTTACATTTTCATGCTTTCCATTATTTTTTATATTGTACTGGGCTGCATCCCAAACCATCATTTTTATTTTATTATGTTAGATGGCTTGAGACATGAGATGTAGACTTCCGTTGTTTTGTTTAAAGATTAGATATAAAATGCTCTTCTGAACTGTTACTTCTCTATTATCTTGTATGTTATGTATGCTAAGGGCTTGTATAAGGCCTCTCGGGGTCTTGTACGCCGTGTTACATCTAGGGGCTACCCTGGGTCGTGACAAGAATCACCAACGGGGGTAGAGACATGAAAAGGATTAGAAAAGATTTATTCGGGACGAACATCAAATCTCATGGCCACATAAGGAGTAACAAAAGATAAGGTGGCACCCAGATCAAGTGAGGCATAAACATCAAGGTGAAAGACTTTCAACATACCGATGACCATATTCGGAGAACCCTCACGATCCTTTCGAGTCTGAAGAGCATAAAATCTATTTTGCTTCAAAGAACCTGAATCGGAACCACTAAGTTGAACTTGTATACCATCCCTTCCCTTAGTAGTGAGCAATGGGCAATCTCTCATCTTATGACCATTCTTCCCACACTTGAAGCAACCATCCATATTGGCTAAACATTTCCCATCATGATTCTTACCACACATTGAACAAGCGGGAATAGAATATCCATTACCACTACCTCCTTGAGGTTTGGGGTTAGACACCCTATCCTTGTTGAACTTAGGGGTAGGTGCACTAGAAGGACCTTTATCGGAAAACCATTGCAAAAATTTAGAATGACCTTGCCCATCGGATGTAGAATGTGAGAAGTCATCATCACCGGTCCTTGCTCTCTTGGACTCTCTTGCCCTTTCCTTGAGCTTTTCCTCTTTAATTTTTTGGGAATGTATCATCAAATAAGAGATATCATTCTCCATAATCAATATGGTGGTACGATACTCTTCGGCCACAATTTCAGACACACCTGACACGAACATACTCATCTTTGCCCTAGAGTCGGCAACCATAGTCGGAGCATACTTAGCAAATTATGTGAACTTCAAAGCATACTCCTTCACACTCATGTTACCTTGACGGAGATTAATGAACTCAAGCACTTCCGGTTCTCTCTTCTCAAGAGGAAAGAAACGATCAAGAAAAGCTCCTATAAATTTCTCCCAATCAAGAGGACCCACATCCACAACGCTCTCACTTTTCCATTGTTCAAAACAAACTTGAGCAACACCCTTGAGTTGATAAGCGGCCAACTCTGCCTTCTCAACCGTAGACAATCCCATAATTCCCACTATCTTGTAAATCTCATCGATGAAATCTTGAGGATCTTCATCAACCTTGGAACCACAGAATTTCAGAGGATTCATCCTAGTGAAGTCCTTTATCCTCCTCTACCGTACCCACATTTGGGTTCACAGGAGCAATGACTTCTCTATTTGCTTGAGCCGTCATAGCTTGAGCCAACACTTGGAAAGTGGCTCAAAAATTGGCATGAGTCACTTGCTCGGCCAAAGGATCAACCGGAACTTGAGAAACCTTGGGCTCCACATTCTCACCCTCATTCCTTCTCACATAAGCTCTTCGAGAGGCCATACCCAGAAAACGATCGAACATGATTTAGGAGAAGGATCTTTATAGAGATAGACTCTATAGCACGTCTTTAGAGTAATGAAAGAAGTGAAGTTTCCTAAATTCTTTGTAGCCTCCTATTCATAAACGTGGCGCGTTTCACACTCATGAACAAGACTCTACTCAACGTAGCTTGTCAGACATCCTAGGACCTTTTCTAAAACCTTGTGCTATGAATACCAAGTTTGTCATGACCAAAAGTACACCCTAGACGTGACATGGTGTATAAGACCCCAAGAGACCCTACACAATCCACTTGATATACATATTCACAATATAATAGAAACAAGAGAATATCATATCAAAGTAAAGTGTTTGACATCTAAGCGGAAGTCTATCATAGTCTTGACAAGCTATTCTAATACATCAAAAGAACTGGTCGTGACGTAACCCGTACACCAGGTACAATGTCTGAAAACGAAAACATAGGGGAAATGAAGTAAAGGAAACATGGTCCTCGGAATATAAGGACTCACCAACTCTATGAACATCAAGTGATCATCAACTAGCCACGAGCGGAGAGAGAGGAAGCATCACACCCTACATTATTAAATAATGTAGGCATAAGCATGCATTAGTACATGGAATGTACTAAGTATGAGGGATATACATAAAACATGAAACATGATCATAAGAGGACATAATAAAAAATGTGATGTGCATGACCAAGCTAAACATAGTAAAATCATTTAAGGAAGAATCATAAATCATGAACATGGTCAATGCATCTTAAAATCATGAGTAAAGCTTCGTAAAACCATTAAGAACAACTTATTGGGGGATATTTACTATTAACCGACATAGAACACGTGAGCTATAACATGGAATCCAGTGTCTTGCTCCAACACCGAAAAAGAGATGTCATTGCTTGCCAAAGCAACGAACTTAAACTTATAGATTAGGTGGATCCACTAGCTATGTCACTTAAGACAATCTACAGGGGCACGTAGTTAGGGACAAGGAGATTGCTACTAGAGACCCAGACTCTACTAACGGAAAGCCTCCTTCTCAATATCCACTCGGTGCTAAGTAAAAAACCCAATGGAATAGTCATAAATATAAAATTATCATAATCCATGAAAAAGAACAATTAAGTTACTAATCCAAGATAAAATCATGAAAGAGTAGCTCCTTAAACCATGTGTGAGAAAATCTTTTACCATTCACGATTTCTTAAGTATGTGAGAAAACCTTTCACAATTCATGCATATGTGAGAAAACTTTTTACAATTTCATTGATGCTTATCTTAAAGCAACTTGGATCATAATTCATTCCTTTTTTTCATAAATCATGCATACTTCATGAAAACATCACTCATAGATTCATAGTTTCTTCATAAGTTCATGTCTTTTAGGGTTCATAGTCAAAATTATGATCAATGCATGGGTTCATGTGATTTCATTGGGAAAGCATGTAATTGAGTTAAGACAATCATAATAAGATCAAATTCAAACAATTGAATCAACACAAATAGAACCCATGAAAAATTGAATGGAAACCTAATCAATTGAAGGAATTTGAATTGGAGAATTAGAGAAATCTTTGGTACTCAATGGGTGAATGGAACCCATTGATGAATTCCCACACACCTTGATCTTGAACCAAAACAATAATGAAAAAGAAGACTTGACTTGAAAAACCTAGCTTCTTGTTCTTGACCTTCAGAGAGAATTGGAGGGGATGAACTTGGATGAGTTTAGGGAATTTGAGGAAATGAAAGAGTTGGATTAGTTTTAGGGGGAAAAAAAGGTAGTTATAGGACTTAGAAATAAGGGTAAAACGACGCAGTATAGGTATTACGTGCATAGGAAAAGACCCATAATACCCATTCAAAATAACTAACGGATAGTCCTACAGTCCTTAGAACTTTCTACGGCCTGTACTGGTAAACCGTAGAACCAACTTCAAAAACCCAAATTTCACCTTACTTCCCACGAGACCATTCTATGGTCCGACTAATTTCCTATGGTCCGTAGACCTCACCGTAGAACTCAACTGTTAGTCCAACATTTCACTAAGTTTGAACCCTTTCTATGAGACCATCCTACAACTCGTAGAACCAACTACGACCCATCATTTCCTTATGTAGAACTGAGTTCTTGAAACAAATCTCTGAATCATCCATGTCGATCAATCCTACGACCCATCAAAAATCCTATGCCTCGTCATGTCAAGTTGTAGGTTCAACATTAGAAACTTAATTTTTCAAAACTCAACTCTAGATTCTACGATTCACTTTCTACAGCCCGTAGGTTGGACTCATAGACCATTGCTTCAGAGGAATTTCTGCATCTTTCCTTTCCAACTTGATTTCCAATTTCTGAGGTGTTACATAAATACCCAAAATCACTCTAAAAATGAGTAGACTATACGTACTGCTCCTCTAACTCCCTATGAAGGGTACCATAAAGGTTTTGTAAAAAATTCCTCCATAAACCCTATAACTAAAATATGCATGGGCTAACACGCATGAAAAACTAAGAAAATCACTAAATTCGTGTAAATTAGACCCTAAATGCCCAAAAATTACTCAAAAAATGATGAGACTGTACGTACTGCTCCCCCAACTTCCTATGGAGGGTTCCATAAAGGTTTCGCTAAAAACTCATCCGAAAAGGCATGTTGACACCCAATTTTGGCCTAACATTTTTAAAATTCATACTTTTAAGTTTTATTCATTAAATAGTTCAAAGTATATTTTTTGTAATTTCAAAGAAATTTATCGATACTTATCCTTATTTCTTCAAAATTTTAAGTCTTTTATTAGTTAATTTTGATTACACTATTTTTGTCAGAGTCAGTTGAGTATGTTGAGAAAATTGTCTCTATTTGATTAAATAATTATTCTTTGTTAAATTACCTTTTTTACATATCATTGATTACATTTTGTTAAATATTCAATTTTTTTTTTTAACACAATCTAAGAATATATTGATACACAGATATTTTATTAACCAATGATTTTGGGCCACGGTCTTGAGACCACGGCTTGAGCCCATTGTATTATATAAATGTGGTGTGTTTTCTATATAAGTCTTACTTAACCACAAAGAATGGGAGTGGTGGAATATCTTTTAGATTAGGGTTAGAAATTTTCAGATTGTCTATTCACAAAAGGGGTTTTTATTTGCTTATTACTTTTCCTATGAACCCCATGGAGCTCCACCACAAGACCCAAAATCCCATCGGAGCAAACCACCACCAAAACCCCCATTTCCCTCTTTCCCGATGCTAACAACACAGACCTCAAACCCTTTCACTGTCTTCAGCAAGCTCCGACCTCTAGCTGATGGAGAACCACCACCTCAAAACCCCCACTCTTCTCCTTCACCAGTTCACCACAAGAAACGAACCCCAAACCACCAACAGCAACACCACCCAACCAACCTCCGACGGAATAACAACGAAACAACCACTTTTCCATAAGCTCCAATCCGCCATCATCCACCACAAACAACCCATTTCTCCATTTTCTCATAACCCCAAATGATCCCAAGTTCCAACTTCAGTGAAACGTGAGCTCAAAGCTTGGTCGAACAATGATTTGGAGAAAAGCTCCAAGCTCCGACAAGAAGCAACCAACGAAACCCCAATGTTCACTTGTCTCTCTCAAGATGGGATACAACCAGATCTGGTCAAAAATCAATAACCTCCAGTGTGGCTCCATCTCCGGGGAACAACAGCTAGCAGCCACGATGACAAGTCCGGTGAGAATTAACAGTAACTCAACTCTGGCCACCCTAATTGTTATTTTTTCTCATGTTGTGAGTTTATTTTTTTTTGGGTTTTAGTTTTTGTTTTAATTTTCTTTATTGTATAGTGTTGTCCTTCATGTCCGTTTCCACATATCTTGCTTTGCCATAGTTATAAAAATTGTGTGCTTCTTATTTTTGTTATTTTGATATGTTTTATTTATGTGCCTTGTTCATATTTGGTGGTGGCTCCATTTATTTTAGCTCTTATTATAATTTCATCTTATCTTGATGTGTTGTTAGTGATTCACTATTTTTGATATTCTATTATTTTATTTTATTTTTCATTCTCTGATGACTACAAGTTTTGATGTTTGCTCTATTTATGATTATTGTTCTATCCTTGTTTAATATCTTATTTTATTTGGTTTAATGTTATGCATTTGTTTTTTTTTTTTAAATTCAGCGACCCGTTTTGTCCCCATTTGTTACTGTTGATGAGATTTTGTATGAAAACAATAATAATGGTTAAAATTGGCTAATTTATAAATCTCCCTATCGATTTTCGAGGCCTCCCCATTTCAAAAGACAGAATATTTAGTTTTTGTTAAGTTCATATATGTTATACATTAAAATTGACTGATGAAGAAATTACCGTCGATTTTCAAGCCTCCTATGTTCATAAGACGGGGTTTATGTTAAGTTATTATTTATTTTGATTCATATTAACTTATTACTAACACTTTTACTAAGTGTGTTTAAAGCTACCCAGAAGTGCTTTCTAAGGAAGTCATTCGAATAATATTTTTTGAGTCATTATTGTGTATATTATTGACTTTAATTAAATATAAGGTCATTTCTCATGTTATTATTTTACTTTATTATTTGTATATATTTCATGTTTATTATACTTATACATTATTTTTATCTCCTCCTCAATTTGTAAAATAAATTCAGTCGGGACACACAGTTGTGGATCTTGAAGGGTACTAATACCTTCCCTTCGAAATTATTTGAACCCTTACCTAGAATCTATTGGTATCGTAGACTATTTTGTATTTATTAATTAATTGGTTTCTGAGTTTTTCCTAAAATTAAGTGGCGACTCCTAAAAATTCCTTTATTCTTTAAATTCTTTTAAAATTTAACTTAATTGAGTTAATTGATAATTTTTTGAGTTACCACGACGTTTCGTCTTATTTGCAAAAGTAGGGATATAAATAGAATGACGACTCCGCTGGGATATAGAGGTTCTAACCATTATGGGTTTATTTTTTCAAATTGATGAGACCTTTCTTTTATCATGTTATACCTTGTATCTTGTATATTTTGTTGATTATTTGTATATTGTACTTGTTATTTATGCATTATTTATTTAATTATATGTACGCCGATATTGCATCATGACATATTTTCCACTGCTTCGGTATTTTTTAAATTTCTTACTTAAATGACGGTTATGCAAGCCACAGCAGTTAAGTCCAAATTATTTATTGGGGGTACTCTGGCGAAGTGAGTTGACAACTGGATGGTCAATAGTCATTAACTTTCCCCAGCCTAAGTAGTCCTCTTGGGTCACCGGTCCACCTCAAGATATAGCTCACTCTTTGTCAACTAGAGTAGAGCAAAGCAAAATACCTGATTTAGCGCATTGACCAAAGATGACCCAAACACCCAAAGTGTGTTGGGCCCATTAGAAAGACCTTCTTAAGTCCAATATGGCCTTCGGCCTAAACAGACGATCATACTTGTGTGTTTAAATTTGAAGGATGTATATGTTGTTTGGTAAACTAGTGTCCCTCGGGGTTGGGGGTTTATTTTAATAGCTCCTTCTAGTCAAAGAAAGATCTTCACAAGCTACCATTCCATTCAAAAGGTGTTGGGATTCGGTGATGAAAAGAAGTTCAAGAAGGAAGGACCTTCCATGAAGGATTAGTTTAGGATTTTACCCCTGCGTGAGACTGATTATTTTTATCTCTTTTTCCTCATTTTATATCCCTATTTAATTTATTCTTAAAATTTGTACAAAGTGTTTTTGGTGGGGCAATAATGTTTTCAAATTACATAATACATCCTTCAAACCGCTAGGCCTTCCCTTGGCACAAAAGGGTCACATATTTGTATAGGACACACAATAACTATTTGTGTGCTATGTGATATAACTGAGTTTGTCTTTAATCAAAGCAATGCTTATTTGCTTAATTCTTTGTGTGATATTTTGCATTATCCATGATGAACGCAAACTAACACTTTTACCTTTTGAGTAATCTTCCTTTCTTTTCAGAAATACATTGAGGAAACAATACGAAGATAGATCCCCTCATCAAAAGTTGAGAGGATATAAAACATATTAGTGCAAGCAGTCTAAAGAAACTTCCTGACTATAGATGTCAGCGGCACTAGACTTATGAGGAATCGCTCTGAGTTTATCTAAATCTTTAAATTATTATAAGACATATCTAAACGAACTACGCGAACCCGATTCTCATCTCGGTGAGATACGTAGGCAGCACTTCATGGGTTCGATATTCATTTTTTCAAATTTCAAAAAACAAATATTGTGTGCATATCTTTAGAGTTATATCTGAACGAACTACGCGAACCTGATTCTCATCTTGGTGAGATACGTAGGAAGTCCTTCTTGGGTTTGATATTCATTTTTTCAAATTTAAAAACAAAACAAAATTTGTTCATATCTTTAGCGTGATATCTGAATGAACTACACGAACCTGATTCTCATCTCAGTGAGAGATGTAGGCAGCCCTTTTTGGGTTCGATATTCATTCTTTCAAATTTTTAAAATAAAGTAAAATATTTTGTGCATATTTTCAAAGACATCTTCACGAACTACGTAAACTTGATTCTCATCTCTGTGAGATACATAGGCAACCTTTCTTGAGTTCGATATTCATTCTTTTAAATTTTAAAACTAAAAAAACCATTGTGTACATATTGTAAGAGGCATGTCTTCAACTTAGTTGGGATCAATGCAATTAGGAACATGTAAAAATATTCGATATGACGTAGAGGACTGACTCTATGGAAAACTAGAGACTCTTTTGGTACCTCTCATTTATACTGTTGTGATGCTCGAAAAATTTCTCTTGTAGGAATTCAAGATAAGAATAAAACCAACCTCATGGTTTCATGTGCATGGTGTGGTGAGCTTTTAGATCAAAATTCAATTGCATCATATTGTTGATCTAGAACTTGCCCTGAATTTTTATCGAGGTGAAATCCTGAGTAATGTTTGATTTGGGAAAGGATTGTAAGCCTTCTTTGATCCGATTGTGCCTTTCAAAGCCTACCAAATGACATTAATACCTAGTTTTCCCCCACTTTGAGCATGGCCTTTTCTTTGGACAACCACATCTTAGACATTACCCTTCTGAGTGCTTACATGCACTATCTCTCTTGACCCAACCTTCTTGAGCGCACCAAAGATGTGAAAATTATAAGATAAGATCCAGATTTGAAGTAACTAAAGGCAAAAGATATAAAGTCTCCCAAAGTCAAAGAAGCAAAAACGACCTCTAGAGAAAGAAAAAAAAAACAGAAACACCGCTACAAGGTCAGTGAAAGACAAGAAGAAAAATACTCCAACAAAAGAGGAGAAAACATCAAAAGAAAGGGGGGAAAAAAAGGAAAAGCTCTAAAAAATAAGGATTCAAAAGAAGTCAAAACAGAAGAAAGGGACAACAAAGTGGATCAGACGCCAAAAGCGTATAAATCGTCAAAAGCATAAATTCAGTGTCGTGCTCAAGGAGGAATTCACTACAACAAAAAATACTTTTATCGACAATTATGTAGCGGCAATAATTTAATTGTCACTAATTTATTTCCTAGACCCAAATATTACCGGCAAATAATCTTTAGCCAAGAAAAGATAAGTTTTTAGTGGCAATTGAAAAAAATTGTTTCTAAAGGTCAATATTTGAAAGAAAATTACTATGATTTCATTTCCCTCAATTTTTTTCACTTTTCCACCCACAATCGCCTATTCCCTCTTTGTATACCACAAATACGCAAAATCCTAAGAGGAGATCTACATTCAGTTTCATCTTTGCATTTCCTGACCCAAATCCTCAAAGAGAATCGGGTTACAACAATGCTTCTTTTTTTCTCATCTCCGATTATTTTTCATATCAATTTTTATTTCTGATCTGCCTATCTAGGTTTTATGATGTTAATTTTTCATGTTCATTGTACATATTCATATGTTGATTTAGTATATTACTTTTATAATGTGAACTAGAAATTCTTGTAAGATTTGAGATCAAAATCAGGGAGTAAAATTGAGAGTAGTGAAGCTCTAAGGTCATTGATTGATTTGAGAGAACAGTGAGAAAAATAAAGCTTATGGCTAAAATATTGTATGCTTCTTATTTTTATTATTTTGAGATGTTTGATTTATGTGCCTTGTTCATATTTGGTTGCGGCTCCATTGATTTTAGCTCTAGTTATAATTTCATCTTATCTTGATGTATTGTTAGTGATTCACTATTTTGGATATTGTATTATTTTATTTTATTTTCGTTCTCTGATGACTACAAGTTTTGATGTTTGCACTATTTATGATTATTGTTCTATCCTTGTTTAATATCTTATTTTATTTGATTTAATGTTATGCATTTGTTTTTGAAAAAAAAATTCCAGAGAATCGTTTTGTCTCTATTTGTTACTGTTGATGAGATTTTGTAAGAAACAATAATAATGGTTAGAATTGGCCAATGAAAAAATCTCAACGTCGATTTTCGAGGCCTCCCTATTTTAAAAGATGGAAAATTTAGTTTTTGTTTAAATTCATATATGTTATACATTACAATTGGCCGATGAAGAAATTACCATCGATTTCCAAGGCCTCCCATGTTCATAAGACAGATTTAATTTTAAGTTATTATTTATTTTGATTCATATTAACTCATTACTAACAATTTTACTAAGTGTGTTTACATGTACCCAAACGTGCTTTCAAAGGAAGCCATTCGAATAATATTTTTTAATTCATTGTTGTGTATATTATTGACGTTAGGCAAGCATTAAGTCATTTCTCATATTATTGTTTTACTTATTATTTGTATATATTTCATATTTATTATACTTGTACATTATTTTTATCTCCTCCTCAATTTATAAAATGAATTCAGTCGAGACCTACATTTGTGGATTTGAAGGGTGTTAATACCTTCCCTTCGGAATCACTTGAACCCTTACCTAGAATCCATTGGTTTCGTAGACTATTTTTTGTTAATTAATTGATTGGTTTCCTAGTTTTTTTTCTAAAATTAGGTGGCGACTCCTAAAAATTCTTTTATTCCTTAAATTCTTTTAGAATTTAATTTAATTGAGTTAATTGATTATTTTTTGAATTACCACAATGTTTCGTTTTATTTGTTAAAGTAGAGATGTAAACAAGGCATATCACTAAAATATTTATGGGCTAACACATATGAAAAAATTGAAAAAATCACCTAATTCCTGTAAATTGGCCCCTAAATGCCAAAAAATCACTCTAAAAATGGTGATATTGTACGTACTGCTCCCCAAACTCCCTTCGGAGTGTTTCATAAGAGTTTCGCAAGAAAATCGTTCGAAAGTCATATCACTAACATATTCATGGACTAACACACGAAAAATTGAGAAAAATCGTCAAATCCTGTAAATTGGCTTCTAAATGCCAAAATATCAGTATGAAAATAGTCAAACTGTACATACTACTCCCCAAACTCCCTAAGGAGGGTTCCATAAAGGTATTGTAAAAAATTCATCCGGAGGCCATATCACCAAAATATTCATGGGCTTAAACATATGAAAAATTGAGAAAATCGCCTAATTTATGTAAATTGACTATGGGCTAACACATATGAAAAAATTGAAAAAATCACCTAATTCCTGTAAATTGGCCCCTAAATGCCAAAAAATCACTCTAAAAATTGTGATATTGTACGTACTGCTCCCCAAACTCCCTTCGGAGTGTTTCATAAGAGTTTCGCAAGAAAATCGTTCGAAAGTCATATCACTAATATATTCATGGACTAACACACGAAAAATTGAGAAAAATCGTCAAATCCTGTAAATTGGCTTCTAAATGCCAAAATATCAGTATGAAAATAGTCAAACTATACATACTACTCCCCAAACTCCCTAAGGAGGGTTCCATAAAGGTATTGTAAAAAATTCATCCGGAGGCCATATCACCAAAATATTCATGGGCTTAAACATATGAAAAATTGAGAAAATCGCCTAATTTATGTAAATTGACCCTTAAATGCCTGAAAATTACTCTAAAAATGGTGAGACAAGATCCGTTTATCAAAAGTGGAATTAGTAGATGAATTGTCCTACATATTGTATTCAACTGAAAAAGAGTTTTCCTCTGTCTTTAAGCCACCAATGTCATCGGAATTTTCACTGACATCAAGAAAATCTTATGCAATCTTGGAGTCTGAACATGAATCTTGTTGAAATTTCTTTTCTGAACCTAAAGGGATATCTAGGGACTTTTGTTCATTGGACCTGGTAGCCCCAAAATTTAAGTTGTTGTTGGATGTGGTCGATGCAGCTACTAAGTTGCTTGGCCTCTTCATTTTTTGTGCTGCACCCATGTCGACCTGACATGAGTGTGGGTGTAGGTGTGCGATCCGTGTCCGATTTGATCAATTGATTTTGGGTACTTTGACAAAAATCTACGGGGAAAGTCTGGACAGTTTTAATGTTTTTTGTAATCAATGCAAAAGCTAAGGTGAAATTGAAGAAAATGGAATACCTTTTATATAAAAATTTCTATGTCACTCTTTTTCCTTTAATCTCCTTCCAAGATTCTCCTCAAGTTATCTACATAATATCTCATAATTTAGGTTTTATAACTCTATTTTTAGATATTTTAATTATTTTTAGGCGAATCCCCGCACCCGTATCCATACGTGGATCCATATCCCTGAATCCTAAAAATTAGATAATGAAGGATCCGACCTCTAGATCTGCATCCGTATCGAACACCCGCACCCAAGTCCAAGCAACTTAGTGCAGTTGTATCAAGTGTTTCTGAATAACTAGCTTCGGGAGAGTCCTCAATTTGGAAAGAAGGGTAATGCCTAAGATCAGGTAAAGAAAGAATCCTCTCCAAGACTATAGGCCTACTTCTAGCTGGTGAAGGTGATCTAGATGCTCTCAAACTGGACCTTTCCGAGCTATTCTGTTTTTCGTCCCTACTGAAGCATGTTTCAAGTAATCTACTATAACTGTCTAATGAGTCATTGAGCGATGACGTTCTTTTAAAGGATTTCATCTGGCTCTTGCTAAATAGAGAATGACAGCGCGCGGGTAGTGATACCAATATTTTTTTTAAATGATCCATCATGTCCATCTGGTTTAACATCCTTGGATGACCTACGACCGTGTGGAACCTTATGAAGGACATCATCCATAACAATCCGATGCTTCTCCTTACGGCTCTCCTTTAGAGCATGTGTTATTTTATCCTTCAAGTTCCTGAAACGTGCAAGGACAAGTTTACTATTGTGGCACTTGTGTTTGAGTGCAGTAGGTGAACTTGGAGGGAGCTTATCAAATGATTCAAGTCTTGTCAGCACACCTTTTGTGACTTCCTCCTCGTTCCTCGTTACTAAGAGCCAGTATGGATTGACTTAAAAAAGTATCTTTTAAGTTAAAAAATAAAAATTCAAACTAAATTGACTTTTAAGTCAAAAAATAAAAAGTAAGTAGAGGCCTACTTTTGATTTTTAACTTTTTTTAAAATCATTTTAAACTTATTTTAAGTTATTTTTAATTTTGTCAAGCACTCCCCAACTTATTTTATGTCATTTTTGACTTATTTTAAGTTATTTTTATATTTGTCAAACACTTCCAGAAGTCAAAAACTGATTTAAAAGTAGATTTGACCAACTTTTAATTCAATCCAAACACCCTCTAAATGTCTATTCAACTTTTCTACGGATTCAAATCCAGCAGACCCCAAGAATTCACCCCTAATTTTTCACTTATCTTGATTGCTCTTATGATTGCTTGACCTGGGAGCAATGTTTTCCAGTGAGAGACGGGAAGGAAATGACAAGGACTTGGTTAAGCCTTTGGATGCACGTGTACCGTGTAACTGATGTGCTAATGAAGAATTCTGGCAACTCCTCTCTCATGTTTAGTAAATCAAGAGCATTGGGAAATAGCTTCGACTCTTCAACTGACACACTTTTAGTCTGCTCTCTAAAATAAAGTGACTGTACGACGAAAACTGAAGTTTGTAATTGGTTGCTTCCCCTTCTTATTAGTATCACATTGCTTTAAATGATTCATATCAAGCATAGCAGCACACAACTCACATTTGTTGTTGTTGGTAACAGCATCGTTTTTTTTCTCCAGCAGGGGTGGATCTAACAAACTAGAAATGGAAGAATACTTATTCTGAGGCTGCTGCAGGATCTCGTCATTTAAACGAATTTTCGGAGATTGATCAACATTTGCAGGGCCTAGACAACGAATAGGAGCAGCTTGTTCCAGCGGCATTCTTATAGGACAGGACACAGTTTTGCAATGCTGGACTCTTTTACTAGATAGTAGCTCTTTTGTGATCAAAGTTTTTAAACGAGACTTTATTGAACTTTTGTGCTGAGCAGCTACTGTTTTGGCTTCTGCTTTCACTACAATCTGAAATAGTAAATTTGTTAGCATATACAGTTATGTATCAGAATAAACAACGACAAAACAGAAGCGGAAGAATAGGCAGAGGCAAGTGTGAAGAAGGTTTTGTATTACTATTTTGCAGGAACTTACAGGGGAATAATCTGATTTGACATCTATTTTTCTTGGAATGTTAGAACAATCAGTTGCAGTTGCATTACTCCCACGATCTCCTGCTACTGGAAAAAAAGGAAACAGTATATTCCACCTTGTTTTCTACTCACTTGTTTTTGTTGGACAAAATGATAATCACATCCAGGATAATGTCCAAGCTAAATAGCAATAACAAGAGCGTAACAACGACATCAAATATTAAAATGGAGTAAATTTGATACCCAAATAAGTAATACAATAATATTGATGAAAACTTGGTAGTGTCAAAAAAACTACTACTCTTTTATAAGAATAACACTCTTTTATTTTTTACAATTCACAATAATATTACTTCAACACTATTTTCTCACAAACTAAGAAATAATATGTGGATTACTCTCTCTACTCTCTATTGTTTTCTCTAATTTTGGTGTGTCCTTACAAATTAACATAAGTGCTCTACTTATAAGGGAAAAATCTGCGCATTTAATATCACTAATGACATCATTGATGAATAACAATTCAAACTTGTAGGTAAACAAATCTAAGCCTTTTGACATTGTTGCAATCTTGGAGTAATGTAGGACTATTGTGGTTGGCTTATTGCAGCAATGTAGGACTATTGTTGTTGGCTTATTGCAGCAAAGGAGGACTCTAAACATATATATGTACCCCACAAATGTCTCCCTTAATTTTGATTTTCTTATTTATTCCAAGTCTTGATCTCAACCTCTGAAAATCTTCAAACTTGAGAGGCTTTGTAAAGATATCCACAACTTGATCGTGAGATTTCACATACTTGAGCTCTACCTCTTTCTTGGCAATGCATTCTCTGATAAAATGATACCTTGTGTCTATATGCTTGCTCCAGTCATGATACACTGGATTCTTGGCAAGTGCTTGCGCAGATTTGTTATCAACACAAATCTTGTGGCTTCAATTTGTGGCAAATTGAGTTCCTTCAACAATCTCCTCAACCAAATAACATGACACGTACATGATGTCGCTGCCACGTATTCAGCTTCACAAGTCGAGAGAGTAAGAATTGATTGTTTCTTTGAACTCCAAGAAATAACACAATCACCCAAGAAATACACAAAACCAGATGTGCTTTTTCTATCATCAACATCTCCCGCATAATCATTATCATAGTATCCCACAAGATTAAAATGATCAGAAGAAGAATAAAGTAGTCAAAGGTCGATTGTACCTTTTAGGTAACGTAGAATTCTTCTAGTGACCTTCAAGTGAGTGGAGGTAGGAGCTTCCATGAAGCAACTTACTTCTCCAACCGCAAAGAGTATATCTTGTCTCGTACATGTCAAGTACCTCAGACTTCCTGCAAGACTTTTGAATAAAGTGGAGTCCACCTTTTCTCCATCATCAAGCTTTGACAATTTTGTTCCACTTTCCATTGGGGTGTTCACAGGGTTGCAATCAAACATGTTGAACTTCTTCAAAATCTCCTTTGTGTAGCTTTCTTGAGATATGAAGATGCCTTCCTCCATTTGCTTCACTTCTAGGCCCAAGTAATATGACATGAGCCCTATGTCCGTCATCTCGAACGCAAGGGACATAGCTTTCTTGAAAGCTTCAAACAAAACTGGGTTGTTACCAATCAGAATGAGATCATCAACATAAACACAAACAAGCAGAATATCTCCGTTAGTATGAACTTTAATGTAATGAGCATATTAATGAAGACAACAAGTAAACCCATTGTCTTTAAAGTATTTGTCAATGCGACTATTCCATGCTCATGGAGCTTGCTTCAACCCATATAAGGCTTTCTTCAACCTTAACACCTTATCTTCATGATTTTTGACCACAAAGCCCAATGGTTGTTCAACATAAACTTCTTCTTTAAGATATCCATTAAATAATGCCGATTTGACATCTAGTTGATGGATTCTTCACTTCATTTGCACCGCCAAAGAGATCAATAGATGGATCGTCTCCATGCAGGCAACAGGTGCAGAGACTTCATCGTAGTCGATGCCATGCCTTTGCTTGTAGCCTTTAGCCATAAGTCTTGCCTTGTATCTCTCTACCTCTCCATGGGCATTTTTCTTCTCCTTGTATACCCATTTGACTCCAATTGCTCGATGATCCCTCGGAAGAGTTGTTAACTCCCAAGTGTTATTCTTCTCTATTGACTGAATCTCCTCCTCCATGGCTTGTGTCTACCTTTTATCAGTAATAGCTTCATCAAAATTCATTGGTTCACTATCAGCAAAGAGACAACACAAAAAATCAAAATTAGTAATTTCTTCTTTGTCATCATAGAGTTCTTGGATGCTCCTCATCCTATGCGGTCACTTGAACTCTCTTGAGTAGACGGAGATGCAACATTTTTTGGTGAATGAGGTTGGGTTGCATCCTGTGCAGGTGCCATGGTCTCTTGTTCTTCTTCATCTCCAAAATATGGAAGAAAATCATATGTTCTTTCTTCTGGAGCCTCCCAATTCCATGTTGCTTCTTCATCTAATTCAACATCGCGACTCACCACCACCTTATTATTGATTGGATTGTATAACTTGTAGCCCTTTGAACTCACGTCATATCCAACAAACACATACTTGACACTACGATCGTCAAGTTTAGCTCTTCCTTGATGTGGAACATGAGCATAGGCTATGCTCCCAAATATTTTCAAGTGTTTGACACTTGGCTTTCTTCCGCTCCATGCTTCTTGAGGAGTTTGATCTCGCACATTTTTTATTGGAGACCTGTTGCTTAAATAAACTGCACAAGAAAAAGCCTCGACCCAAAATTCTTTTGGTAGATATTTAGCTTTCAACATACATCTAGCCATATTAAGAATTGTTCTATTCTTTCTTTCTGCAACTCCATTTTGTTGGGGTGAGTAAGGTACTGTTAGAGGGTGACGAATTCCATGAGATTGACAAAAGTCATTAAATTTTTTTGAAGTGAATTCGCCTCCTCTATCGAACCTTAATGCTTTATTTCATAGCCACTTTCTTTTTCTACAAGTGCTTTGAAATTTTTAAAAGCAACAAACACTTCAGATTTTTGCTTCAAGAAGTATACCCAAGTCTTTCGACTGAAATCATCAATAAAGAGCAAGAAGTATTTACTTTTACCAAAAGAAGGTGGATCGATTGGACCACACACATCGGTGTGTATAAGTTTGAGTGGCTTACTTGTTCTTGATGTATTATCTTTTGGAAAACTCCTCCTCACATGTTTTCCAAGAAGACAAGCTTCACACAACTGATTAGGATGGTTGATTGATGGAATCCCATCAACTATGTTCTTGTCTCCCATTGATTTGAGTGCTTCAAAGTTAAAGTGTCCAAATCGCATATGCCAACACCATGAGTCATCTTGCACATTAGCCTTCAAACACTTTGCATCGATGGTTTTAAGATTCAAAGGGAACAACCTATTCGTTTCCATATGCACTTTAGCAATTAAGTTGTTACTTGAATCTCTAAGCCAAAGATGCATATTTTTCATATGAATATTATATTCTTTTTCAAGAAGTTGACCCAAACTAAAAATATTATTTTTCAATTTTGGCACATAATAAACATTGTTAATCAATTTATGGCCACCATCTTTGCAGGATATCAAAATCGTACCTATCCCTTCAATGTGTATTTTTGAGGTATCTCCAATAGACACATTACCTTTCACCATCTTCTTTATCTCCACAAAGTTGTCTTTGTGGCCACACATATGATTGCTTGCTCCATTGTCAAGATACCATGAACTGCAATCATTTGTAACTTCTTCTTTGAGTGTCAATAACAATGTTGACTCATCTTCATCTTTGTTGTTGTCAACAAGATTAGATTTCTCTTCAACATTACTACGACATTCCCAAGAGTAATGTCCAATTTTATGACAGTTATAACACTCAATTTTAGATTTGTCATACCTCATTTCAGTGGTACCCTGATAAGCTCCACGTCCTCTACCTCCTCGTTGACCACGACCTCTAAATGACTGGCCACTTTTATCTTCATTGTTGAACTTGTTGATATAACTTCTTCCTTTTCCACGGCCTCTGCGACCGCCATGATCTCGCCATTGTCCATTTCCTTTATAACTTTTTTCACCTTAAAATCCTTTGAAGGATGCCTAATTTTAAGAAGTTGCTCTAATGGCTCTTCTTTTCTCCTTTTCTTCTTTTCTTCATGGGCTTGTAAAGAACCTTCCAATTGCTCTACCGTCATAGAGTCTAAATTTTTAGACTGCTCAATAGCACACACCACATAATCATATTTAGGTGTTAAAGAACGAATGATCTTTTCTACCACACGCACATCATCTACTTCCTCCCCGTATCTTCTTAGTTGATTCACAACAACCATCAATCTTGAACAGAAATCCAAAATGGATTCGGATTATTTCATTTTTAAAACTTCAAAATCAGCCCTTAGAGTTTGAAGTTTTATCTTCTTTACTTTATCAACTTCTTAGAGAGAATTTTGTAAAATCTCCAAAGCTTCTTTTGAGGTGGTTGCATCAGCCACCTTCTCAAACATGCTATCATCCGAACATTGATGGATGAGAGTGAGGGCCTGTTGATCTTTCTTTCTTATCTTCAATAAGACCTGCTTTTCATTTGAGGACAAAGTTTCCTCATTAACGGGTTTTGTATACCCTTTGTCTACAATGTCCCAAACATCTTGAGAGCCAAGAATGGCTTTCATTCGTAGACACTATTTTTCATAATTTTCTCTTGTGAGATACTGAAAGGACAACGGATTATTATTTGCCATTGCTCTGATACCACAGTGTTTGACAAAATGATAATCACACCCAGGATAATGTCCAAGCTAAATGGCAATAATAAGAGAGTAACAACGACACCAAATATTAAAATGGAGTAAATTTCATACCCAAATATGTAATACAATAATATTGATGAAAACTTGGTAGTGTCAAAAAGACTACTACTCTTTCATAAAAATAACACTCTTTTATTTCTTAAACTCACAATAATATTACTTCCACAATATTTTCTCACAAACTAAGAAATAGTTTGTGGATTACTCTCTACTCTCTATTGTTTTCTCTAATTTCGGTGCATCCTTACAAATGAGCATAAGTGTTCTATTTATAAGGCAAGAATCTGCCCATTTGATGTCACTAATGACATCATTGATAAATAACAATTCAAACTTGTAGGTAAATAAATCTAAGCCTTTTGACATTGTTGCAATCTTGCAGTAATGTAGGACTATTGTTGTTGGCTTATTGCAGCAAAGGAGGACTCTAAATATATATATGGACCACACAGTTTTAAGTGTGAAATCTTGATAGTAGCCAAGGACTAAAAGGAGTAGCGTATAGAGTGACTGGACATCCTTCATCGGAAAATTATACCTAGTATATAACTCAAGATTTCCTTCTTGTACATATATTTAAACCTTGAGTACCCTTAGCGAAATTCCTAGCGCAACTTAGTAGAATGATAAGCTGAATATGAACAATGCTACTTCACAATTGTTTAATTTTTGTAGACAAATCCCTTCATATTTGGAAATGCGATATAGCATGAAAATATATATAGTCATTTTTTATATCTACAACAACATAAGCAATATAATCTCGCAAGTGGGATTTGAGACCTTACCCCTACCTCGTAGAGCAAAAAGATTGTTTTCGAAGGACCAAAGAAACCATTAAAGGAGCATGTAATAACTTTAGAGATATGGTCCTTTCTAATGAAAGTATTTTCAATCAAAATGGAGAAACTAACTTCCCTCACCATATATAAGGAAGTAAATCTCTTACAAATGCCAAACTCATATTCAGTCACACTTCAAGCAACACTTGAACATTATTATCAACTTTTAATTGTCCTTCGTTTTTTGTTACTACCTATTGTTACTTGTTCTTTGGTCATTGCACTATTTCGCTATTGCTATTATTTGCTAGGTCTTCTTATTTACTTTTGCATGTTCTTTTTCTTACTGCTTTGATATGCGATACTTGAGCCGAGGGTCTACAACATGTCTACTTCTATGAGGTAGGAGTCACGTCTACATACACTCTGCCCTTTCCAGACCCCATTTATGGAATTTCTCTAGAATTGTTATTGTTGTATTACCTTACTATCTATATTACACTTTGTACAATTATCATATGTGATATGTCACCTATTTTTCCATACCCAAACAAATATTGAGGAAAAAAATTCCAGAGAATGATCTATTTCTTAGGAGAAAACATTTTCCCTCAAAAATATTTTGCATAAAGGAAACCAACAGATCGAGTATTTAAACTCTATGGGTTCAACAATTAAGCGGTTTGAATCCATTATATTTTCAAGTTATAAGTTCATACTTACTATTTATGACAATTTTATACATAAATTTATGTTCCACTTCGGAAGTTATAGGTTTAGTTGAACCCGATTTGCCTCGTAAACCATGCCGGGCTTCTTATGGGATCTAACAAGTAAACTTTTCAGGTTTGATATTCATAATATGCACAAAATTGTCATATTGCAAATACAAAACTACTACAGAGCCTTACAAAAACTGAATCAAAATGGTGTTTTTTTTTGTAAAGAATGAGACTTCCAAATTTAATTAGTTTTTGGGTAATCAATTTTGAGATCCATGAAAATAAAATATCTTCAGAAAAATTGGAAAAAATAAATAAATTAGATGATGAATATTTTTCATCCTCATACCTTCGTAACAAGCCTAGCAATGGCAAAAATGTCAAAGTCTGAAGAAACAAAAAAAGAGAAACTGATAGAGAAATTACTAATTTTGTTTGTTTTTGATGGGTTCAAAATAATGAATTTTCTCTCTCTTAGTTTTCGTGCCATTTGTCCGCCAACTGTTCTCCTTTTCTCCCTCTTATATGTACTACTACTAGATATAAAACTCCGGCCAAGCCCAGACCCACTACATATTACTCTTCTGTTATATTTTATGTGAGGTAATTTGATTCAACACGGAGTTTAAGAAAAAAAAGATAACTTTTAAAACTTGTGGTCTCAACTGAATGATAGAAATTTGTGTGGCTATAAATCATTTCGTTAAGAATAAAATGAATATTTTAAAGTTAAATTGTTACTAAATATAGAAATGTGTCATTCTTTTTGGGACTGACTAAAAAGGAAAGTAAGTCATATAAATTGGGACAGAGGGAGTAGCTTATTTGTTTTAATTTATGTGACACATATAATATTACGAGAATTACTGAATTTGTAAACATTTTTTGTTGTTAATTATTTTTATAATATTTTTAACGTACTTTTCAAATAATATTTGTGGCACATGTGATATTTTCTTTATTATTGTAATTTATAATACTTTTAACGTAATTTTCAAATAATGATACTCAATCTGTCACAACTTATGTAACACATGTGAAATTTTAAAGTCAACCAAATATTTAATATGTTTTTTTAAGTATTTTAAGTTGTTAATTATTGTGACTTGTAGTGCTCTTAATTAACGTAATTTTTAAATAATATATGTCATTTTCTCTATCCAAATTTATGTGCCACATGTGAAATTTTGAGATTTAATCAAATTTTTAATATGATTTTAAATATTTTATGTTGTAATTCATAGTAGTTTTAACGCAATTTTCAAATAATCTATGTTACTCACTTTGTCCCAACCTATGTGGCACATATGAAATTTTGTACTTAGCCAATTTTTTAGTATGTTTTTTCAAAATATTTTAAATTGGTAATTATTGTGACTTATAGTACTCGTAATTTTAAAATTATATATGTTATTTCCCTTGTCCCAATTTATGTGGGACATGAGAAATTTCGAGAGTTAATCAAATTTTTAATATGTTTTTAAATAATTTAAGTTGTGATTTATAATACTGTTAACGTAGTTTTCAAATAAAGATGGCACATGTGAAATTTTGAGAGTTAATCAAATTTTAATATGTTTTTCAAATATTTTAAGTTGTTAATTATTGTGATTTATAGTACTCTTAGGGGTCATTTGGTAGGCCGCATTAAAACAAATAATTCATGTATTATGTATGATATTATTTAGTACCATGTTTGGTAGGAATTTGAGTCTATGTATAACTAATCCATGGATTAGTTATACCTCCTACATGGTATTGTAGGATGTATTATTAATACCTTCCATTTGGAGGTTTTAGTAATACATAGGATATAATACCATGGGATAAGTCAATGTAAAGACAAAAATATCCCTCAAAGCATTATAATTATTTTGCTTATTTTCTTGATTCTATGTTTTATATTTATACTAGTAAATTTATTTAAATAAATTAGCTTACAAATTATTTAGAGAGAGTTGTTTGTTACTAAATGATAATATCTTCCATTTGGAGGTATTAGTAATACATAGGATATAATACCATGGGATAAGTCAATGTAAAGACAAAAATATCCCTCAAATCATTATAATTATTTTGTTTATTTTCTTGATTCTATGTTTTATATTTATACTAGTAAATTTATTTAAATAAATTAGCTTACAAATTATTTAGAGAGAGTTGTTTGTTGCTAAATAAATCCAATACAAATTAATACAATATTTGAAATGTGAGTTGTTTAACATTAACTAATTAAAAAGGAAAATATATCACCACGTGAAGTTTGTGATCTTAATTGAATGTATAATTTGTTTATATATATATGTTTGTGTGTGGTTTTCTAATTATTTGTATTTTGAACAATTTATAAAATTGCATACATAGTAAAACTTCAACTTGCAATTTTTATGTGTAAATGTAGATTGTTTATTCAATTTTATTATTGTTTACCGTCTTTTCAATTTTAAAAGTTGATAGTTTATCTTTTTTAAATTGAAAATTGACATTTTGTAAGTGATCAATTTTCTAAGATGATAATTATTTATCCTCAAATAATTTAGGTGAAAAAAAAGAGGCAAACATGGCAACAAAATTGTTCTTCTCATAGCTAGTTAGAAGGCCATAAAAAAAAATATTGTTCGATAATTATTTACCTTAAACCAATTACATAATAGTTCAAAGGTATGATTGGGAAGAAGTTTTTTATAAAGTTTTAATCAAACACAAGATGAGGTGGGAAACAATGAAACAAACACTTGATAAATTAAATAAACCCGGCATTACCAATCCCTACACTATTAATCCCTGCATTACTAATCTATGCATTATTAATCTTTGTACCAAACGACCCATTAATGTAATTTTCAAATAATATATGTTACCCACGAATGGGCCCTGTAGTGCGCGATCCGAATTTAGTCGGGGCTCCAATGTGGGCTCCAGACACAGGGAGGGAAACCAAACCAAAAATTTTTTTACTCCCTCAGTCCCAATTATGCAGTACAAGTGAAATTTCGAGAGTTAACCAATTTTTTAATATTTTAAGTTGATTTTAAGTACTATTTTTTTTTATAAATACATAACATATAAAAAGGAAAATAAGACAAATAAATTAAAACAGATAAAATATAAAATGTAAATAAAGGATGTTGAAGGAGAAGGGCAAACCGGTCAATTGACCGGCTGACCCTAAGCTCCTCAGCATTCTGGCTTCTAATATATAGTAATAACCACTTATAAAAAATAATTTTTTTACTTTCTAAAATATGGATAAGGTTTGTGTAGTATTATTTTTCAAATTTTATTTGTAAAATTACACTGAAAATGTTATTAATATTATTAATTTGTTATGAACATTTGATGATGTTAAAAAATATTTGTTTTTAAACCGGATCAAAACTATTAAGATGATACTTAAAGTACTATTATGAACCTACCACTTTATTTTATCTATTCATTTAATCTTTCATGTATCAACTTCTTTTGATAGTCATCTTGAATGTTCGAATTTGGATTTGACGTTATATATAAACGTATTATTTGACTCGATCTTAATTGATATTTGTGTCATTCAATTTTGAGTATACACATATATAATGGTCCCTGATAATTCAACTTATCACATCTCTAACACATATGAGCAAATATGATTTGTGATTTTTAACGCATAACAGACTACTTAAGTTTTTTTTTTTTTAAAATGTCATTAATAAACCTTGTGTATACATGTTATCAAATGACTTGCCATTGTTCGTACTTCTTTACAGAAAGAAATAAAGACATGAAATTCATGCTTTCTATTCGTTCTCGTCTTTGTGCCCTATAAAGTTTCTTGCCTTTCAGTTTTGAGCTAAAGCTCTGAAACAAATATCGGAAAGAAAACGAAATTGAAACCATAGATTCAGGACAGAGAATCGATCGTCCGCCGGTTTCCTCCCTCTTCTCCGGTGATAATTTGTCAGCGAAGGCAGGTATATTTAAGATTTTCTCCCTTCATTCAGCGAACAAGCTTCTGTGTAGTACTAATTTATCATTTTTTTTCTTGTTTGAAGATGAAACAGATACAACATTTTCGAGTAAGTATGAAATTTGAAGTTTGTACTTTCTTTGATTTGAGAGTTGAGAAAATGTATACTGGTGGTAGTTTGAATCTGACGGATCGATATCTTGGGTTAAACTTAGTTATCGGCTTTGTACTGCAAATTATAAAGACATATTCATGAATATGAGATAATCAGATGTCATAACATGAAGGCTGTGTTCGGTATGACGGGAAATGTTTTCTTGAAAATTTTTTTTTAGGAAAGTAAGTGTGTTTCTTACTTATTTTCTTGTGTTGGATAGATAAGAAAAAAATACTTTCCTAAAAGTGTTTTATGATTTTTACTTGTGAATGTTCTTTTTAGGCTTTGTTTAATTGCTTGATTCCATCCTTGTATTCAGTAGCGAAAGGGAAATAGGGTTGTGGCCGGCACTGGTTACAAATTTGCTTATACATTTGTCCATTGGTTTATCTAGTGAGATTTGGTAAGCATCTTTCTGAACATCAAATAATTATATTGATATAAGTTTGTTGGAAGTGTGATTTCTCTATTGAAAAGAGATCTGTTAAATTATGTTGTTATAGCTTTTGAAGATAGAGGGTATGGGTTCCCAATAGGCTGCTAAAATGTGCTGTCCTTGCTGCTATTCAGTGACATTGTTGCTTATTCTTCTAAATGATCTTATGTCTAATACATGTGACATTTTAAATAATCTGGAAATCTTTTAATAGAGAAGAATGATCTTGAAATTTCCTAACTTATTATCGGCCTTTTAACAAAATAAAAGTAATTTAAAGCTATCATACTTTAAGGAAATTCTTTAACGAACATTATTAGCAGAATATTAATAATTCTATAAGCTTGAATATATGAAAAAATCAAAAGGTAGGCCAGTGCACTAAACAATATGTGCAGGGTCCAGAGATTGGCTGGATGACATTGGGTTGGTTATACACAACCTTATCTTGAATTTGTGCAAGAGGTTGCTTATACACTAATCATAAGAAATTATATTCATACAATTTTAAATTTTAAGCTGGAGTTAAAGATCTTACATTGAAAAAAATAATTGACAAAGGAGAAAATGAGCATTGAAAACATATTTTTAGTAGTTGTGGGCTCATAAGACACACCAAAAGATAAGTTGTTTTTAGAAAAAACACACACGAAATAATAAGCCATAAGATGTCACACTTCATGTTGTTCCCTGTGAGTCTGAGTCTGTGACCCAGCAAGCCTACATTGTGTTGTCTGCCATCTATCTTAACTTATTCTCTCCTAAACCTATTAAGAATTTGCACCTGTTCCTCTTGGTAACTTTCCGTCTTCATTGATTTCAACCTCTCCATCTCAGCTATTTCCCCTGAGCTGTCGTGAATCGTGATCAATCCTTAAATTTGAGAATTTTGGCAGCCAAATTCTTGCATTTTGTTCATAATCCTCAAATTTGAGATAAGTTAGCCAAATTCTTGAATGTTGTTCTCCTCCACTTTATTCTTTTAATTCTCTGTGAAAGTTGAGCATCTTGATTCATTTATTTTGTAATGATTCTCTAGGTCATTTCTGTGTTAATGCCTTCTTCATGTCATTTAGAGTGTTCCTGTTGCGACCCCAAATCATTTATGAATTGCTGGCACAGATTGTTCGGTCTCCTGGTCGTTCTTTTAGGTTTTATGCCCGTTTTCCTGTTTTGGAGCTTTTGAAACTTGAAAAGTTGATTTCGGTCATAACCTCAGGTAAACAATCTAAGATTGGAATTTTGATGATTTCATAAGCTCCGGAGAGGCCAAATTAGGCTAGTAGCATGGTTGACACAAGTCCCGAGACTTCGGTGTGACTTTGGGGCCATCTGGCGCTTTAGCCTTTGAAATTTGGCTCAAGTTTAACTTTGGTCAACATTCTTGGTAAAAGTGCTCTGAAGAGAATTCCATCAGCGCGGTTAGGTCCAGAATATCGAGTTTCGTCTAGAATGACCCTTCGTGTGCATTCGGTCTTATTCCGAGGCCCTTGGTAGAATTAGGCTAAAATAGCGCTTTGGTGTGGGACCCACTTTTTATCAAAACGACCTCGTATAGAAATTCTGGCTGTGCCATTCAGTCCGGAATGTCAAATTTAGTGGGGTAGCATATCTTGTTTATTTTCATCGGGTCCTGAACGAATTCCGAGGATCCGTTCGGAGACTTTGAAAAGTAGCAAAATCTGGTGTTGCTGGTGCAGACCTTTAGCGACCAGAAATAGCTTTTAGCAACAAGAATTGCTGCTATTTAAATAGCGAAAAATCAGTGTTATCTAGTGCACTCCTCTGGCAGAGTAGGGTCCCCCGGAGTGTTATACTATTGGACGGTTAGATATCAGGGCCTTTAGAGGGGTAAGGGGTTCATTCGGCCTAGTGTATCACCTTGGGGTGCCCCAATCCTGTTTGTGAAGAAGAAGGATGGTACTATGCAGATGTGCATTGATTACAGGCAGTTGAATAAGGTGACGGTGAAGAACCGTTACACCATGCCTCATATTGATGATCTGTCCGACCAGCTTAAGGGTGCCGCAGTGTTTTCTAAGATTGACTTGAGCACCGGTTACCATCAGTTGAGAATTAGAACATCGGACATCCCTAAGACAACATTTAGGACTAGTTACAGCTATTTTGAGTTCCTAGTGATGTCTTTTGTGTTGACTAATGCCCCTGCCACCTTCATGGATTTGATGACTCGTGTATTCAGGCCGTATCTGGACTTCTTCGTCATAGTTTTCATTGATGATATCTTGGTATACTCGCGGAGCCATAGTGAGCATGAGCTGCATTTGAGGATAGTGCTCCAGACTTCGAGAGATCATCGGCTTTATGCCAAGTTCTCAAAGTGCGAATTTCGGCTTGGGTCTGTAGCATTCTTGGGGCACGTGGTGTCCAAAGATGGCATTATGGTGAATCCGGCGAAGATTGAGGTTATTCGTGATTGGGATAGGCCCACCTCTATGACATAGATTCGGAGCTTCGTCGGATTGGTAGGGTACTACAGGCATTTTGTTGAGGGTTTCTCTACTATAGCGGCGCCTTTGACTCGGTTGACTCGCCAGGATGTTCCCTTTGTATGGTCGGAGGAGTGTGAGAGGAGCTTTCTGAGGCTCAAGGATTTGCTTACCACCGATCTTATCTTTACTCTTCTAGTTTAGGGTGAGGGCTTCACGATTTATTATGATGCATCCGGCGTTGGTTTGGGTTGTGTTTTGATGCAGCAGGGCCGAATTATTGCTTATGCGTCAAGGCAGCTTAAGTTGCATGAGCGCAACTACCCAACTGATGACTTGGTGTTGGCGGCGGTAGTTTTCGCACTTAAGATCTTGAGGCATTACCTATGTGGAGTTCATTGTGAGATCTACACTGATCACAGGAGCCTTCAGTACATTATGACCCAGAGGGATCTTAATTCGAGGCAGTGTCGTTGGATTGAGCTTCTGAAGGACTATGATCTCTCTATTCTCTACCATCCGGGCAAGGCGAATGTTGTAGCGGACGCCTTAAGCCGGAAGGTAGTGAGTATAGGTAGTCTAGCCTTCTTTTCTATTTCGGAGCAACCCTTGGCTTTAGACATTCAGTCTCTTGCCAATCAGATGATTAGGCTTGATGTTTCATATTCCAGTCAGGTGTTAGCCTATTTGGGAGTTCAGTCATCCATGCTAGATCTTATCAGTAGTTGTCAGTTCGAGGATGAGTCTTTGGTGGCACTCAGAGATAGAGTATAGGTAGGTGATGCCGGGCAGGCTACCTTATATTCAGATGGGGTTTTGAGGTTTGCTGGCCATTTGTGTGTTCCGAGAGTTTGGGAGTTGATTCAGCTGATCCTTCGCGAGGCCCATGAGTCCAGATATTCTATCCATTCGGGCACTGCTATGATGTATCGTTATTTGAGGCAGCATTAGTGGTGGAGTTGTATGAGGAGGGACATCTCAGACTATGTGTCCCATTGCTTATGTTGTCAGCAGGTAAAGGCCAAGCATTTGAGGCCTGGTGGGGAGTTGTAGAGATTACCCATTCCTGAGTGGAAGTGGGAGCATATCACCATGGATTTCATTGTGGATTTACCTCGGACTTCTAGAAGTGTTGACAACATTTGGGTCATCATAGATCGATTGACCAAGTCAGCACACTTCCTTCTAGTTCATACTTCCTTCAATGTTGGGAGGTTATCCTGTATCTACATTCGGGAGGTGGTCCGTCTTCATGGTGTACCTGTATCTATCATTTCAGACCGGGGTTCACAGTTCACCTCAAGCCTTTGGAGGGTATTTTAGGAGGATTTGGGCACTCGTGTTGATCTTAGTACAACATTTCACCCGCAGACTGATGGCCAGTCGGAGCGTTCTATTCAAGTTCTTGAGGATATGTTGCCGGCATGTGTGTTGGACTTTGGAGGTCAGTGGGACCAGTTCTTGCCTTTGGCGGAGTTTGCATACAATAATAGCTACCACTCTTGCATTCAGATGGCCCTGTTTGAGGCTTTATATGGTAGGCGTAGTCGCACTCCAGTTGGTTGGTTTGAGTCTATCGAGCCTAGGCCACGTGGTACAGACTTGTTTCAGGAGGCCTTGGTGCATGTGAGGATGATTTAGGATCGGCTCAGGATGGCTCAAAGTAGACACAAGAGTTATGCGGATCGTAGGTGCCGACCATTGAGATTTGCCGTTGGTGATAGATTATTCGTCAGAGTATCGGCCAAGAAGGGCATGATGAGATTTGGGAGGCGGGGTAAGCTTAGCCCCAGGTATATTGGGCCTTTTGAGATTTTGAGGACAATTGGTGAGCTGGCCTATGAGTTAGCTTTACCTCCAGCATTCTCAGCTATTCATCCAGTTTTCCATGTTTCGATGCTTCACTGGTATGTTCCAGATGAGTCTCATGTGCTCCAGTATGATCCAGTTGAGTTGGATGATCGCCTCACCTATATTGAGGAGCCGGTTGCTATTTTGGCCAGAGATGTGAGGCAGTTGAGGTCTAGAGCCATTCCTATGGTTAAGGTCCGTTGGAGGCATCGTCCAGTCAAGGAGGCTACCTGGGAGACCGAGCAGGAGATGCCGGAGAAGTTCCCCAGCTTATTTGAGCCCTCAGGTACTTCTTGACTCTTACTTTCACGGACGAAAGTTCTTTTAGTAGTAGATGTTGTAATGACCCTCCAGGTCATTTATGTGTTAATGCCTTCTTCATGTCGTTTAGAGCGTTCCTGTAGCAACCCCAAGTCATTTATGACTTGCTGGCATCGACTGTTCTTTTAGGTTTTATGCCCGTTTTCCTATTTTTGAGCTTTTGAAACTTGAAAAGTTGATTTCGGTTATAACCTCAGGTAAACGACCTCAGATAGAAATTTTGACGATTCCATTAGCTCTGTAGCGGCAAAATTATGCTGGTAGCATGGTTGGCATGAGTCCCGAGGCTTTCGGTGTGACTTTGGGGCCATTTGGTGCTTTAGCCTTTAAAATTTGGTCAAGTTTGACTTTGGTCAACATTTTTGGTAAATGTACTCGGATGAGAATTCCGTTAGCGCAGTTAGTTCCGGAATGCTGAGTTTGGTCTAGAATGACTCTTCATGTGCTTCACGGGGCTTTCAGTTTAATTCCGAGGCCCTTGGTAGAATTCGACTAAAATGGCGCTTTGGGTGTGTGACCTACTTTTTATCAAAACAAACTCGTATAGAAATTCCGACTGTACCATTGAGTCCGGAATGTCGAATTTTGTTGGGTAGCATATCTTGTTTTTTTTAATCGAATTCCGAGGATCCGTTCGGAGACTTTGAAAAATAGCAAAATTTAGTGTTGCTGGTGCAGACCTTTAGTGACTAGAATTTAGCCTTTTAGCGACCAAAGTTAGCTTTTAGCGACCAAAATTGCTGCTATTTAAATAGCGAAATATCAGATTCAACCCTCATTTTAAAACTTCGATATCTGGAGTTCTAGAGCTTCGTTTTGGGTGATTCGAAGTCCCTGGTGCTCAAAATCTTGTTGGTTGTGTAGTTTAGTGCTCGGATAGTGTTGGGTGACCCTCAATTTCCATGAAGTTGAGGTGTAAGTTGCTGCCTTGAGCTAGAATTGTGTAAAGTTTTGCATCTTGGGTTTGTTGTTGCATGGAACTGATCCGAGCTCCGAGAGGTGTTCAGTTTTGGAACACAAGCTCGGGGGAGGGTTTCAGAGCTCTTCACAAAGTCAATTTTGGGATTTTCGGAGCGGGTCCCACATTTCTCTATTTTGACTCTGAAATTGGTCTGTCTCCAATTTTGATGATTTTAGTGTCTGAACTACCGTACAAACTCTGTGATTCTATTTTTGATAGCGTGGAAGTGATTCGAGGCCATTCGAAAGGGAAAAGCTCAGGTGAAGTGATTTGGAGAGCGCGCGGTCGGCCTTCTAGTAGGTTACAACATCCCTTCCTATAGATTGAGCTTGAATTTGTAAATGCAAGGTGATTTGTGTGAATCTGGGGTAGATAGCTGGAATTTCTGTTCTTCTTCTACGAATTCTTGATTTAGGGTTGATTTTTGGGCTGTTTTGGAGGTTAGTACCATGTTATTGGTGGGTTTGTGTATTTGTTGTTGCATGTGGCTTATTTGGTTGGTTGTTTATATGTGTTGGAGTATATATTTGGCCTTAGTCTAGGATAGGCTTGTGTTGCCATAGATTCGAATAGACTAGGTCTGATAGTTGAGCCTAGTTTTGGGCTTGGTATTGCTTGTGATCCTTCTATTTTCTCTCCCCATTTCTATGGTTCCGATACGTTGTCCTAGGTGGCATATCTTCTAGGGTTGGGTGCGTCGAGGTTGGTTCTGTGGTTGGTAGTGGATGTCGATCCACGATGGTTTGGAGTTGATACGCTTGTTGTGATATGGTTGGTGGTGGACGGCGATCCATCTGGTTTGGTATTTGAGATCCTCTATGGAGTTGATATGCCCCGCACACTCTGACTGGCTGGGTAGGGCCCCCGGGAGTGTAACTTGGCTGGCTTGGGTAGGGCCCCTGGAGTGATCAGCCGACTGGGCAATTAAATATGAGTTATTTGAGGTCCTCTTCGGAGTCGACTTGCCCTTTGCACAGGTATTGCTTGGGCAGGGCCCCCGGAATGTTAGCTGGCACACTTGTCTGGCAGGGTAGGGCCCCCGGAGTGTTAGCCTATTGAGCGGTTGGATATCAGGGCCTTTGGACCCCTCCCCCCCGCGCGGTACTCGACTCGCAGTGTCATGACCTAATAATCGGGGGTTATGGCACTTGTGCTATCCAACCAGGAAAAGTCAGCCTAAAACCCAACAAACAGAAATAGCATAAATGAAGAAGAGAAATAATCAAGCGGAAGTTTTTCACTTAACAAAACCAGCCCAAGACTGGTTGTCACATGTACAAGCCTCTAATAAAGCATTTAGATAGAAAGGTATAAGTCTCAAAATCTTTGTATCTCAAACAGAAACAAAGCAAAAGGAAAAAGGCCGAGAGAGATCGCCGACATCGAGCAACTACCTCTCAAGTATCCTCAACGAGCCTCGGAGAAAGAGAAGAGAGAGAACAAGATCACGGTCCTGGCTTAGAACCTACACAAGTGTAGAAGCAAGGGTGAGTACCAAACAACACGGTACCCAGTAAATCAACTAATAAAACGAGGCAAATCTAATAGAATCACGAAACCCTGACTTCCAACCGAACCTCCGATAACTACGACCTGCACAGAAAATCAGCCCAACCTAACAGATTCCAATCCACAGTTCAAATATACAAAAGTCACAACAGGTCAACATCATCATGAAAGAACTCATATCAGTATCAATATATATCAATCCTAGAGTCACAATGTATAAACTTAGCACCACAATAACAACGATCAGACAATGTAATGCAATGCAATGCCAAGTAGAGTAATGCATGTCTGTCCTACGATACACATCCGCTGAATCTCAGACCGGAACCCATGGGGGCCACACAATGACCATGTATCCGCCGAAACCATTTCCGAACGGCATAATCATCACTCACATGAACCATTTCCCATCGGCACAAATCATCACTCGCCGGAACCATTTTCTATCGGCACAAATCATCTCTGGCCACACACGGACCATATATCCGCCGAAACCATTTCTCATCGGCAATAATCATCAAAGTGTCTCATCATAGTGTTTCAAAACCAATGCACATAACTATGTTCACAAAAATAATGAGAAAACGATAGTGTTCACAATCACAACGCAATTCATATCAATGCAAATCGCGTCACACTATCAACAATATATCAACATCATCAAATACACAACCAAAGCAAGATCAATTGCCTAGTCTCCATTTCACTACTTCTTTCATCACAAGTAGGATCAATCGCTAAGCAAGAGCTTTCAAGTCTAGTCCCATAGTTCACGATGAGCAAAAGACATAATTAGCACGTTCATAATCATATCGAGGTTATCATAGCAACTCAGCAATTACACAATAATATCAAGTTCATGGCCCATCACACTTTGGCCTATCACTTTAGCACACAAAGCCATTTTATTACCCTGCTGGTTCATTTTTAGATTGATTCACACAAGAATTCACCCATACCTCAATCCCATTACTCCCCAACGCAATCAAGAAAGGAAGTCGGAATTTTAAAAGATTCACAAGGTTTTAAGAGTTCACTTGCCTTCGTCGAATTCACAATCAATCAACAACCAGAGTTTTTCCTTTCCAAAAGCAATCCAAAGCAACACAATCTATACAATTTATGAAACCCAATCACAATCCGGAGCTAACAAAACCAAGAACACGAAATTCAGAAAGAAAAGGTAAAAACAACCCAAAAATCCAATTTTGAAAATGGGGTTTGAATCCGAAATTGCTTTCATGAAAATGATCCTCAATGGTGAAAACCATTTGAAAAATGGAGTTCAAAACATCCCACAATCCTTACTTTATCACAAAATCGGAGTTCAATCAAAACCACCAAATTTTCCATTTTAAAAACCCAATTTCCAAGTTAAAATCATGTTTAAAACATTGGGTAATCAAAGTTCAAGGTTAAAATCAGTTACCCACAAGGTTTCCATGAAAATTCCTCTTTCAAATCGCCTTCCCAAGCTTCACAAAGTTGAAAATGGAGAAAATGGGACATTTCCCAACTTTACACTGTCCAGGTCCAAAAATGACCTATGCAAACGTGGCTAACTTAGCCCGTGAACGCGGAGACCAGAACTCCAACACTCCACGAACGCGGACCCTACCTCCGCGAACACTGATAACAACACACTGACACTCCGCGAACGCGGAGAACAGCATGCTGGACCCTTTGCGAAAGTGGCCCTACTCCTCAAACGCGGAGGTCACATGCCTATCCCTCCGCGAATGTGGGCAACAACCCCCCCGCGAATGCGGAGGTCAAAACAGCTGGCACCAAATACAACAAAATCAGCAATTCAAGAAGTCTCTGAATGGACACTCGAGATTCGTTCGAAACCCCGTGCACACCAACCAGATATGCAACCCCACTAAACTCGACGTTCCGGACTCAATGGAACCATCATAATTTGGATTCGAGGTCTCCTTCACCCGAAATCCGATAAAATGCAACAAAAACTAACTCAAGCTTCCAAACTCAAAACAAACTCGGAACCTCTAAAAATTCAACCAAGGCCACCCCTAGGCCTAAAATCATCCCCTGAATCCAATGGAGTCGTCGAAATCCACATCCGAGCATCCGATCTCCGAATGTTGACCAAAGTCAACTCTATGATCAAAATTTCACAAATTTTCCAACTTAAGATCTCAAATCCACGATACAGCCCCAAAACTGATTCCTTCAACTCTCCTAGACCAATTTCTGCATTCTGAAACTGATGGAATCGACGGAATTCCCATCTGAGTTCTGAAATTCCGAATGACCTCCAAATTCACATTATTGGCAACTTAAGCCTTTGGAGTTCAAATATTTCCCAAAACCATAACTTAACAAGAATTTCCACATAACTATCATCGCATATCATCCAAACATGACTCGGGTCAACTCTCTGGAGGGGTAAGACAGTCATTTAATAAAATTTACAAAAATTGACTTTTAGGTCATTACATCATCCACCACTAAAAACCATGTTCGTCCTCGAACATAAAGTAAAAGAAAGTACCTGATGCCTTGAAAAGATAAGGATATCTGGCACGCATGTCAGCCTCAGACTCCTAGGTAGCCTCTCCAACTGAACGGGGACCACACTGCCCCTTCACTGAAGCAATCTCCTTGGTCCTAAGCTTACGGACCTGCCTATCAAGAATAGTTGTAGGTTCCTCCTCATAAGTCAAATCAGGATTCAACTCCACCAAATCGAGTGTAATCACATGAGACTCATCCGGGATGTACTTCCGAAGTATGGAAACATGAAACACATCATGCACAACTGCTAAGCTAGGTGGCAAGGCCAACCTATAGGCCACCTCTCTCACTCGGTCCAAAATCTTAAAGGACCAATAAATCTAGGGCTAAGCTTGCCCTTCTTCCAAAACCGCATAACACCCTTCATGGGTGATACTTGTAGCCACACATGATCTCCCTCCATGAACACTAAGTTTCGGACTCTCCGATCCACATAACTCTTCTACCGACTCTAAGCAGTCAGCAACCTACCCTGAATCAAGCGAACCTGATCCATGGCATCTCTAAGCAAATCCGCGTCTAAGGAATCCATCTCGGCCGAATCAAACCATCCAATCAGTGATCTACACCATCTGCCATACAATGCCTCAAACGAGGCCATCTAAATGCTGGAATGGTAGCTGTTGTTGTAGGAAAACTTTGCTAGGGGCAAGTGCTGATCCCACCTAGCACCAAAGTCAATCACAAAAGCACGAAGCATGTCTTCAAGTACCTGAATCGTCCGCTCGGACTGACCATCTGTCTGAGGGTGAAAGGCTGTGCTCATATCAAGCCAAGTACCCAAACCATGTTGTAAAGCTCTCCAAAAATGTGAGGTGAACAAGTAAAACCCGATTGGAGACTATAGATATCGGCACCCCATAAAGTCTAACAATCTGACTGATGTAGAGCTGGGCTAACTTCTCTGCTGTATACTTCACCCGAACTGGAATGAAATGTTCGGACTTAGTCAGCCTATCAACAACCACCCAAATAGAGTCATAACCACCCATGCACTGTGGTAGGTAAACCCACAACAAAGTCAATAGTGATCTGCTCCCACTTCCAAATAGGAATGGGCATCCTCTGAGACATATCTCTAGGCCGCTGGTGCTCACACTTGAGCTGTTAACAGGTCAAACATCTAGATACGAAGTCTGCAATATCTCTCTTCATACCACACCACTAGTAATGCTGACTCAGATCATGATACATCTTCGTTGTCCCCGAATGGATAGAATATCTAGAACAATGGGCCTCATCTAGAATAAGTCTAATAAGCTTGCCCACCTTAGGCACACAAATTTGACCTCCAATCCTCAAAACTCCATCAGAGTCAAGTGCAGCCTCCTTGGCTTCACCTCTCATCACCTTGTCTCGAATAAGACACAACTTCTCATCCTCGAACTGGCGCTCATGAATCTGTTCAACTAAGGAAGAACGGGCATCAATGAAGCAACCAAACCACTGCTCTCCTCAGAAACCTGCAACCTAACAAAGCTATTGGCTAGGCTATGAACATCCCTAGCCAAGGTCCTCATATCAACATTAATCGCAGCGAGACTCCTCATGCTAGGAGCCTTCCTAGTCAAAGCATCGGCCACCACATTGGCCTTCCCAGGATGATATACGATAGTCATATCGTAGTCCTTCAGTAACTCAAGCCACCTGCGCTGTCTCAAAATCAGATCCCTCTGACTAAAGATGACTGAAGACTCCGATGATCGGTGAAGACATCACAACGAATCCCATACAAATAATGCCGCCATAGCTTAACCACAAACACCACTGTCGCAAGCTCTAGATCGTGAGTAGGATAATTCTTCTCGTGTCCTTCAACTATCTAAAAGCATAAGCAATAACCTTCCCTTTTTGCATCAATACATCTCCCAAACCAATTCCGGAGGCATCACAATATACGGTAAAGTTCACACCCTCCTCGGGCAAAGTCAATAGAGGAGCTAAAGTCAACAAGGTCTTGAGCTTTTGAAAGCTCGCCTCACACTCATCGGATAAATGGAAATCCACAGTCTTCTGAGTCAATTTGGTCAATGGCGCTGCAATGGTGGAGAAACCCTACACAAACCGCCGATAGTAGCCTGCTAACCCCATGAAACTCCGAATCTCAGAAGGAGAAGTAGGTCTCGTCCAACCCTTGACTGCCTCAATCTTGGCTAGATCAACCCGAACACCCTTCTTGGACACCACGTGTCCAAAGAAATCCACAAACTCGAGCCAAAACTGACACTTAGAGAACTTGGCGTACAACTTGTGCTCCCTCAACGTTTGAAGCGCCAACCTCAAGTGACGGACATGATCCTTCTCGATCCAAGAGTATATCAGAATGTCATCAATGAACACGATCACGAAGGAATCCAAGTATGAATGGAACACTCCGTTCATCAACTCCATAAATGACACAGGAGCGTTAGTCAGCCCAAAAGATATCACGAAGAACTCGTAGTGGCCATAACGAGTCCGAAAAGATGTCTTAGGTATAACCGATGGTCTAATCTTCAACTGGTGATAGCCAGACCTCAAGTCAATCTTAGAAAACAACGCCGCACCCTGGAGCTGATCAAACAAATCATCAATGCGAGGAAGAGGATACTTGTTCTTAACAGTTACCTTGTACAGCTGCTTAAAATCAATGCACATCCTCATAGAGCCATCTTTCTTCTTAAGAAAGAGAACTGGTGCCACCCAAGGTGACACTCTAAGGAGAATAAACCCCTTGCTCAACAAGTCCTGTAACTGATCCTTCAACTGAACTAGAGCCATACAATATGGAGCAATAGAGATGGGTTTAGTGCCCGGCTCCAAGTCAATAGAAAAAACAATATCCCGAGAGGTGTTTCATAAATATCCAAAATCACTCTAAAAATGAGTAGACTATAAGTACTGCTCCTCCAATTCCCTACGGAGGGTACCATAAAGGTTTTGTAAAAAATTCATTCATAAACCATATAACTAAAATATTCATGGGCTAATATACATGAAAAACTAAGAAAATCACTAAATTCCTGTAAATTAGACCCTAAATGCCCAAAAATTACTCAAAAAATGGTTAGACTGTACGTACTGCTCCCCCAACTTCCTACGGAGGGTTCCATTAAGGTTTCGCTAAAAACTCATCCGAAAAGGCATATTGACACCCAATTTTGGCCTAACATTTTTAAAATTCATACTTTTAAGTTTTATTCATTAAATAGTTCAAAAATATAATTTTTGTAATTTCAAAGAAATTTATCGATACTTATCCTTATTTCTCAAAATCTTAAGTCTTTTATTAGTTAATTTTGATTACACTATTTTTGTCAGAGTCAGTTGAATATGTTGAGAAAATTATCTCTATTTGATTAAATCATTATTCTTTGTTAAATTGCCTTTTTTACATATCATTGATTACATTTTGTTAAATATTCATTTTAGTATTTTTAACACAATCTAAGAATATATTGATACACAGATATTTTATTAACCAATGATTTTGGGCCACGGTCTTGAGACCACGGCTTGAGCCCATTGTATTATATAAATGTGGTGTGTTTTCTATATAAGTATTACTTAACCATAAAGAATGGGGGTGGTGGAATATTTTTTAGATTAGGGTTACAGATTTTTAGATTGTCTATTCACAAAAGGGGTTTTAATTTGCTTATTACTTTTCCTATGAACCCCATGGAGTTCCACCACCAGACCCAAAATCCCATTGGAGCAAACCACAACCAAAACCCCCATTTCCCTCTTTCCCGATGCTAACAACACTGACCTCAAACCCTTTCACTGTCTTCCGCAAGCTCCGACCTCTAGCTGATGGAGAACCACCACCTCAAAACCCCCACTCATCTCCTTCACCAGTTCACCACCAGAAACGAACCCCAAACCACCAACAGTAACACCACCCAACGAACCTCCGACGGAATAACAATGAAACAACCACTTCTCCATAAGCTCCAATCCGCCATCACCTACCACAAACAACCCATTTCACCATTTTCTCATAACCCCAAATTATCCCAAGTTCCAACTCCAGTGACATGTGATCTCAAAGCTTGGTCGAACAACGATTTGGAGAAAGGCTCCAAGCTCCGACAGCAAGCAACCAACGAAGCCCCAATGTTCACTTGTCTCTCTCAAGATGGGATACAACCAGATCTGGTCAAAAATCAATAACCTCCAATGTGGCTCCATCTCCGGGGAACAACAGCTAGCAGCCGCGATGACAAGTCCGGTGAGAATTAACAGTAAGTCAACTCTGTCCACCATAACTGTTATTTTTCTCATGTTGTGAGTTTATTTTTTTGTGGGTTTTAGTTTTTGTTTTAATTTTCTTTATTGTATAGTGTTGTCCTTCATGTCCGTTTCCACAGATCTTGCTTTGCCATAGTTATAAAAATTGTGTGCTTCTTATTTTTGTTATTTTGATATGTTTTATTTATGTGCCCTGTTCATATTTTGTGGTGGCTCCATTTATTGTAGCTCTTGTTATAATTTCATCTTATCTTGATGTGTTGTTAGTGATTCACTATTTTGGATATTCTATTATTTTGTTTTATTTTTCATTCTCTGACGACTACAAGTTTTGATGTTTGCTCTATTTATGATTATTGTTCTATCCTTGTTTAATATTTTATTTTATTTGGTTTAATGTTATGCATTTTTTTAAATTTTTTTTTTCAGTGAATCGTTTTGTCCCCATTTGTTACAGTTGATGAGATTTTGTATGAAAACAATAATAATGGTTAAAATTGGCCAATTTAAAAATCTCCCAATCGATTTTCGAGGCCTACCCATTTCAAAAGATGAAATATTTAGTTTTTTTTAAGTTCATATATGTTATACATTAAAATTGACCGATGAAGAAATTACCGTAGATTTCCAAGCCTCCTATGTTCATAAGACGGGTTTTATTTTAAGTTATTATTTATTTTGATTCATATTAACTTATTACTAACACTTTTACTAAGTGTGTTTACAGCTACCCAGAAGTGCTTTCTAAGGAAGTCATTCGAATAATATTTTTTGATTCATTATTGTGTATATTATTGACGTTAGGCATATATAAGGTCGTTTCTCATGTTTTTATTTTACTTTATTATTTGTATATATTTCATGTTTATTATACTTATACATTATTTTTATCTCCTCTTCAATTTGTAAAATGAATTTAGTCGGGACACACAGTTGTGGATCTTGAAGGGTACTAATACCTTCCCTTCGAAATTATTTAAACCCTTACCTAGAATCTATTGGTTTCGTAGACTATTATTTATTTATTAATTAATTGGTTTCTGAGTTTTTTCCTAAAATTAGGTGGGACTCCTAAAAATTCTTTTATTCTTTAAATTCTTTTAAATATTAACTTAATTGAGTTAATTTATCATTTTTTGAGTTACCACGACGTTTCATCTTATTTGCAGAAGTAGGGATATAAATAGAATGACGACTCCGCTGGGATATAGATGTTCTAACCATTATGGGTTTATTTTTTCAAATCGATGAGACCTTTCTTTTATCATGTTATACCTTGTATCTTGTATATTTTGTTGATTATTTGTAAATTGTACTTGTTATTTATTCATTATTTATTTAATTATATGTACGCCGATATTGCATCATGGCATATTTTCCACCGCTTCGGTATTTTTTTAATTTCTTACATAAATGACGGTTATGCAAGCCACAACAGTTAAGTCCAAATTATTTATTGGGGGTACTCTGACGAAGTGAGTTGACCACTGGATGGTCAAAAGTCGTTAACTTTCCCCAGCCTAAGTAGTCCTCTTTGGTCACCAGTCCACCTTAAAATATAGCTCACTCTTAGTCAATTAGAGTAGAGCAAAGCCGAAAACCTGATTTAGCGCATTGACCTAGGATGACCCAAACACCCAAATGTGTTGGGCCCATTAGAAAGACCTTTTTAAGTCCAAATGGCCTTCGGCCTAAACAGACGATCATACTTGTGTGTTTAAATTTGAAGGATGTATGTGTTGTTTGGTAAACCATTGTCCCTCGGGGTTGGGGGTTTATTTTAATTGCTTATTCTAGTAAAAGAAAGATCTTCACAAGCTACCATTCCATTCAAAAGGTGTTGGGATTAGGAGACGAAAAGAAGTTCAAGAAGGAAGGACCTTCCATCAAGGCTTAGTTTAGGATTGTACCACTACGTGGGACTGATTATGTATATCTCTTTTTCCTCATTTTATATCCCTATTTAATTTATTCATAAAATTTGTACAATGTGTTTTTGGGGGGGCAATAATGTTTTCAAATTAAGTAATACATCCTTCAAATCGTTAGGCCTACCCTTGGCACAAAAGGGTCACATATTTGTATAAGACACACAATAACTATTTGTGTGCTATGTGATATAACTGAGTTTGTCTTTAATCAAAGTAATGCTTATTTGCTTAATTCTTTGTGTGATATTTTGCATTATCAATGATGAATGCAAACTAACACTTTTACCTTTTGAGTAATCTTCCTTTCTTTTCAGCGAGAGGCTAATTTGTGTCAAAAATCAAACTTGCTCACTTCTCAAAGAACAAAGTTGATTCAATCTCTACAAGGCCGAAAACATATTTGGAGGTCATTGCTCGTCCAAAGTTGCAAGAGACAGGAGGACTCGTGAAATTTGAGTCTTTGTATTTCACAAGAAATTAATATACAATCAAAAAGATCAAACTGGGAGTCTTTGACTATGAGGTTGCACTCATCTATTTTGTTATTCATTTTCCTTGTTGGCCCTCCCTTCACATATTTCTTATATTTTTTGTAGGAGAACCGTCTCCAACAACAGTCGGAGATGATTATAATAATGTATGGTTCTCGTGAATAATTGGAAGAATAAAAAGTCCCAAGAGACAATCAAGAAAGAATACAACAAGTAGTTGCCGTAAAAATTGGGAGGTCAAATCCACACACAATCTTCAGAAATACATTGAGGAAACAATATGAAGATAGATCTCCTCATCTAAAGTTGAGAGGATACAAAATATATTAGTGCAAACAGTCAGAAGACACTTCCTGATGATAGATGTCAGCGGCACTAGACTTATGAGGAATCGCTCCTAGTTTATCTAAATCTTTAAATTATTTTAAGACATACCTGAACGAACTACGCGAACCTTATTCTCATCTCGGTGAGATACGTAGGCAGCCCTTCTTGTGTTCGATATTAATTTTTTCAAATTTCAAAAAACAAATATTGTGTGCATATCTTTAGAGTTATTTCTGAGTGAACTACGCGAACCTGATTCTCATGTTGGTGAGATACGTAGGAAGTCCTTCTTGGGTTTGATATTCATTTTTTCAAATTTCAAAACAAAATTGTTTTTGTTCATAACTTTAGAGTCATATCTGAATGAACTACACGAACCTGATTCTCATCTTAGTGAGAGATGTAGGCAACCCTTTTTGGGTTCGGTATTCATTCTTTCAAATTTTAAAAATAAAGTAAAATATTTTGTGCATATTTTCAAAGAAATCTTCACGAACTACGCAAACTTGATTCTCATCTCTGTGAGATACGTAGGCAATCCTTCTTGGGTTCAATATTCATTCTTTCAAATTTCAAAACTAAAAAAACCATTGTGTTCATATTGTAAGAGGCATGTCTTCAACTTAGTTGGGATCAATGCAATTAGGAACATGTAAAAATAATCGATATGACGTAGAGGACTGACTATATGGTAAACTAGAGACTCTTTTGGTACCTCTCATTTATACTGTTGTGATGCTCAAAATATTTCTCTTGTAGGCATTCAGGATAAGAATAAAACTAACCTCATGGTTTCATGTGCATGGTGTGATGAGCTTTTAGATAAAAATTCAATTGCATCATATTGTTGATCTAGAACATGGCCTGAATTTTTATCAAGGTTACATCCTGAGTAATGTTTGGTTTGGAAAATGATTGTAAGCCTTCTTTGATCCGATTGTGCCTTTCAAAGCCTACCAAATGACATTAATCCCTAGTTTTCCCCCACTTTGAGCATGAAGCCTTTTCTTTGGACAACCACATCTTAGACATTACCCTTCTGAGTGCTTACATGCACTATCTCTCTTGACCCAACCTTCTTGAGCGCACCAAAGATGTGAAAATTATAAGATAAGATCCAGATTTGAAGCTACTAAAGGCAAAAGATATAAAGTCTCCTAAAATCAAGGTAGCAAAAACGACCTCTAAAGAAAGAAAAAAAAAGAAAGAAAAAAAGAATTGAAAGAAATAAAGAAAGACAGAAACACCACTACAAGGTCAGTGAAAGACAAGAAGGAAAATACTCCAACAAAAGAGGAGAAAACATCGAAAGAAAGGGGTGAAAAAGAAAAAGCTCTAACAAATAAGGATTCGAAAGAAGTCAAAACAAAAGAAAGGGACAACAAAGTGGATCAGACGCCAAAAGCGTATAAATCGTCAAAAGCATAAATTCAATGTGGTGCTCAAGGAGAAATTCACTATAACAAAAAATACTTTTATCGACAATTATGTAGCGGCAATAATTTAATTGTCACTAATTTATTTCCTAAACCCAAATATTACCAGCAAATAAGCTTTAGCCAAGAAAAGATAAGTTTTTAGTGGCAATTGAAAAAAATTATTTCTAAAGGTCAATATTTGAAAGAAAATTACTATGATTTCATTTCCCTCAATTTGTTTCACTTTTCCACCCACAATCGCCTATTCCTTCTTTGTATACAACAAATATGCAAAATCCTAAGAGGAGATCTACATTCAGTTTCATTTTTGCATTTCCTGACCCAAATCCTCAAAGAGAATCGGGTTACAACAATGCTTTTTTTTCTCTCATCTCCGATTATTTTTCATATCAAGTTTTTATTTCTGATCTGCCTATCTAGGTTTTATGATGTTAATTTTGCATTTTCATTGTACATATTCATATGTTGATGTAGTATAGTACTTTTATAATGTGAACTAGAAATTTTCGTAAGATTTGAGAGCAAAATCAGGGAGTAAAATTGAGAGTAGTGAAGCCCTAAGGTCATTGATTGATTTGAGAGAACACTGAGAAAAATAAAGCTTATGGCTAAAATATTGTATGCTTCTTATTTTTATTATTTTGAGATGTTTGATTTCTGTGCCTTGTTAATATTTGGTGGCGGCTCCATTTATTTTAGCTCTTGTTATAATTTCATCTTATCTTGATGTATTGTTAGTGATTCACTATTTTGGATATTGTATTATTTTTTATAATTTTTCGTTCTCTGATGACTACAAGTTTTGATGTTTGCGCTATTTATGATTATTGTTCTATCCTTGTTTAATATCTTATTTTATTTGATTTAATGTTATGCATTTGTTCTTTTAAAAAAATTTCCAGTGAATCGTTTTGTCTCTATTTGTTACTGTTGATGAGATTTTGTAAGAAAACATTAATAATGGTTAGAATTGGCCAATGAAAAAATCTCAACGTCGATTTTCGAGGCCTCCCTATTTTAAAAGATGGAAAATTTAGTTTTAGTTTAAGTTCATATATGTTATACATTAAAATTGGCCGATGAAGAAATTATCGTCGATTTCCAAGGCCTCCCATGTTCATAAGACGGATTTAATTTTAGGTTATTATTTATTTTGATTCATATTAACTCATTACTAAGAATTTTACTAAGTGTGTTTACATGTACCCAAACGTGCTTTCAAAGGAAGCCATTTGAATAATATTTTTTAATTCATTGTTGTGCATACTATTGACGTTAGGCAAGCATGAAGTCATTTCTCATATTATTATTTTACGTATTATTTGTATATATTTCATATTTATTATACTTGTACATTATTTTTATCTCCTCTTCAATTTGTAAAATGAATTCAGCCGAGACCCACATTTGTGAATTTTGAAGGGTGTTAATACCTTTCCTTTAGAATTACTTGAACCCTTACCTAGAATCCATTGGTTTCGTAAATTATTTTTTGTTAATTAATTAATTGGTTTCCTAGTTTTTTTCTAAAATTAGGTGGCGACTCCTAAAAATTCTTTTAGAATTTAATTTAATTGAGTTAATTGATTATTTTTTGAGTTACCACAACGTTTCGTCTTATTTGGGTCCTTTCGTGAGTTTTTTCGGGAACAAATACATTTTGGTGGCCGTTGATTATGTGTCGAAGTGGGTGGAAGTTGTTGCTTTACCCAACAACGAAGGGAGTAGTGTCATTACATTTCTTAAGCGATATATTGCTACAAGGTTTGGTACACCTCGTGCAATTATTATAGATGGAGGTTTGCACTTTTGCAACCGATTGTTCGCATCACTACTGAGCAAGTATGGAGTAAAGCACAAAGTTGCCACCCCTTACCACCCGCAAATAAGTGGCTAGGTTAAAGTGTCAAATTGGGAAATTAAAGAAATTTTGGCCAAAACCATGAATGCAAATCGTTCTGATTGGTCACAAATGTTAGAGGATGCTTTGTGGGCCTATCACACTACTTTTTAAACACCAATTGGTATGTCGCCGTATCAGTTGGCATTCAGCAAATCATGTCATCTCCCAGTGGAACTTGAGCATAAAGCCTTGTGGGCTTTGTAAACCATTAATTTGAACTGGGATCTTGCATCCAAGAGTCGGGTTGACAAACTTCATGCCTTGGAAGAATTTCGGCTTCGAGCTTTTGAAAGTGCTGCTCTGTATAAGGAAAAAATGAAAAGGTGGCATGATGCAAGAATACTTCATCGAGAATTTAGGGTGGGTGATTGTGTGTTACTCTACAATTTTTGTTTGCGGCTATTTTCGTGTACGCTCAAGTCTAAGTGGTCAGGCCCTTTTAAGGTTGTCCGTGTGTTTGAAAACGGAGCTATTGAAGTTCAAGGTGAAAACGGGTCATTATTTGAAGTTAATGGACAAAGGCTGAAACTCTATTTTGGATAAGCTCCCGTTGTGCAATTGATTGATGTGGTGCATTTGGACGATGCTTGAATGCATGTCCACGTCGTGCCACGACGTTAAATAAGGCACTTCTTGAGAGGCAACCCCATCTTTATTTTAGTATTTTTGAATAACGTGTGTTGAGTGTGTAGGTTGGAGTAGGAAATTTCGTGACAATGCAACTAGGCGAGGGGTTGGTCCAATCGGCGCATCGCCCAATTAACCCTAGGATCACCTAAATTCATCAAAAATTGAAGGCTGTAGTTGCAAGCTACACTGGAAAATTCGGCGAGGATCTGCCCATTCGGCCCCGATTTAGCTCGCCCTCTGGACTTGAATGTTGGCTTGGTTTCCAGCAACTTTCGGTGAGGAAAGGTACCACTCGGCGCATCGCCGAGTGGAATGGTGACTTTAATATCCTCTCCATTTGGGGCGCGAACTGAAGGGTGTTTAATCTTTTAAAATTCAAATTTTCATTGCACTTGAAATTTTCCTCGAATCCTGACACACCCACACACTCTTGCATATTTTATTGCATTTTGTTGCCGTTGGTTTCTAGTAGGTATGCTTTGGTCGTGTCCCTGTCCCCATTTTCATCGTGTGTGCATTGCATTTTCTGCCTTAAGGTTAGTTTTTGAGATTTTTGATTTGTGTTCGCCATTAATTTTAACTACCGATTGCGCATACTTGGGTACCTGATTTTATGTGTCCTTGCATGCCTTGATTGCCTTTAAATGCTCTTTTGATTTAATTTGACTCCTTGAATACTTATTTTTATTGATTGTGGGCTTTGTGATTTGGATTTTTGAATTGATTGTTTGTGGGTTACTGTTTTTTCGTTGGGTGAAGTCTGAGTAGCCCCGAATTAAATAAAATGGCTTCAATTTACCCAATGATGGATTGGGTAATGTCTTTCTTAAGGGCAAATCATCGTTTTGTTATTTTCGATGTAATTTGGGGAAGTCTGAGTACCTCGAGGTGAAATTGGGCATAGTTATAGGTTGATTGTTGACGTTTGACTTTTATTTGTTGTGCGTTAGACTGTTAATTGAAAATCATAAGAATTTTTGGAAGGGTGTGGTTTCGAAGTGATTTGGCGAGCTAAGTCGGGCTCGCCGTTCCACTCGGTGACTCACCCATTGCATCCCCATCGCCCTTTGTCTGTGAGTTTGTGGCTTGTGTATTTTGTAACATTTGCCAGACCTCCTTTTGCTCGCCGATTTGCTACTTTATCGCCCCTTTTGCTTTCTTTTTGCCTGAGTCGCCTCTGTTACTTTTGGCGATGTGTCTTTTGCTTCCTTTTTAGCTTCGGCGACTCGCCTATCGGTTCGGTGAGTCCTTCTGCATAATTTTCTGGTTGATTCATTTATACCCTATTCTGATCATTCTTTGTGTTTGCATGTTTTTTTTGACTGATATGCCTCGACGTAAAGTTTTTACCCATAAACCTCCAAAGAAAAAGGCAAAAGGAGTAGTGATTTCTTCAGAGGTTGATCGACCACGTCAACCATCAGAACCCAGGGCCCACTAAAAGGAAAACTGCAAGCGGCAAATAATCGAGGAGTTCTCTTTTGAGAGTGAGGAACCATCCATCTAGTTCACAGCTATAGAGTTCGAGGGTTCTGAGGGTGAGGAGTTAGGGACTCCTATTGGAAAAATTCTTAAGCGGACCCATGCTGAGTTGAGGTCCAAGAGCCTGCATGATGAACTAGGAAGGGTCAACACTTCCTCTTCCAGACCTGAGCCTGTAGCAGCCTCATCACCTGCTCTTACTACTCCAGCTCCAATTTCGGCCCCGGCTCATCTTTCAAGGTCGATGAATAGATTGAAAGCCAAGGGTGCACAAACAATCCTCGAGGAGAAGAGATTGTCTACTGATGGGGTGGTGGACAGATACACTGTGGTATGGGACACAATTTGGGTGCACAAGTTTCAGATTTTTACACAGCCCCGGATCCTATACGTACCTACATCGGTTTGAGAGTTCTATGCCACCTACTCCAGTCTAGTCCAATGGGTCAAGAAATTGGCCCAATCTATGAAGCCCGTGGACTTTGTCATCGTGAGGGGTAAGAAGGTCAAGTGTAGCAAGACCGAGATAAATAACGTTCTAGGTTTCACTTATAGGTATAGGCACTCCTTGACAGATAGGCTAAAAGGGAGTTCGGAGACATTGAAGGGGTTAGATATCGGGGCCATTATCTAAAAGAAGGACCTAAACGTTGTGGCTCGGTATTGGTTTGGTTTCCTGAGTAGTATTCTCATGCCTTCCCAGAATGAGTCTATTCTTCGGCATCAGAAGGAAGCTCTCTTGGGGTGTATCATCGATAGGCAGCTACTGAATCTGGGCATGATCATTGAGTGTGAGTGTTGATGAGAGCTAAGCAGTAGCATACCTCCCTCCTGTTCTCGATATTGATCAGCGAGCTGTGCAGACGGGCTGGTGTTCCGTTTGATATGAAGATGGATGTTGAGGTCACTTTGACCTCGTCTTGCGACATCCGAAGGATTGAGGCCGATTATTTAAAGGATGAGCTAAAAAGTAGGAGGAGACCTCCAGTTGATACGTCTTCGGCAGTAGATGTTTATTCCATGGAGACGGGTTCTCCCACTCCTGTAGTTGAGCCGTCAGGTACGCTTGTTTCGGATGCTCCTGCCACTTCTGCCCCTACACCAAGCCGCTCTTCCTCCACTGCTCCAGCTTCAGCCCTAGGCACCCGAGCTTTGACTCAGGCCATGGTTATCAAGATGAGGCATCTTGCGCACTCAATAGATGTGAGAGCTTCTCAGGTTGAGGTAGCTGTCCCGGGCATGACTGAGAGGGGTGTAGCTACCGCCCTTTACCCTATCCTCACGGAGTTAGCTGATCAGTGCCACCTCATTACATCTTATGGAGATATTTTGGCAGCCCTCACAACTAAAGTCAAGACATGTGAGTAGCGTGAGGGTAGCTCCACAGAGTAGACGACCATCCGTACTGAGATCATATGTTTGAGGAGAGATGTGGACGAGCTGAAGTCCATAGACATTATCATGCATTGGGGTAGTGTGTAAGTACTTGAGGGTACGAGTACCGATGATCCTCTGCATGCCACCACTGATGTTGCTCGGACTGCTGATGGTGACGGTGCGTTTGATGCACCTGAGACGGATGAGGAGGATTTTGCTTTGCAGGATAGAGAGGTGTATGCTGACCTCGAGGACCTAGAGGGGGATCTGGTTCGGGCTGCCACTGATGCGTCTCTCTAGGAGACTTCGATGATCGGGTCGAGTGGGACCCATAGGATCCAGGAGAGTGCACCGGGTATTGATGCCCAGGCGGAGGACACCCCCCCAACATAGCGGGATAGGGGGACTTTCTATTGCACTTCTTTTATCTTTTGTTTGTATGTTTATTTTATTATTTCGCATTGAGGACGCCGCTTTGTCTTTTTGGTGGGGTGGTGTTTGTTTTTGATATGACTTTAGTTGTTTTTGCCATTGATTGTTATTTTTGATATTTCTTTAATTGAATGAAATGGTTTTGAGTTTCAGCGATATCTCTCTTTGCTTTTCATTGTCAAATATGTGCTAAATGAATGATTGCAGTTCTCATGTACTTTTGAGTGTCGATTGTGCTCAATATCGATGACATGAATAGTGCTCTTGATTGAACAATATGTTGGTGTGCGTCCAACGAGGAAAATTTGAGTTGCATAGTCTTGTGTAAACCCTTAGCCTCTCGTTATGACAAGCGAATTGTTGATGGTGAGTCTTGCAATGACCGTTGCACGCAAGCTTGACTCGTAAAGTTGTAATCCACAATTGTGTTTGAATGCCATGTGTTGTGAGCTTTACTTGAAAAGTGTGTATGATGATGCCTAGAAGTTTCCCTAGTAGTCCGTGTGAATAAGCATTGATAACTGTGGGAGATGATCTTAGGCATGAAATATATTTTTTGAGGGTGAACCTAATTGCTAAACATTTGTGGACTACCTTGTGAGGGTATGAACCAAGTTTTCCACCATTTGAGACTATCCTTCTACTTCATTGAACCATAATCGAAAGAACCTTAGTCTTTTGTGTGAAAATGCCTTGTCTCTCATACCTATAACTTTCATGAAGTATTGGTAAATTGAATAGCCAATTAGGCCTAAAGCCTAAGTTAGGGGTGTGGTGAGAATGATGAGGGAAACTGAGCTAAAGGTTTGTAATCTTTATCTTTTGAAAGGTTGATTGTGAAAATAGATGGAACCCCTCTATAAAAAATAAAAAAATAAAAAGAGGGAGAAGAGAAAAAGCTGAAAAGAAAAGAAAGAAAAAGATGTGAATAAAATAGTACCATTGTGCATGGAGGTGAAAATAAAAGAGGGGGTGTTCATAGAAATGATTTGTGTTCTTCAAAGTGACAAAGGATCAGTTGTGAAATTGAAATGATTGAGAGAAAGGAAACAAGAAGTGAAATGGAAACCATGCTTCATGGAGGTAGAGCCACTAAACCAAAAATGACCATACCTCGAACCTCAGCCCCATTACAAGCCTCTAAAGTCCTTTGTGATCTTACATGAACCTTGTGATGGTTGGATGGAAAACTCGGGCAAGCCTATGGTCAAAGTTGTGCAAACTCTTTCTCTTTTGAGAGTGAGTGTTTTATTGTTTTCGAAATATCGATTTTCAATTGAACTTGGGCAAGAGAGTGGAATCCTTCTTGATGTAAGGGCATTCAAATATCTTTGTGGGCATAAGTTTGCGTTGTAAGTAAGCATTTGTGAGCATAGACTTTAACTGTTGATGGCTAGTCAGAATTTGATGCTTTTGGTGTGCATTTGATGCCTATATCTTAGATGAATCCTTGTGTGCACTTTCATGTGAGTTCGTACGTAGCACTACTTGTAGACATTCCTATTGAGTTTATTGATCTCTTGTTTTACTTGAGGACAAGCAAAAGTTTATTTTGGGGGTGTTGATGAGTCGGTAGATTTGACTGATTTATAGCTTCGATTGTGCCAAGTTAGTGTCCTTAATGCCCATTTTTCACATATAACTAATGTTAAATCGTTTGTGTGCAGCATGAAGGACTTGGAATGAGGCAAGGGCAATATAATGCAAAAAGAAGCCAAAAAAATGCAAAAGTTGAAGGAACAAGAAGGCTGAGGCTCGCCAAAGGCAACTCGGCGAGTCGCCGAGTGAACAAAGCCTCGCCTAAAGTTCCAACAATCAAAAAGTAAATCCAAGTCAAGTCAGTGAGCCGATCAAAACGGCAAGCCCGATGCACACTGCCTAATTTTTCAGAATGAAATCAGCACTAAAGTCAAGAATTAAAGGGTGAGATTAAGCAACTCGGCGCATCGCCAAGCGGAAGGGCAAGCCTGACTAACGCCGCCGAATGACCCTGAATTTCAAATCGTGTGTAGTTTTTGGGAAATTATAAATAGAAATTTTTGAATTGAATTTTTGAGTGTGCTAGGGGAGAAAAACTAGAATTCAAACTTAGAAAGTACATTGCACTTTGAGGGATTTTGTGAACTATTCCTGTGATTTCTTGGGAGTTGAACTTTGGGTAAATTTTAGCTGATTGTATTTGTTGTTTGAAGACTTAGAAAATCAATGGCCAATGTTTTTTGTAACTATCTCTTCATCATTACTATGATTGGCTAAAACCCATTGCCTTAGGGGTGTGATTATGTGTTCAAATGCCTAATTAACTTATGGGTCTTATGGATTGCGGAAATAAATGTTAAAATAGAATGGGTTCAGTTGATAATTCATGTTTTTATCTTATTAATTGAAGTTGCAAATTCAGTTCCAGTTTATATCTCTTTGTATGCTTGTTGAAGATGCAATTCAGTGGAATTATTAACTGATAATTGTATGAGTTCTATCTTATACTACTCAGCTTGTTAAAGTGCGTTTAATTAAGGTATATGATTGTGCTCAATTTGTATAGCCTGTTGGGGCTTGATAAAACCCAATTGAAAGCATGGTAGTTGGTTGCAAAATAACTATCATGGTCATTATCTTGCCTACCCATTATGTTTTAGCACTCTTAAGCAATTCATAATGACCCATTTAGTGAAATTGATATTTGAACACTCACGCATCCCTAAGGTCCCAAAATCTTCATTGGTTAAATCTCTCTTTAACTAGTGTTTGTTGAAATCAATCATTTAAAACTCTTTTCTATTGATAATTGAAACCTAGACGATTTACTTTATGCATCGATTCATTCGCTTACCTCTAGAAAAATCTAGATCACTTTAGTACTTCATATTTGAATTCTATACTCTGCTCCATTCCTCGTGGGATCGACCCCAACTCCTCGTTGGGTTTATATTGCTAACGACCGTCTACGTCTTGAATTGTGATAGGTGTAGTTGAGCGTTATCAGCGCATGGGCTTCCGATCAAATCTCGAGCACTCCTTCGGAGACTTGGCAACCTCCCAGTATCGGCTGATGCAGTAGCTTATGTTGCAGGTCTTATTCTTCTTTGCGTTTTTGGGCCTGGGGCCACGTTAGCGGAGCTCTGGCCCTCTCTTCTCCATGTTCACGGAGGTTTGCCTCTCTTCTCTCCGCATTCGCGGAAAGGTCTCTACATTCGCGGATGTCTGGAATCTTTCCCTCCTCATTCGTGGGCTTGTGGCCACGTTCGCGAAGGACAAATCCATCTGGTCTTCTATTTAAAGACCAGACGGGATTAGCAGTGGGGGGTAGGTGTCTTTTGGCAATTCCTAGCTCATTTTAACTCGGAATTGAGTGATTTCGAGTCTTGTGGGTTCAAAATCGTTTTGCTTAATGGGTGGTTGATTGGGAGGTGTCGGTGAGGCTTTGTTTGACGTAAATATTTTGTTATCTTGGTTGTCCGAGTTATTTATGTGGCCTAAATGTGGGAATTTTGTATGGAGCTCAATTTTGAGGTTCTGAGCCCTAAATTGTGTTCCATGTTGGAACACGAGTTCGGGGAGGTGTTCTGGACCTCTTCACGGGGTAAATTCTAAAATTATTAAAGCGGGTGCCACATTCCAATTTTGAACTCCGAAATTGTTTTGTCTCGGATTTTGTATTTTTAGTGTCAAAATGACTGTGCTGAGGTTGTGATTATGTTTTTGATAGCTTGGCAGCATTTCGAGGCTGTACGAAAGGGGAAAACTCCGACAACATGAAATGGAGCGCGTGCGATCGGCCTACAGGTAGGCTACCGCTTCCTCTCCTTAGACTGAGCCTGATTAAGGTATTGTATGTTGATTTGTATGAATTTAGGGATGAATTGGGTGTTGATCATTGTAAATTCCTAGAATCCATGCCTTAGGCTATATTGCGGGTTTTTTCCGGGTAGTTGAAGCATATTGGTTGCTATGGTTGATCATCTATACCTTGTGGTGTGCCTTTGTATGGCTTATGTTTCTTATTGAAAGCATGTTTGGCCTTAGTAGAGGCTTAGATTAGTGATTGCCATAGACTTGCATTTTTTTGGTGCCGTTAGGCCTTGATATCTCTCCGACGTCATTTCGGACGGCTTATCTCCCTATAGAATGATATAGCGACTTGAGTCTGATAGTATGAGCCTCAGTTTAGGCGAACTTGTGGCTTATCAGATCTTCTATCCTCTCTCTCCTTACCTCTGTGATTATTAAGTGTTACCAGATGGTCATGCTATCGCGACGATTGGAGATAGAGTTGTACTAGGCTTGAAACATTCTGTTGACACCTTTGGGTGGGTAGCACCCTATGGTTTCTTGTCTTGGCATGGAATGGTTGGTTGTGGTGATTATGTATGGTTCGAGGCCACCATTTCCTGTCCGAGGCTGACGTTTTACTGTTCTAGGCATTAATTTCCAGCTTGAGACTGTTATTATGGGTTCGAGGCCCAAGTTAACTAATTATTGGGTTCGAGGCCCAGATTCTATTATTATTGGGTTCAAGGCCCAGATTCTACTTTTAGGGTTTTGAGGCCAGGTTCTATTGTTATGGGTTTGAGGCCCAAATTTTATCATCTTCATTTCAAAAAAACTTCAGGCATATGGATTTAGTCGGTTCAAGTCCGCGGGAGGTTGTGGATATCTTGGATACTTCGTTGGATTCTCTTATTTCATTGCTAACTCTTCCTTGTACCTATCAAGCTTATGAGACTCCACTCGGGTTTACTTTTAGCATTGCGTACGAGTGTACCCGTCGGGTTTATGGGAGACCGATCGAATTTAGTTTTTTTTTCTCCTTGTCTTTTTGTGCTAGTACACTCGTTTGCATATCTAGTAGATTTTCCCATTTCAATTTCTAATTATGATTTTATATTCTTGCATTTCATATTGCTTTTGCTTCCTCTTGCTCAATCGACCTATGATGCCTACTGGGTACTTGTTGTTTTGGTACTCATGCTACACTCTGCATTTGTTTTCGTGATACAGGTCTGAGCACTAGGTACCAGCGATTATATCGAGCCAGCTGCAGTCAAATTCGAAGGCGAGGGTGAGCACACATCGTCCAGGGGTTACCCGGCTCCTTCTGTATATATAGTGACTTGTCTTTTGCTTTTTTCGACAGTCTTGTTTCTGTGGTCCACTTTTGGGGATTGTGCTCATATTTTTAGTAGCTCTGTACATGTGACTTTCAGGTTCTTGGAGGGATCTTTCTTTTGTGTATTTTGGTTTGCTTTCGCTTCTTTTTTGTGATTCGGTTATTCGTGTTACTGTTTAGTTTGAGTTTAGTTTCTGCCCTCAATCCCATTACTTGTAGATTCCGGGATACATGTTCGCTTGCCTACTGGTGGGTTATAGTATGCACCATTATAACTCGAGTGATCGGATTGTGGCACATATGCTACCTAATTCTATTATATTGTGGGACTTCGGGGCTCTCTAGTTTTGCTAGGTCCATAGTTACAGAAATTATACGCGGATCAAGATCAATAAAAGGAAGTTTTACAATTACCAACTCAAATCCATTGTTGAATCCTACTTAGACATTACGTTCGTAGAAATGATCAAGAAGTATTCCCCATGATTCTGATCTAGAGTAAGTTCCTATCCACTGAGTAAGTAAATATCTATTATTAGATTTCTAAATGTTAATTTTGTATTATAATTATGTATTGTTTTTGGATGTCCAACCTCTGAACTCTGAAGGGTATCAAATAAGATAGGAAAACAATCATTTCTACTTTGTAATTATATATTGTGTTTACATCTACCTACAAGCTATTATAGAATATATCACAATGGCAAGCGAAGAAGAGCTAGAAAATTAATGTAAACAGATCGACAAGTTGAAGAAATAAGCAATACAATGGGTAACTACTATTTTAGTCATTCAAAAAGGCTTAATAAAGGTGTATAAAAATGATTAAATGAAAACGCATAGGTATGTATTGTCAACTAATATTTGTTGATGAAGATGTTACATTATTTTAATTATGTACCATATTCATTGCTCAATTCAAACTCTATTGGTTGTCCGTCTTGACACAAGAAATAAAAATACAAACTATTCTTTTCAATAAGGATGTTCAAATATATATGAAATAATAGTTTGACCAAAGTAAAAGCTATTAAATTTCATATTTTGTCCATGTGATTTGCATCCTAATGAAAGTGAATTATAATTGAATATGAGAATTAAAAGAAATTCTTGAAATAATTGAATGCAGTTTTGATATTTGTTCTTCTTTAAATAAACAATACACGATATGATTTATGTCGTTTATGTCTTAGAGTTATATGATAATAATATTTATTTAGGAATCATAATGATATACACTTTAACTTTAAAAAGTTCTAATGGATCATTGTCACGACCCGATTTCTCAAGTCATGATGGCGTCTACCAAGCCGCCAGTAGGCCAGCCAAACCGTATCCCAGAACTTGACAGTAATGGGACGGAGGGTGGAAACTAGCTTCAACTAAGCAAAAGCATAAATAAAAGGGAACACATAAGAGAAAGGCGGAAGCAAACCCAAAAGCTATATCAAATAAAAGATACCTCCCAGAACCTGGAAGTCACAAGTACAGAGTTACTAAAAGAGTACAAGTCCCAAAAGTGGACCATAAAAACAAGACTGTCTAAACACGAAAGACAAGCCAAAACATATATACAGAAGGAGACGGGTAATCCTAGAATGCCAGGTACTTACCCTCGCCTCCGGAACAGACTGCAGCAGGCTCGACCTCAACGCTGATAACTGGTGCTAGGTCCTGCATCACAAAAAAAAATGCAGAGTGCAGCATTAGTACCAAAACAACAGGTACTCAGTAGGCATCATAGGCCGACTAAGCAAGAAAGGTAAAAACAGACTGAAATGATAGAATCTACAATGACAAAGGTCAAAGGAAATAAGCACAAACTAGCTGGCAGCAAATCTAAGAATATCTAAACTAAATCTAAGTGGGGCCCCCATAAGACCAAGAAGGTACACTCAAGCATACACAAACACAACCCGAACGGACCCCCATAGGCCAGACAGACACACGAAAAAGCTAAATCTAAGAGACCGAAGGAAAACCCAACTACAAACCGAAACCACAAACCAACTAAACCGAAACAATCAGCCAACTCACACCCAGTCAAAAGTATGACTTCCAAATCGGGCCACCCATCCCCATGACAACTCTTGGGGGCCCTACCCTAGCCAGCAGAGTGCCAAGAGGCATAACGACTCCCCCAAAGGCCTTAATATCAAATCACCCAATTAGCTAACACTCCGGTGGCCCTGTCCTAGCAAGACGAATGCGCGGGGCGTGTCGACTCTGAAGAGGGCCTCAAATAACTCATATCCAAGTGCCCAGCCGGCTAACACTCTGGGGCCCTATCCCAGCAAGATGAGTTAGCCAGCTAACACTCCGGGGGCCCTATCCTAGCCAGACGAGTGCACGGGGCATATCAACTCCATAGAGGATCTCAAATACCAACTTAATATGGATCACCGTCCACCACCAACCACATCACTAAAGAACCGATCTCGAAACATCCGAAATCTAAGGTAAACACCACGCCTCCCATCACACATCGACACCACAATAATGGGGAGAGAAGACAGAAGATCACAACAATACAACGCCAAAGCTAGGCTTATAATATCAGACCCAGGTCTGCTATTCCGGTCTACAAGGACCTAGTCCATCCATATCGACGTCAGATACATACCAAAGTCAAACAGGTGCATGGATCTGAGACAAAACTAGTCTAACCTAGACTAAGGCCCGAAACATGCTCCAACATAAATAAACAACCACCCAGACAAACCACATGCATCAACACACAAACCACCCCTCCGATAGCACTATACTGCACCCAAAGCAGCCCGAAAATCAAGCCTAAAACAAGATTTCTTACAAGAAGAGAAGAGATACAAGAACCCCACCTCAGATTCAGACAAATTAGCGTGCATTCAAAAAATCCAGCTCAATCTAAGAAGAAGGGAAGTCATAACCTACCATAAGGCTGACCGTGCGCGCTCCAAATCACTCCGTCAGAGCTTTTCCCTTCTGAATGGCCTCAGGCTGCTGCCACGCTATTAAAAAGAGAATCACAGCGTCACGACGGTCGTTTAGACACTAAAATTATAAAAATCAGAGTTAGACTAATTTAGGAGTCGAAATTGAAAAAATGTGGGACCCGCTTTGAAAATCCCAGAATTGACCTCGTGAAAAGGTCCCAAACACTCCCCCGAACTTGTATTCCAAAACAGAACACAATTCGGGAATCGAAACAACCGACAAATCAAGAAAACAAAAGATGCAAATCTTTACACAATAAGCCTATGGCAGCCACTTACGCCTCAAAGAATTGGACGTCACCCAATGCTATCCGAGCAATAACCTATGAAGCCTACGCAATTTCGAACCCCTGGGACTTTGAATCACTGAAAACCATCTAAAAATGAAGAAGATATCAATTTCTCAAACTTACCACAACACTAAACCCGACAGCTCCTTATATACTTAAGCGCCAGTAAAAAATGACCTCTGTGAACGCTGCTTGGGGCCCGCGGACATGGATAAGGGTGTGCATCGGTCGGTTCGGTTCGGTTTTTATGTATTATCGGTTCGGTTTATCGGTTTTTTATTTTTAAATATGCTAAACCAATAACCAAACCAATAAGATATTTTTCATCGGTTTTCAGTTTATCGGTTTTGGTCCTTAACGGTTTGGTTTTCGGTTTAACCAATAAGAAAATGTTTATAAAATAAATATTTGACTTCTCTAATAAATTTGACGCGACAAGACAATAATGTAACTTTATAAATGCTCATAAAATATAAATAATAATAACAAACATGAAAAGAGCTATACAAGTGTAACACAAAGAGAAATTGAGAAGAATAGGGTTCTTACTTTAGGTTTTGACATTTTGTATAATGTGAGGTTATGAACTAAAAATCACAATGAAGTGTGAATTGAAGGATAAGGACAAAGACACTAACTAGTAAGGTATTGAGATTAATATTTAATATTTATGTATAGGTAAAAGTCGTAAATTCCTAGCGTTACTGTGTTATCGGTTTATCCAATAACCCAATATAAAAAATCAATAACAACCGATAACCCGATAATTATTTTTTATAAAACCATTAAAATACCATTAGCCCAATAACCCAATAGCAATAAACCAATAACACTTTTTTTGGTTCGGTTGATCGGTCGGTTCGGTTTTTGCACACCCCTAGACACGAAGGGAGAGAAAACAAACCTCCGCGAATGCAAAGAAGAGGAACCTACCCCTCTGCTAACGCGGATACCCTTTCGCGAATGCAGAGAGGAAACTCCTAGAAAACCCTAGACCTCCGCGAACATGGAGCTCTATCCGCGAACGCGGAGAAGAGCAACATAGACCTCCGCAAACTCGGAGAAGGATTGAGGTTAGCAACTCAGCTAATACACTAGCTGAACTTGGCTTTTTCAAAAACTCCGATGGGGAACCCCTTGCACGCAAACGAGATATGCTACCCCATCAAATTCGACGTTCTGGACTCAATGGAGCAGTCAAAATTTCCATAGTTGGTCATTTCGATTAAAAGTGGGTCCCACACCCAAAGTGCCATTTTAGTAAAATTCCACCAAGGCCCTAGGATTAGATCAGAAGCCCCAAAAAGCACACGAAGGGTCATTCTGGACCAAACTCGGCATCCGAGTGCGTTTACCAAGAACGTTGAACAAAGTCAACCTTGAGCAAACTTTCAAAGGCTAAAACGCCAAATGGCCCTAAAGTCACACTGGAAGCCTCGGGACTGGGGCCAACCATGGTTCTAGAAAAAATTTGCCGCTCCGGAGCTGATGGAACCGTCAGAATCCTATTCGGAGGTTGTTTACATGAGGTTATGACCGAAATCAACTTTTCAAGTTTTGAAAGGTACAAACACAGGAACACAGGCATAAAACCAAAACGAACAACCAGGTGACCGAGTAGTCATTGCCAGCAAGTCATAAATGACTTGGGGTCGCTACAGGAATGCTTTAAATGATAGAAAGAAGGCATTAACACAAAAATGACCTGGAGGGTCATACAATATCCACTACTAAAAGAACTTTCGTCCACGAAAGTAAGAGTCAAGAAGTACGTGAGGGCTCAAATAAGCTGGCGAAATGGTCCCGCATCTCCCACTCGGTCTCCCAAGTAGCCTCCTCGACTGGACGATGCCTCCAATGAACCTTAACCACATGAATGGCTCTAGACCTCAGCTACCTCACATCTCTTGCAAAAATAGCAACTACCTCCTCGATATAGGTCGGGCGATCATCCAACTCAACGGCATCATACTGGAGCACATGAGACTCATCTAGAACATACCGGCACAATATCAAAACATGGAAAACTGGATGAATAGCTGAGAATGTTGTAGGTAAGGATAACTCATAGGCCACATCACCAACTGTCCTCAAAATCTCAAAAGGCCAAATATACCTCGGGCTAAGCTTGCCCCGCGTCCCAAATCTCATCATGCCCTTCATGGGCGATACTCGGAGGAATACCCTGTCTCCAACAACAAATCTCAACGGTCTACGCCTGCGATCTGCGTAACTCTACTGTCTACTCTAAGAAATCCTTAGCCAATCCTGAATTATACTCACATGAACTAAGGCCTCCTAAAACAAGTCTGTACCATGCGGCCTAGGCTCTGTAGACTGAAACCAACCGACTGGTGTGCGACAACGCCTATCATATAAAGCCTTAAATAGGGCCATTTTAATGCTAGAGTTGTAGATGTTGTTGTATGCAAACTCCGCCAAGGGAAAGAATTGATCCCACTGACCTCCAATATCTAAAACACAGGCCTGCAACATATCCTTAAGGACCTGAATAGTACGCTTAGACTGGCTATCAATCTGCGGGTGGAATGTTGTGCTATGGTCAACACAGGTGCCGAACTCCTCCTGATATACCCTCCAAAAGCTAGAAGTGAACTGTGAACCCCGGTCTGAAATGATAGAAACAAGCACACCATGAAGACGAACCACCTTCCAAATATAAATACGAGCTAACCTCTCCGCACTAAAGGATATATGTACTGGAAGGAAGTGTGCTAACTTGATCAATCGATCCACGATGACCCAAATGTTGTCAACACCCTTAAAAGTCCGAGGCAAGCCCAAAATGAAATCCATGGCGATACGCTCCCACTTTCCCTATGTAATGGGTATTCTCTGCAACTTACCCCGAGGCCTCTAATGCTCGGCCTTCACCTGCTGACAACACAAGAAATAAGACACATAATCTGAGATGTCCCTCCTCATACCGCTCCACCAGTAATGCTGTCTCAAATCACGATACATCTTAGCGGTGCCCGGATGTATAGAATACCTGGAATCATGGGGCCTCGCTAAGGATCAGCTGAATTAAATCCCCAACTCTCAGGACACACAAACGGCCAGCAAATATCAAAACCCCATCTGAATCTAATGTAGTCTGCCCGGCATCACCCGCTAATACTCTGTCTTTGAGAGCCACCAAAGACTCATCCTCGAACTGACGGTCATGGATCCGATCTAGCAGAGATGACTGAACTCTCACATAGGCTAACACCCGACTGGTATCTAAAACATCAAGCGTGATCATCTGGTTGGCTAGGGACTGGATGTCAAAAGCCAAGGGTCGCTCCGAAACAGAAAGAAGGGCTAGACTACCCATGCTCACTGCCTTTCGACTCAAGGCGTCGGCTACAACATTCACCTTGCCCAGATGGTATCATAGTCCTTTAGGAGCTCAATCCAACGATGCTACCTTGAATTAAGTTCCCTCAGGATCATAATGTACTGAAGGCTCCTATGATCAGTGTAGATATCACAATGAAATCTGTATAAGTAATGCCTCTAGATCATAAGCGCAAAAACCACTGCCCCCAACTCAATGTCATGAGTGGGGTAGTTGCGCTCATACAGCTTGAGCTGCCTCGACGCATAAGCAATAACCCGGCCCTTTTGCATTAATACACAACCCACACCAATGCCGGATGCGTCACAATATAACGTGAAGCTCTCACCCACAATTGGAAGAGTCAATATAGGAGTGATGGTAAGCAACTTTTTAAGCCTCAGAAAGCTCCTCACACACTCCTCTGACCACATAACGGGAGCATCCTGGTGAGTCAACCTAGTCAAAGGTGCCACTATAGAAGAAAAGCCCTCAACAAAACGCCTGTAGTACCCTGCCAATCTGATGAAGCTCCGAATCTTAGTCACATAGGTAGACCTAGCCCAATCACGGATAACCTCAATCTTCGCGGGATCCACCCTAATGCCATCCTTGGATACCACGTTCCCCAAAAACGCTACGGACTCAAGCTAGAACTCGCACTTTGAGAACTTGGCATAATGCCGATGATCTCTCAAAGTCTACAGCACTATACTCAAATGCTGCTCATGCTCGCTATGGCTCCGCGATTACACCAAGATATCATCAATGAAGACTATGAAAAAGGAGTACAGATACGGCCTGAATACACGAGTCATCAAGTCCATGAAGGCGGTAGGGGCATTAGTCAACCCAAAAGACATCACTAGGAACTCAAAATGGCCATAACGAGTCCTAAATGCCGTGTTAAGGATGTTCGCTGCTCTAATCCTTAACTGATGGTAGCCGGATCTCAAGTCAATCTTAGGAAACATTGCAGCACCCTGAAGCTGGTCGAACAGATCATCAATACGAGGCATGGGGTAACGGTTCTTCACCTTCACCTTATTCAGCTTCTTGTTATCAATGCACATCCGCATAGTACCGTTCTTTTTCACAAATAGGACTAGAGCTCCCCAAGGTGATACACTAGGCCAAATGAACCCCTTAGACAAGAGATCCTGAATCTGAACACTGAGCTCCTTGAGCTCTGTGGAAGCCATACGGTACGGTGGGATGGAAATAGGATGAGTACCCGGCTCCGAATCAATGGCAAAGTAAATATTCTGATCTGGCGTTAGGCCAGGAAGGTCAGCAGGAAACAAATTTGCATACTCTCGGACTATAGGCCCTGAATCCACCGTAGGACCCTCCCTACTAACATCTCTAACATAAGCCAAATAAGCCAAACACTCGCTTGCCACTAGCCTCCGGGACTGAAAATAAAAACTCACCCCAATCGGCGTGCGACTACAAGAACCCTACCACACCACCGATGGAATACCAGGCATGGCTAAATCAATGGTCTTGGCCTAGCAATCCAATACCGCTTGGTGAGGGGCTAACCATTCCATGCCCAAAATCAAGTCAAAATCCTGCATACTAAGCACAATAAGATCCGCCTGAGTGTCCTTCCCCTGAATATTCACCACACAAGATCTACAAACCTGATCAACTACTAAAGAATCACCTACAAGGGTCGACACATGCCACAGTACTCCTAAGGTCTTTGGACTCGCCCCCAACCGAGGAGCACAATAAGTAGACACATACGAATAGGTAGAACCAGGATTAAATAAAGCAGAAGCGGACTGATGGCATAAGAGAACCGTACCTATGATCTCATCATTCGATACCTCGGCCTCTGCTCTGGCTGGAGCTGCATAGAAATGGATGTGGGTGCCTCAACCCCGTGCATCCACCCTTCAACCTTTCCTACCTCCGCGGGAACCTCTCCGAACACCCTGATGTTGTCCCTTGCTGGAGGTGCTGCTGTTGATACAAGTCTCGCTGCCTGAGGAGCTTGTAAGGCTGGTCTTGAGATAGGGCACTCCCTGGACCAATGATCAAGCCCACTGCAAGTAAGCACCCCTGAGAGAACCTCCTCATAACTGGAGGCCGGCCACCCCGATCTGGGAAACCTTTCTGAATACCTCCTCGGCTCTGACTCGGCCCGACATTATAATGACCCTGATGGTGTTGGTCACCCTTCGTATTCTACAATGAAGCCTGAAATGGGCGGCTTGGCTAACCCGACTGGATCCTCTGCTCGACTCGATCAAGAGTAACTCTAGGACTAAGATGGGGCCTACTAAAGCTATCATCTCGCCTGGCCCTCTTGCCACTGCCCCCATGGGCCTCACAATGGAGATGCTCAAGTGTGCGGCTATGGTCCACCACATCGAGAATAGAGCGGCTTACTGAAACCATAGACTGTGACTCAATACGTAGCGGCAACCTCAAACCTCTAATGAAGCACCTGACTCTCTCCTCCTCCGTAGGCAAGATCACGGTGGCATGACGGGATAACTCAAGGAATCTCACCTTATACTCAGATACCGTCATAGATCCCTGCTCCAACCTCGAGAATTCATCACGAAGATGGTCTATGATGCTCCGCGGGATAAATATAGCCAAAAAGGCCTCGAAAAACTCTTTCCATGTCACCGGCGGGGACCCAGCTTGCCTGGTCTCCATGAAAGAACGCCACCACTACCTGGCCGGTCCATCAAACTAATAAGAAGTAAAGTCAGCTCCTCTCAACTCCACTAACCCAGAGCTTGCAATTGCTCCAGGAAAGAGGTAATAAACTAATGGGCGTCCTCCCTAATAGCCCTAGAAAACTTCGGTAGTGACAATCTTAGAAGCACCCCGAGCATCTTCTGCTCCCTCAGTGGCATGACCCCATCTAAGGCGTCCGATTGAACAGTGGCTGGTGTTGGTGGCTGTGGAACCTCTGGGGCCGCTGCTGCAAGCTGACCCTGTGGTGCTGGAGCTGGCTCTTGAACTAGTGTTTTGGCCTGCTGCTGCTACATACCCCCTATCATTACCAAAATCTGCGCAAGCATTGCTTGAAGGTCAGGGGTGGCAGCTAGTGCAGGCGGTGGCTGCGCTGGTCCCGGCCCCACCGATTGAGGAGGAATTTGGTCAAACTGAAGCTCCAACTCCGGCTCTAGAGCCGTCACTCTATCTACGGGCCTGAGTGCATCACCCTAGTTGTTCTACCACGCGTGCAAGCCATCCTATGACAGAGTGAAACAAGTAAGATTTCATGAAACCAATCGAACAGCAATGCATGAAAATGATACAAAATAGGAAAACCCCCTAAACACATCATGTAGCCTCCCAAAGATAAGTCATGGATGTCTCCGCGCCAATTCACAAGACTCTACTAGATGCTAGCTCTGTACAACTGAGACTGACGAACCTCGGGCTATGATACCAACTTGTCACGACCCAATTTCTTGAGTCATGATGGCATCTACAAACCCGCCAGTAGGCAAGAAAAACCTAGTCCCAGAACTTGACAGTAATGGGACTAAGGGTGGAAACTAGACTCAACAAAGTGAAAGCATAAATAAAAGGGAATACATATGGGAAAGGCAGAAACGAACAAAAAAAGCTACATACAATAGAAGATACCTCCCAGAACTTGGAAGTCACAAGTACAGAGCTACTCTAAGAGTACAAGTCCCGAAAATGAACCACAGAAACAAGGTTGTTTCAACACAAAAGACAAGACAAAACATATATACAGAAGGAGACGGGTAATCACAGACTGCTAAGTGCTCACCCTAGCCTCTGAAACAGACAGCAGCAGGCTCGACCTCAACATTGATAACTGGTGCTCGGACCTGCGTCACAAAAATAGATGCAGAGTGTAGCATGAGTACCAACACAACAGGTACCTAGTAGGTATCATAGGCCGACTGAGTAAGAAAGGTAAAAACAGACTGAAAGGATAGAATCTACATTGACAGAGGTAAAAGGAAATTAGCACAAAACTAGCTGGCAGCAAATCTAAGAATATCTAAACTAAACCTAATTGGGGCCCTCATAAGGCCAATAAGGTACACTCAAGCACAGACAAACGCAACCCGAACGGACCCCCATAAGCCCAACAAGCACATGAAAAAGCTAAATCTATGAGACAGAGAGAAAACCCAACTGCGAATCGAAACCACCAACCAACTCAACTGAAATAATTAGCCAACTCCAACCCAATAAAAAGTCTGACTTCCAAATCGGGCCACCCATCCTGATGGCAACTCCCAGGGGCCTTACCCTAGCCAGTAGAGTACTAAAGGGCATAACGATTCCCCCAAAGGCCCTAATATCCAATCACCCAATCAGCTAACACTCCGGGGGGCCTTTTCTAGCCAGACAAGTGTGTGCGGCGTGTCAACTCCGAAGATGGCCTCAAATAACCCATATCCAACTATTCAGCTGGCTAACACTTTGGAGGCCATGTCCAACGAGTGAGCCAGCTAACACTCCGAGGGCCCTGTACCAGCAAGATGAGTGCACGGGGCATATCAACCCCTTAGAGGATCTAAAATACCAACCCATTATGGATCACCGTCCACCACCAACCACATCACCACAGAACAAATCTCAAAACACCCAAAAATCTTAGGAAAACACCGCGCCTCCGACGACACATTGACACCACAAAAATGGGGACAGAAGCCAGAAGATCACAACAATACAATGCCAAAGCTAGACTCATACTATCAGACCCAAGTTTGCTATTCCAGTCTACAAGGACCTAGTTGATGAGTCGATAGTTTTGACTCATTTATAGCTTCGTTTGTGCAAAATTAGTGTCCATAATGCCTATTTTGCACCTATAACAAATGTTAAATACTTTGTGTGCATCATGAAGGATTTGGAATTAGGCAAGGAAAATATAATGCAAAGAGAAGCTGTGAAGTTGCAAAATGGAAGGAAAAAGGAAGCTGGAACTCGCAAAAAGGAACTCGGCGCACACCGAGTGGACATGCTTATCACCTAAAGTTCCAGCAGTCAAGGTGAGGATTAAAGGCAAAATGGTGCGCTAAAGAACCGATCGGCGCATCACCGAGTTGAAAGGGTGAGCTCAACTAACTCCCCCATTAAGTTCCAGGAGCAAAGCTGTACAAAAGCCAAGAGATAAAAGGCGAGATAGAGAAACTCAGCGCATCGCCGAGTTGGAAGACGAGCCTGACTTACGTCGCCGAATGGTCCTGAAATTCAAAATCATGGGAAATTAGTGAAAAGTATAAATAGAAATTTTGAAATGAGAGAAAGCGAGCTTTTTAGTTTTGAGAAAGTTCGATAGGATTGTATTGAGAGAAAAAAAGTACATTGCAGTTTTGAATACTTAGATCTAATTGGGTGAATTATTCTTGGGAGTTTTTGAGAATCAAACATTGGGTGTAATTTTAGCTGATTATATTTGTTGTTTGAAGACTTGGAAATCAATGGCTAATGTTTTTGTTAGCTATTTCTTCATCATTACTATGATTAGCTAAAACCCCAATGCCTTAGGGGTGTGATTATGTGGTCAAATGCCTAATTAGCTTATGGGTCTTGTGAATTTCTGAATTATATTTTGGATTAGACAGGGTTAAGTTGATAATTTATGTTTTCATCGTATAAATTGAGGTTGCAAATTCAGTTCTAGTCTATATCTCTTTGTATGCCTGTAGAAGATGCATTTGAGTGGAATTATCAATTGATAAATGTATGAGTTCGTACTTGTACTACTCAGCTTGTTAAAGTGGGTTTAATTAAGGTATATGGTTGTGTTCTTATTGCATAGCCTGTTAGGATTTGATAAAACTCAATTGAAAGAATGATAGTTGGTTGTAAAATAGCTATCATAGTCGTAATCTTGCCTACCTATTATAATTCAGCATTCCTAAGCAATTTGTAATGACCCATTTAGTGAAATTGGTAGTTAAATACTCAGACATCCCTACGGCCCCATTTCACATTTGTTTAATTCCTCTTTAATTCGTGGTTGTTGACTTTAATGATTCAAAACTATTCTTATTCGACAATTGAAACTTCAAAGATTTAGATCATGTATCGATTCATTTGTTTACATCTACAAATAAACTAGATCACCCTAATACTTCATATTTTAATTCTATACTCAGTTCCATTCCTCGTGGGATCTACCCCAACTCTTCATTGGGTTTATATTGCTAGCGACCACCTACATCTTGAATCGTGATAGGTGTAGTAGAGCGTTATCAAAAGTGGCACCGCTACCGGGGAATGGTATTTAGAATTCTTGTATCGGCATATTTTAGTGAATTAGTTTGATTGTAGTAGAATATACTTATTAGACTTTTCGTTGTTTATTTTTAACTGGTGACAACATGAGTGATGCTGATTGTGTTATTGGTCAGAAAGATGATATGCGTCATGTGAATGATGACGTTGGTAATCTGAATGACTTCAATGTAGCTCAAGCTGGAAGTGCTGGGGCCATTAGCTTTCCCCCTACTGTGGGTAATGCTATCTTTCATGTGACTGGAACCATGCTTCAACTGTTGCAAATCAAAGGTTCCTTTGAAGGACTTGCTCATGAGGACCCCATGAGCATCTTCAGAACTTTTTGAATGTGTGCAGCCCTTTCACATTTAAGAACATCTCTGAAGAGTCGATTTGACTTCGCTTGTTTCCTTTCTCTCTAACAGGGGAGGCAACAAAGTGGTTGGTAGATCTACCAAGAGACTCAATTACTTTATGGGCAGAACTGATGGAAGCATTCCTTGAACGATTCTTTCCCCCTTCAAAAATGGTGAAGTTGAGAGATAATATTCAGAACTTCAAGAGACTTGATGGTGAACCAATCCATGAGACATGGCTCAGATTCCAAAATCTCCTTATACAATGTCCTACTCATGGTTTACCTGAAAATGTGTTGTTGCAATACTTCTACCGTAGCCTTGATTTGGTAAACAAGTCTATCGCTGATCGTTTAATTCAAGGTAGAATTATGGGATAACTGTTTCCTAGTGCGTCAGCGTTACTTGATGATATGACTAAAATCGACCGGGCATGGCACGCAAGAGAGGACCAAGTATTACCTCTTATGGTCGGAATGACTAAGGAGCAAATTGAGAAAGATCATGAGCGTGATGTGAATATGGCGAAGATGATGACCCAGATGGATTTACTGACAAATCATGTTATGGGTGCGGGTTCCAAAGCCATTAATGCAGTTGCTATGAGCCCGGATGATGCTACGTTTGAAACCATGTACAATGAAGAAATTCAATTTGTGTCAAATCAGATGGTGGGTTCTCGTCTGAGCTATCAAAGGCCGGGTGAGAATCAAGGTTGGACCAAGGAACAAGGTGCTGATTGGAGAGACAATGGGGAGTGGCGTGATTTAGGTTTAAATTGGAGAGCTGGTGAGAGAGATCGATATGTGCCTCCACATGATCGTCCCAAAGTTACCGAACCAACGACTGATCTAGAAAGTTTTAGAACTGAAGATATGTTTGCTCGTATTTTGTACAAGGTGGAGGGTTCGGACAAAGTACTCAAAGAGATGAGGGATGATTTCTCATCTCTAAATCAAACGGTGACTTCTCACTCCACTTCAATTCAACATCTTGAATCACAAATGGTCCAATTATCAACTCAATTGCATCAAAGACCAAATGGTGGCCTTCCTAGTGACACGTTGGCTAACCTGAAGAATGAGAATGCTCAATGTATGGCAATCGTAACTCGGAGTTGCACAGTCTCGGGTAGTGATGTGGTTGAGGTCACAGAGGCTAAACGGAGTAAAATTCCACCTATTGTGAGTAATGATGAGGGTCTTGAGGATAGTGTGAACAATGATGTTCCCGACAAAGTGTTGATTCAACTAATGATGTTACTCTTGATGGAACTTCCACATCAAAGGTGGGGGATGTGTCTAAATCTTTTTCTCCAAAGCCGTTACCTAAAATCAACCCTCATTTTCCACAATGGTTGAAGAAGAGAAATGACAATGCCAAATTTCAAAAGTTTCTCTCTGTTTTTTAAGTCTCTCTCTATAGATATTCCGCTAGTGAATGCATTACTAGAAATGCCAGGGTATGCTAAGTTTATGAAGGAATTGGTCACGAAAAAGAGAAGTATGGACTTTGAAATGATTGAGGTACCCCATAGTTGCAGTGCTATTATGTCAAATGTGGTTGCTAAAAAGGATAATCCGGGAGCGTTCACGATACCTTGCACTATTGGGGTGTTCAAGTTTGCCAAAGCGTTGTGTGATTTGGGAGCTCGTATTAACTTGATGCCATATGATATTTTCATTAAACTTGGGCTAGGTGAGCCTAAGTCAACCAAGATGCGACTTCTCATGGCGGATCATTCTATTAAGCGACCTATCGGTGTTCTTTATGATATTTTGGTAGAGGTTGACAAGTTCATTTTTCTAGTAGATTTCGTTATTCTTGGTTGTGAGATGGAATTCGAGATCCCAATTATTCTTGATAGACCATTCTTGGCTATCAAAAGAGTTTTGGTTGATGTGGAGAGTGGCGACTTGAAATTTAGAGTTAATGAGGAGGAAGTCCTTTTTAATGTGTGTAAGTCTATGAAACAACCAAATGACATTCATGTGGTGTCAGTTATTGATTTGATCGATGAAGCGGTTGCTAGTATTGGTGAATCTTTTGCTGCTGTCCTTTTGAATTATGATGGGGAAGAGATCCAAGATTATGATGAAGTGGTGGCTGCTTTATTGTGTGTGGGTTCTTACTCAAAAACTCCTTTGAAGCTTGAAATAGATTTGAAGAAAAGAAAAAGTCCTCATGCGAAGACATCCATTGAAGCACCCCCGAAGCTTGAATTAAAAGCACTTCCTTCTCATCTTCGATATGTATTTTTGGGGGCTAACAGTACCTTATTGGTAATCATTGCAGCTGACCTACTTGAAGGGCAGGTACAAGCACTTGTTTGTGTGGTAAAAAGATTTATCAAAGCTATTGGATGGACAATTGTTGATATTGTAGGGATTCCTCTCGGTATTTGCACGCACAAGATTCAGTTGGAAGTTGATTGTAAACCTAGTGTCAAGCACCAAAGGAGGTTGAATCCTCCAATGCAAGAACTAGTTAAGAAGGAAATCATCAAGTGGTTAGATGCGGGTGTAGTTTACCCTATTGCGGATAGCAAGTGGGTAAGCCTGGTTCAATGTGTCCCAAAGAAAGGTTGTATGACCGTGGTCCCGAATGAGAAAGGTGAACCTGTGCCAATGCGACCAGTTACTGGTTGGTGTGTGTGCATGGACTATAGAAAGCTTCATTCGGCAACTGAGAAAGATCATTTTTCGATGATCTTTATGGACCAAATACTTGATAGATTTGAAGGGCGTGGATGGTATTGCTTCCTTGATGGTTACTCAGGTTACAAACAAATATCCATAGCCCCGGAAGATCAAGGAAAAACTACTTTCACGTGTCCCTATGGAATATTTGCATTTAAACGAATGTCTTTTGGGTTGTGTAATGCACCGGCAACGTTTCAAAGATGTATGTTGTCTATTTTTGCTGATATGGTTCAGGAATCAATGGAGGATTTTATGGATGATTTTTCCGTAGTTGGGGACTCATTTGAAGAATGCCTTGAACACTTAGGAAGTGTCTTAAAGAGATGTGTCGAAACAAACCTTGTACTTAATTGGGAGAAGTGTCCATGGTGAAAGAAGGGATTGTTTTGGGGCACAAGATTACAGGGAAAGGTATACAAGTGGATCAAGAAAAGGTCGAAGTTATTGCCGAGCTACCACCCCCTATCTCAGTTAAAGGTGTCTGAAGCTTCCTAGGACATGCGGGTTTCTACCAGTGGTTTATAAAGGATTTCTCCAAGATAGCTCATCCTCTTTGCAAGCTACTTGAGAATGATAGTGTTTTTATGTTTAATGAAGCATGTATGAATTCTTTTGAGTGTCCAAAGGAGAAACTTATGTCGGCTCTGGTCGTTGTTGCCCAGATTGGGATAGCCCATTCGAGCTAATGTGTGATACTAGTGGCGTTGCCTTGGGTGCTGTACTTGGTCAATGTAGAGACAAGTTATTCAACTCGGTCTACCATAAGAGCAAGACCTTAAATGTGGCTCAAAGGAACTACACTGTTACCGAACAAGAGTTATTGGCTGTAGTGTACGCTTTTGAGAAATTCCTAGCTTACTTATTGGGAACTAAGGTAGTGGTGCACACTGACCATACGGCTATCCTCTACTTAATTGAAAAAAAGGATGCTAAATCGAGGCTGATTCGGTGGGTGCTGTTATTGCAAGAGTTCAATTTTGAGGTCAAAGACCGAAAATGATGTGAAATTTAGGTGGCTGATCATTTATCTACACTCGAAGCAAGTGTTGTTGTGATAGGTGACAAGGATATTGAAGACGCTTTTCCGGATGAGATGGTCATGATGGTCTCTAAGGGTTCCATTCCTTGGTATGCCGATTTCACCAACTATGTAATGTGTGGAATTATTCCTAATCGGATGACATTCTATCAACGCAGAATGTTTCTTTTTGATGCGAAAAGGTATTTTTGGGATGAACCCTATCTATTCCGGGAGTGTGCTGATCACATAATCCGGAAGTGTGTACTAAAAGTCAAAGTTGACATTATTCTTGATGCATGCCACGCATCTCCGATTGGTGGCCACTATAGTGGGATACGTACAACGGCAAAGGTGTTGCAAATTGTCTACTACTGGCCAACAATGTACCAAGATGCAAATTCTTTTGTCCGCAGGTGTATTCCATGTCAAAAGCAAGGAGGAGTATCACGAAGACACGAGCTTCCCCTTACTCCTATCCTTGAGGTTGAATTGTTTGATGTGTGGGGAATTGATTTTACGGGCCCTTTCATGAGTTCTAATGGGAACAGATACATTTTGGTCGCCGTTGATTATGTGTCGAAGTGGGTAGAAGCTGTGGCTTTACCCAACAATGAAGGGAGAAGTGTCATTACATTTCTTAAGTGGTATATTTTGACAAGGTTTGGCACTCCGTGCGCTATTATTAGTGATGGGGGTTCTCATTTTTGCAACAAACATTTTGCCTCGCATTTGTCCAAGTATGGAGTAAAGCACAAGGTTGCCACCTCTACCATCCGCAAACAAGTGGGCAAGTTGAAGTGTCCAACCGGGAAATTAAAGGGATTTTGGACAAAGTCGTGAATACAAATTGTTATGATTAGTCTCGAAGGTTAGATGATGCTTTGTGGGCATATAGAACTGCTTTTAAGACTCCAATTGGTATGTTGCCATATCAGTTGGTGTTCGATAAGTGGTGTCATCTCCTAGTGGAACTCAAGCATAAATCATTGTGGGCTTTGAAAACCATGAATTTGAATTGGGATGCTGCATCCAAGAGTAGGGTTGACCAACTTCACGCTTTGGAAGAATTTCGGCTTCAAGTATTTGAAAGTGCTGCTCTTTATAGGAGAAAATGAAAAGGTGGCATGATGCCAAAATACTTCGTCGAGAATTCAGGGTGGGTGATTGTGTGTTGCTCTACAATTCTTATTTGAGGCTAATTCTGGGTAAGCTCAAATCTAAGTGGTCAGGCCCTTTTAAGATTAATCGTGTGTTTGACAACAGAGCCATTGAAGTTCAAGGTGAAAATGGGTCATTCTTTAAAGTAAATGGCAAAGGCTAAAACTCTACTTTGGAGAGGCTCCCGTTGTGCGATTGATTGATATGGTGTACTTGGATGATGTTTGAATGCATGTACATGTCATGCAATGACGTTAAATAAAGTGCTTCTTGGGAGGCAACCCAAGCTTTATTTTAGTTTTGTTGAACAACGGGTGTTGGTTAAGTAGGTTGGAGTATGAAATTTAAAGACATGGTAACTAGGCGAGGGGTTGGTCTACTCAGCGCATCACCCAACTACCACTAGGATCACCTAAATTCATCAAATTTTTAAGGCTGAAGTTGTAGGCTACACTGGAAAATTAAGCGAGGTTCTGCACCACTCAACGCGTCGCTGAGTGGATCGGCGAGCCCGATCTAGCTCACCCTCTAAGCATGCATGGAAGCCTGAGCTGCTGTTACTTTCGGTGAGGTTCTATACCACTCGGCGCGTCACTGACTGGATCGCTGACATTAATACCATCGCCCAACGGAGTGCGAACTGGGGGGTTTTAAAACTTTTCAAATTCAAACTTTCATCTTACTTGAAATTTTCATCGTCTCCTTCCTTACCCGCATGCTTTTGCATTTTCATTAGCATATTTTTTGTGTTTGGCTATTATTGGAGTGCTCTATCCTTGTCCTCGTTCCCCATTACATCATTGTTGCACCGTTGTGTTTACATTGAGGTTAGTTTTTGTGGGTTTCAACTTTTGTAAGCCATTGACTGTTAATTCCACTTGCGAATAGATGGGTAATTGATTTTGTGCGTGATTGTATGTCTTGATTGCTGCCTTTTAGTTTGATTGTGTGAATTGGGTTGAGCTTGCTAAATTTTAGTACTTTTCAGCCTTTGTTGATCTGGGTTATCGTATTTAGTGATCGTAATTTGTTAATTAATTGTTCGGTTAAGTCTGAGTAGCCTCGAATTCAATCAAATGGCTTGAATTTTCCCATTGATGGAGTGGGTGACGTCTTTCTTAAGAGCAAATTGTCATTTTGTAGTTTTCGAATAGATTTTGGGGAAGTTTGAGTACCCCGGGTAGAAATTGGGTATGGGTCTACTCTATTTGGTGCTATTTGAGCATTAATTATTGCGTACTGGGCTGATAGTTGAAAATCATAAAAAATTGGGAGGGGGTGATCCACTATGTTGGGTCAGCAAGCTAAGTTAGGCTCACAGTTCAGATTGGCACGTCGCCTATTGCACTCCCCATCGTCTTTGTTATTTAAAATTTTGCCTGAGCTTTCTGATATATTCAACGAGTCCCCATTTTGCTCGCCGAGTGTTTCTTTTTATCACCCTTTATGAATGCTTTTTGCCTGTCTGAATTGTTAATTTAGGCGATGCTACTCTTGCTCGATCACTAGGTTAAGTGACTTGCCAACCACCTAGTCGGCGAGTCTTTCTGCAAAAACTTTTCTAACCTGTTTCAATCAATTTTTGTGTTTCTTGTTTCGTTTGACAGATATGCCTCGACGTAAGGTTGTTGCTCAAAAACTTCCTCAAAAGAAAGCCTGAGGTATTGCAATAGCTTCGGAGGTTGATCGACCTCGAACACAATGGCCCCAACAAGCCCAATCAAAGGGGAAGGGCAAGCAAAATGTCATTGAGAAATCCTCTTCAAAGAGTGAGGAGCAGTCTGTACAGTTCACATCTACAGACTCTAGGAATTCTGACGGTGAGGAGTTCGGGACTCCTATTGGGGATATTTTAAAACGAACCCGTGCTGAGTTGCGGTCCAAGAATCTACATGACCTATTGGCTAAGGTCAACACTTAACCTACCAGACCTGAGCCTGCAGCAGCTTCTACCCCTACTCCTTCTGCTCCTACTCAAATTCTAGCCCCGGCTCAGCTTCCGAGGTCGATAAACATGTATAAAGCCGAGGGTTCACATACAATCCTCGAGGAAAAGAGGACAGATATCTGCAGGTGTAGGAAACCATCCGTGTCCACAAATTCCAGATATTCACCAAGCCCTGGACCGCTTATGTACCTACATGGGTCCGAGAGTTCTACGCTGCATACTCCGGTTTAGTTCTTAGAGTCAAGAAGTTGGCGCAGTAAATGACACCGGTTGATTTTGTTATGGTGCACGGGAAGAAGTTCAAGTGCAGCAAGACCAAGATTAATGAAGTTCTTGGTTGCACGTATAACTGGAGGCACTCCTTGGCCGATAAGCTAAAGGGGAGTTTGGAGACTCTTAAGGGGTGGTTGGCTCGGTTAATAAGTGATGCCTCCCCTCGATGGTTAGATGATGGGGCCATAATCGAGAAGAAGGCCCTCAATATTGTGGCGTGGTATTGGTTCGGTTTCTTGAGTAGTACACTCATGCCTTCACAGAATGAGTCAATTCTTCGGCATCAGAAGGCCGCACTCTTAGGGTGTATTATTTATAGGCTGTTGTTGAATTTGGGAATGATTATTAAGTGTGAAATGTTGATGAGGGCCAAGAAGCAGCATATCTCCCTCCTGTTCCAGATCTTGATCAGTGAGCTATGTTGACGGGCTGGTGTTCTGTTCGACGCAAAGACAGATGTTGAGGTCATGGAGATGGGCTCTCCCCCTCATGCAATTGAGCTGGTAGGTACGCCTGTTCCAAATGCTCCTGCCACTTTTGCCTCTGCACCGGATCCCTCTTCTGCTACTATACCAGCTTTAGCCCCCGACACTCGGCCTTTGACACAGGCCATGCTCATCAAGATGGGACACCTTTCCCATTCAGCAGATGTTCGAGCTTCTTGAGCCGAGGCAGCTGTTCCGGGATTAATTGAGCGTGCTTTAGCTGCCGCACTAGCCTCCATTCGAGAAGAGTTGGCTGAACAGCGCCAGACTATCATAGCTCATGGGGAGGCTTTGGAGGCTCTCACCGCTACAGTTGAGGCGTGTGAGCAGATTGAGGGTGTTTCTACTACCTTGGTAGCCATCCGTACCGATATTACTGGTTTGAGGAGAGATGTGGACGAGCTAAAGTCCATAAGCATTACCATGCTTTGGGGTAGGTGGATGTGCCAGAGGGTACGAGTGTCGATGTTCCTCCACCTATCACCACCGGTGTTGCTCCCCCCACTGATGATGAGGGTGCGTCTGATGCATGTAAGACGGATGAGAAGGACTTTGCTATGATGGATCGAGGGGTGTATGCAAATCTGGAGGATGATTTGGTCCGAGCTGCCACAGTTGAGTCTCTCTCAGAGACATCGATGATTGGGTCGAGTGGGACCTGGCATACTGAGGAGAAAGCATTGGGTACTGCTGCCTAGGCTGAGGACACACCACCGGCATAGCGGGACAGGGGATTTTCTATTGCACTTCTTTTATCTTTAGTTTGTATGTTTATTTTTTTATTTCTCATTGAGGACACTGCTTTGTGTTTTTGGTGGGGTGGTGTTTTTCCTTTGATTGTTATTTTGGATATTATTTTAATTGAAAGAAATGGTTTTCAGTTCTAGTGATATCTCTCTTTACTTATCATTGTTGATTTTGTGCTGAATGAATGATTGCAGTTCTCTTGTACTTTTGAGTGTCGATTGTGTTCAGTATCGATGAATTGAACAGTGCTCTTAATTGAATAATTTGTTGGTGTGCATCTAACGAGGTAAATTGGAGTTGCATAGTCTTGTGTAAACTCTTAGCCTCTTGTTTAGACAAGTAAATTGTCGATGGTGAGTCTTGCAATGACCGTTGCATGCAAGCTTGACTCGTATAGTTGTGACCCACAATTGTGTTTGAATGTCATGTGTGATGACCTTTACTTGAAAGGTGTGTATGATGATGCCTAGAACTTGCCCCGGTAGTCCTATTGACTAAGCGTTGGTGAATGTAGGAAATGATCTTAGGCATATATTTTTTATGGTGAACAAAATTGCTATACCCTTGCTAGCCACATTGTGAGGGTGTGAACCCAGCTTGGCACCATTTAAGCCTATCCTTTTCCTTGATTGAAACACAAGCACAAAGACCTTAGCCATATGTTTGAAAATGTCGTGTCTCCCCCACCTATGACCTTCATGATGTATTGGTTAGTTTGAATAGCCAACTCAGGCCAAAAGCTGAAGTTGGGGCGTGGTGAGAATGAAAGAAGAAGTCGAGCTATAGGTTCATGAACTTGATCCATTAAAAAGATTGTGTGAAAAAAAAGGATGGAACCCCTCCATCTAAAAAAAAGAGAGAGGAAAAGATGAAAAGAAAAAAAGAAAGAGAAAGAAAAAGATTCAAATAAGATAGTGTTGTTGTGAATTGATGTAAAAAAATAAGAGGGGATGTTCCTAAAAGTGTTTTGTGTGCTACAAAGTGGCAAAAGATCAAGTGAGAAGTTGAAAAGTGTGAAAGAAAGGGAAGGAGAAGTGATTTGGGAACCATGCTTCACGAAGGTAGAACCTCTAACCCAAAATTGATCATACCTTAAACCCCAGCCCCATTACAAGCCTCTAATGTCCTTTTTGATCTTTCATGAACCTTGTGATTGATAGGTGGAAAACTCGGGCAAGCTTATGGCAAAGTTGTGAAACTCTTTCTCTTTTGAGAGTATGAGTGTTGTGTTGATTCTGAAATATTGATCTTCAATTGAATTTCGGCAAGAGAGTGGAATCCTTTTTGGTGTAAGGGCATTCAAATGACTTCGTGGGCATAAGTTTCCGTTTTAGGTGAGCACTTGTGAGCATAGGCTTTAACTGATGATGGCTAGTCAGGATTTGATGCTTTTGGTGTACATTTGATTCTTGTATCTTAGATAAGTCCTTGTGTGCATTTTCATCTGAGTTCTTAAGTAGCACTGCTTGTAGACATCCCTATTGAGTTCATTGATATCTTGTTTTACTTGAGGAAAAGTAAAAGTTTAAGTTGGGGGTGTTGATGAGTCAGTAGTTTTGACTCATTTATAGCTTTGTTTGTGCAAAATTAGTGTCCTTAATGCCTATTTTGCACCTATAACCAATGTTAAATCGTTTGTGTGCAGCATGAAGGATTTGGAATGAGGTAAGGACAAGATAATGCAAAGAGAAGATGTGAAGATGCAAAAATGGAAGGAAAAAGGAAGTTGGAACTTGCAAAAAGGAACTCGGTGACACGCTGAGTGGACATGCTTATCGCCTAAAGTTCAAGCAGTCAAGAAGAGGATTAAAGGCAAAACGGCGAGCTAAAGAACCGATCGGCGCATCGCCGAGTTTAAAGGGCGAGCCTGACTGACTCAGCCTAAAGTTCCAGGAGCAATGTTGTACAAAAGCCAAGAGACAAAAGGTGATATGGAGCAACTCGGACCATCGCCGAGTTGGAAGGCGAGCCTGACTTACGTCGCCGAATGGTCCTGAAATTCAAAATTGTGGGAAATTTGTGAGAAGTATAAATAGAAATTTTTAAAAGGGACAAAGCAGATTTTTTTAGTTTTTAGAGAAAAAAACATTACTGTTTTGAAAACTTAGATCTAATTGGGTGAGTTATTCTGGGGAGTTTTTGAGAATCAAACATTGGGTGTAATTTTAGATGATTGTATTTGCTATTTGAAGACTTGGGATATCAATGACTAATGTTTGTGGTAACTATTTCTTCATCATTACTAAGATTAGCTAAAACCCCAATGCCTTAGGAGTGTGATTATGCGTTCAAATACGTAATTAGCTTATGGGTCTTATTGAATGCTCAGTTAAATGTTGAATTAAAATGGGTTCATTTGATAATTTATGTTTTCATCCTATGAATTGAAGTTGCAAATTCAGGTCTAGTCTAGATCTCTTTGTATGCTTGTGGAAGATGCATTTGAGTGGAATTATCAATTGATAATTGTATGAGTTTTTACTTGAACTACTCAGCTTGTTAAAGTGGGTTTTATTAAGGTATATGGTTGTGTTCTTATTGGATAGCTTGTTGGGGTTTGATAAAACCCAATTGAAAGCATGATAGTTGGTTGTCAAATAGCTATCATAGTCGTAATCTTGCCTACCCATTATAATTTAGCATTCCTAAGCAATTCGTAATGACCCATTTAGTGAAATTGGTAGTTGAACAGTCACACATCCCTAAGGCCCCATTTCTCATTTGTTTAATTCCTCTTTAGTTCGTGGTTGTTGACTTTAATCATTCAAAACCATTCTTATTCGACAATTGAAACTTCAAATATTTACATCATGTATCGATTCATTTGTTTACATCTACAAAAAATACAAGAGCACTCTAATACTTCATATTTGAATTGTATACTCAGTTTCATTCCTCGTGCGATCGACCCAAACTCTTCGTTGAGTTTATATTGCTAGAGGCTGCCTACATCTTGAATCGTGATAGGTGTAGTTGAGCGTTATCACTAGTCCATCCGAATCGACGTTGGATACAATCAAAAGTCAAACAGGTGCATGCGTCTAAGGAAAAACTAGTGTAACCTAGAGTAAGGCCTGAAACATGCACCAACATAAACAAACAACCTACCAGATAAACCACATGCATCAACACACAAACCACACCTCCGATAGAATTTACTGCCCCCAATGCAGCCCGAAAATCAATCCTAAAACAAGATTTCTTAGAAGAAGAGATGAGATACTAGAACCTCACCCCAGATTCACACAAATCAGCATGAATTCACACAATCCAGCTCAATCTAAAATGAAGGAAAGTCGTAACCTACCAGAAGGGCGACCGCGTGCGCTCCAAATCATTCCGCCGGAGCTTTTCCCTTCCGAATGGCCTCAGACTGTTGCCACACTATAGAAAATAGAATCACAGCATCAGGACGGTCGTTTAAACACTAAAATCATTAAAATCGGAGGCGGACCAATTTAGGAGTCAAAATCAGAAAAATATGGGACCCGCTCCAGAAATCCTGGAATTGACCCCGTGAAAAGGTCCCAAACCTTCCCCCGAACTTGTGTTCCAAAATAGAACACAATTTGGGAATCGAAACATTCGACAAATCAAGAAAACCAAACATGCAAAACTTTACACAATAAGCCTAATGCAGCCACTTATGCCTCAAATTCACAAAAATCAGAGGTCACCCAATGTTATCCGAGCAATAACCTATGAAACCTACACAATTCTGAACCCGTGGGACTTTGAATCACATAAAACGAACTAAAAATTCAGAAGATATCAATTTCACAAACTTACCACAACACTAAACCCGACTACCCCTTATATACTTAAGTGCTAGTCATAGATGACCTCTGCGAATGCGGAAAAGGGCCCGCGGATGCGGAGGGGGAGAACAAAACCTTCATGAATGCGGTGAAGGAATCGTGAACACGGAGAAGAGGAACCTACACCCCCGCGAATGTGGATATCCTTTCGCGAACACAGAGAGGAAACTCTTAGAAACCCCCAGACCTCTGCAAACGCGGAGCTCTATCCATGAACGCGGAGTAGAGCAACACAGACCTTCGCAAACGTGGAGAATGAATGAGATCTGCAACTCAGCTGCTGCACCAGCTGAACTTCAATTTTCCAAAAACTCTAACGGGTGCTCGAAATTCGTTCAGAACCTCGTGCACGCAAACGAGATATGCTACCCCATCAAATTTGACGTTCCAGACTGAATGGTGCAGTCGGAATTTCCATACGAGGTCATTTTGAATAAAAGTGGGTCCCACACTCAAAGCGCCATTTTAGCCAAATTACACCAAGGGCCTCAGAATTAGATCAGAAGCCCCGAGAAGCGTACGAAGGATCATTCTAGACCAAACTCAGCATTCTGAAACTAACTACACTGACGGAATCCTCATTCGAGTTCGTTTACCAAGAACATTGACCAAAGTCAACCTTGAGCCAAATTTCAAAGGCTAAAGAGCCAAATGGCCCTAAAGTCACATTAGAAGCCTCGGGATTCGGGCCAACCATACTTCTAGCCTATTTTGGCAGCTTCGGAACTGATGGAACCGTCAAAATCCTATTCTGAGGTCGTTTACATGAGGTTATGACCGAAATCAACTTTTCAAGTTTCAAAAGCTCCAAAATAGAGAAACGGGAATAAAACCCAAACAAACGACCAGACGACCGAAAAATCAGTGCCAGCAAGTCATAAATGACTTGGGCTCACTACAGGAATGCTCTAAATGACGAAAAGAAGGCATTAACACAAAAATGACTTGGAGGGTCATTACAATCATTTTTTCCTACATGTACACCTTTTATTAGTTTAATAAAATGTAACATGCAGTTTTATATACATATACCTGAATAGACAGTAAGTTTTCCATCTTATGTTTTGCAGTTCATTAAAGTTTCTACTCTTGTAATTTGGTACAATTGTTTTGTATTCTAATAAAAGTGAAAGCACTTAATTGAGAAGGATGAAAAAAAGATGAGAAATAATAGTTTTGTACTGAAGGTAATTAATCAATTATTTGTCACTTATAATTTAAAATTTACTACCTTCTGTCGCACCCAATTTCGAGCTAGCCGAAACAGTTCACAACATAATATGGCTGTCACTCTGATTTTGAAATTATTGTTTAGAGTCGCCACCTAATTTTTTGGAAATTATTAGGAAAAACATTTTAAAAATATGTAAATGTAAACTCTGTTTTGATTTACACAACTAGTGAGATTCTAGGTAAGGATTTTGGTTACTTTAGGGGAAGGTATTAAGCATCCCTCAGAGCCTATTCGAAGATAGTCCTTAAACTCAATTTCGGAAATAATTAGGAAAATTTGTTGATTTTTATTTTTTCTTTGAAATTAGCGATAAGTGGGTTTCATTAATTAAAAGAAAAAGGTAAAATACAAGGTATGCCATATATATGCCTATAATATGTATACAACAAAATTAGTAGTAGTATATTTATCAAGCAATAAAATAGATAAGTAAATAAATAAACGCACTTGAAATGTATGAAAATTTTATATATTGGAAAATATATATGTGACTTACATAAACTTATCCTGAATAAATATATGAATGTTGAGTTTAAAGGATATGAGAATTTGTTATTTATTTATATATAGAATTAAGATGTAAAAAAAATATTAAGATAATAGACGAGTGTAAATATATAGTAATATGTGTGACATATAATTTGAATAAAATACATAAAACGGAGTTTTCTAAAAATGAACAAATAAAATAAATAATAATACTAAATGTTAAAATATTATATAAAGATTGTGATCTTAGTGAGATTTACTATGAAGTATAGTATATACATGTATGCTATTTAAAACATATGAACGTTTAATATTCTATTTATATGTAGGGACAAAATGACTATAGATTATGTAGTAAAATAATATGTATGTATTAAAGTGTAGGAATTTATAAAATAAATAAAATAACATTCATGAAAGGGATAGTAGATATGAAAAAATAATATGGTATGTATAAAATAATACGTCATGTATAAAGAAAAACTAATTATTAAAAAATAAAATATATACCTTGGTGTGTGTGGCATATATATACGTACCTTGTATTTTTGAACTTGTTGGCATATCTAAAATCTTAAAATAACATGTTAAGAAATTAGAATATTTTAGCAATATTTGGTTTAAAATTAGCAATAGTAATAATAATAAATACAATTTTTTTTATAAAGGGGAATTTTAAGAATATAAAATAGGCCTACCTATTGGGACTTATTTCTATAGTTACATTAAGTTTGTTAATAAAATATTGGTCTATCTCCCTACTTATTTTCTTAAATATATTTCTAAAGGTAATTATTTTAGCCTTTAGACTAGTTTCAAAAGATAATTATTTTAGCCTTTAAACTAGTTTCAAGTTCATTTGGGAGTTCAAAACGATGAGTTTTCCTTTTCCTCCACTTAGAGGCCTAAATGAATATTATTTTAGCCTTTTGAAACTTCATTTGGAAATTCCAAACTACAAGTTTTACTTTTCCTCAACTAGAAAGGCCTAAATCTATATGAATTTCCTTTTCCTCAATGTAAAAGGGATAAATGAACACGGATAAGTAAATTTCAGGCGTTAACCTATTTTAAAAATATTTTCTATCATTTTGTTCTAAAGGTGTTGCTAAAAGGTTTATAACATAAGTAAATTTCAGGCGTTAACCTATTTTAAAAATATTTTCTATCATTTTGTTCTAAAGGTGTTGCTAAAAGGTTTATAACATAATTTTCAATCCGTTGAATAATATTAGCCCACATAAATAATATATAAAAAGGCCAAGCAATAAAATATATCAAAACTCAAGAGTTATGAAAACATATGTAAAAATTAGTTAGTATATCACAACAATATAATCAAAATCATAAAAGGGAGCCTAAGAAACGTTGGACTTCTAATTTACGAGACTCCAAGCATTGCGATGATCCTAATTGTTGTTGGCCCAATATTTTGGGCCAATAATGAGTTCCAAAGTAGAAACTCCAGCCCTCCATACGTACATGAAAAATAAGAAAGAAAAAGGGGAGATAAAGATTAGTGTCTTAATTCCAGATGGGTCAAATAAATAATGAAGGCTGACAAAAAAAACTTGCAGTGAAACAAATAAGATTGTGAGCATTATATTTCTAAAAAAGAAATGAAAAGAAAGTTAGACATAATATATACCTTTAGACAAAAATCAATCGTTGCATGCCAGAAAACAATTACACGCTAAAAATGTGCCTATACCCTCTCATGTGTGCTTGAAAACTATATTATGTTTGTGTAGTTTCAAGGGGGCAATGTGACACTAACTCTACATATTATGAAATTGAAAGATTCTCGCAGCCCTATCACTTATATATATAATAAAAAACTAGATATCAAACTGAGCTAAGTACGTAACATGTTGTTAATGAGATAATGGTCATTCATACTATCAAATCTTGTAAGTTCAACTCCTAGCCAGCTGTACTTCAAAATGTGCGTGAACATTTAGCAGTAAAGTTTGTTTACTCCATCTTAATTTTCACAAGATTAAAAGATAAAATTTTATAAATTTCAAAGACAACCAATTATACAGAAAGAAGGTCATGTCAAGCTTAACAAAACTGTTACCAGTTCATTTCATTTGTTAGTTAAAAGAGGCACACAAGTCACTCTAACCAAAACACATTTTGAACAATAGTTGGAACCTTAGATGTTGAACTTTATCTTATATATTATGAATGGAATCAAGTATATATGAGTCCCATTACAACACTCAACAAACATGAAGGACATAGTAAGCTTAAACTAATAAAGTTAAATTTTCCAATGGAAAAAAGAAAGAAACAGTGAAGGGGTTGCCAATTATTCAAATAAGGATTGTCAATAATAAGATGGCTAAAATTTAAAAAAATTCACACTATTGACCTATACCCAAATGTAACAGCCATGTCAAACAAATTTACCACATATCATTACTAAAGATTACCATTATTTTTAAAGAAAAAGAAACAATATTAGAATCAGGGCCTTATCACTTTCTGAACAAAAATAACCATTGGCATTGAATCATGTTATGTATAAAATGAGAAAATCGACCAGCAATTAACAAAGGAATCATACACTACTCTTAATAATTATTGAAGCGAACTTCCAGTGAGCTCATAATTATAGGCATCTAAACCTTTACGAATCTCAACAACAAGGAAAACGAAATAAGAGGATTACTAACCAAAACAAAGAAGAACAAAGAGAGAAAAATCATCCCAAAACACATAGCATCAACTGGTGTCAAAGAGATGGGTCGACCAACTTAGATCAGACACACCTAGTTCAGCATGATCAATACCGGTAAAGAAGAGATTTCCAAACTTAAGATGAGGCTCAAGGAAAAAGCCAATTTTTTTAGATACTTATGTAATAAGTTGACAAAAAGAACTAAATGCCTTATGATTATGGGGTGAAAAAAGCGGCAATCTCGTTAAAACAACAATCAAGCAAGTAGAAGTATATATCAAAACAGAACGAGGCTTAGGATGAGACACACTCAACATATGCTCGACTGGATAGATTTAAGACGCACAACAACAAAAGACATACTAACAATCTTGTTAGAATGAAATAAGCTACAGAACTTAAAATAGTCAGTCTATAGACCCATTTCTTGAATCAGATTTAAACAAAGAAATCTTAACATGGATCGTGAAGATGCAAGCGACTAGCAGGCTGACATGGATCATGAAGATGCAAATGACTAGCAGGCTGGTTCAGGCATCCAAATTAAATGTAAAAGATGGAAACAACATGACATTAAACACTAATCAAGGCCATAAATATATGACAAAACAGGAGCAAAACTAAGACGAATAGAACAGTTCGAAACTAATCGTGATAAGGCTTAGGAGGCTAAAGAAAAATGAGAAACTATAGTGAGTTACAATTAGGAAATCAACTCAAAATAGCATTCACACATACTTATTTAAATCATGTTCAACTTGAAGAAACCAAAGCTTCAACCAAAACGAAGAATCGTAATCTTTATGTCATTATCAAAAAAAACAAGCAATCAGCAAAACGAACGAAGACTTTAAAGAAGGGTGAAGTTGTATACCTTTTCTGGGGCAGCAAACTAGAGCTTTGACGTCCAACGATTTCAACCTACAAACTCCTTTTTTTGAACTTGAACTCGAACTCAAAAAAAGACAAAAGATGAACTACTTCTAAAAATCTATTGTTTTAGATATGTTTATGTCTTCATTTCTCCCTATTTTCAATGATCCTCTGGATGGGAAAAATACCTCTTATATAGGCGAAATTCGGACTTCAAAATCCAGATTTGAAACTCGAAAACTATCAAAAGCCATAGTGTAAAACAAGGGATGAACGAAATCTTGAAAGGATCACCTTTTCAGGATTCTCAGACCTGAGAACTAAGAGCTTGTCGCAACCCAAGGTACCCCCTAGATATGACATGGGTGCCCGACCCTGAAAGGCCTCATACAAGCCACTTAGCATGCACCATACAAGATAATGGCAATTCAAGAGTTCAAAAGACAATTTATTATGAAAAGAGTTTACAAAGCATAGCGGAAGTCTAAACATATAGTCTCAAAGCCATCTAAAACTCATAGAAAGGAACATTGGCATGTAGCCCATAAAAAGTCTTTAAAAGAAAGTAATTTACATGAAAGTTAATGTGGCTACGTCCTCGAACATATGAGGACTCACCAAATTCTTCAAGATCTCTAATATCATGAACTAGCCACGAGAAGGTAGGGATGAACCGAATCCTACGCTTATAAGAAAATGTAGGCAAGAGTATGCGTTAGTACAAAAATATAACAAGTATGATAACCATGCATAAAAACATTTAAACATGATAAAAAGGGAAATTTTCATCACATGCAATAATCAAGCTAAACCATGTGAAAAGGGTTAGAATTCACAAGTTATAAATCATGATCAATGCAAGCTAAACATCTTTACTTTACTTGAGAAATACCTTAAAAGTCACTTTAGTTCATTATTGTGGGAAGTAGCCTTAACCGACATGTAAGACTATGTGAGCTATCAACATGGAATCCGGTGTCTACCCCACACCGAAAAGAGGTGTCCTACTTGCCAAGGTAAGACCATGAACTTCTAGCTTAAGTTGATCCACTAGCTAATGTGTATCTAGACAATCATCCTATGGTGGCACATAGTTTATGGGACATGGTTAATCGCCACTTGTCCACTCGGTGCTAAGCATAATTCCCACGGAATAGTCATAGTTCTATTTTCATAAGTAGACATGGGGAATCGTCTCTTGTCTATCATTAAACATAATTTCACAACTTGTCATATCATTAGAAGACATGGGTGATCGCCTTTTGTCTTATCATTAGGGAACATGGGAAACCGCCTCTTGTCCCTCTCATTAGAATAGTTCCTTAGGAAACATGGGTAATCACCTCTTGTTCCTTTCAAATTCATAGTATGAGTATTACGTGAGAAACCCTTTCACAATTCAACCACAACATCAATTTTACTTCAACTTTGATGCTTCAATCTCAAAGCAAGTCTTAAATCATCATAAATTTCATAATTAATTACATGATCTCATAAACTTCACCTTTGCATAGTTCATCATAACTCATAACTTGAAAATCATAGATTTCACATGGACTCATGGGAATTCATCTTAAAACATGCAACTCAATCCAATTTCATGCTTAGAAAATCATAAACAAAGCAATTTGATCATAGTTGAAAGAACCCACATAAAAGAGGAAAATCTTAGTTTTTGATTGAACATGCATACTCTCATAACACCCATCTTTTGATCATTCATAATTAATCATGAAATCATAGTTTTTAGAAATCATAAATTATGCATGAGTTCATATAGACTTCATAAGATTCATCTCTTCATAATTCAACCCATCAACAAATCTTGATTTCAAAATTGGGGGAAATCACATGGGTTCATGGGGATTCAACTTAATTCATGAAATTAAACTCAATTCATGCTTCATAGTTCATAAAACAATCAATTAAATCAACATTGAAAAGAACTAATGACATAGAAGAGAAACCCTAACTTCAATGGAGGATTTCTAACTTGTAAAATTGAGAATTTTAAGGACTCTATGGAGGAAAGGGCTTCATAGATGAAGCTTATCATACCTTGAGGTTCAAAGCCCTTAAGAAATTTGAGGAATGGAAGCTTGATTCTTGAACCCTAATTTGACCTCTTCTTCTTCTTCTTCAAGCTTTTCTAGTGAGAGAATTATTTGGGAGAGGTTGAGAGAATTTGTAAAAGTGATTGGGAAAGGTAGAATTTTGGCTTAAAAGGGTTTATATAGTGTTAGGAATAGTAGGGAACCGACTTAGATTACTAATTAGACCATTTGGGGAAAAGACTAGAAGACCCTTTTTAAAAATTGGCCGGTTGCTCGACCTACTACATGACCTACGGTTGGTAGGTTAAGTTACTGGCCGTTGGTGACCAACCGTAGGTCACACTGGTTGGGGCCTTGAATTTTCATAAATTTTCTCCCCTAGAAAGTGGCACCTAGGACCCCCACCCCTACTTGACCTACGATTGGTAGGTCAACCAACAAGCAGTAGGTCAATTCGTGGGTCGGCCGATTTTTTCAAAAGTTAGAATTTTCGTTCTTCCCGAATCCGGGGTGTTACAGAGCTTTTTTGTTCTTGAGCTCTCTTTTCCGATGTAAAAGAGGAAAGGGGGTGAAATTATTGATGGTAATAGAGGACCATGATTGAAGAACACCGGAAATTGCAATTTTCTGGTTGTCCGTAGGTGTGGAAAGTGAAAGGTTGATGGGAAGGGTCAGTTTCTAGAAAAAGAAGGCATCTGGGGAAGGAGAAAGTTGAAGAAGCGTTCTCTAGGAAAAGAAATGTTATGGGAAAGGAGGAGAAAGTTGAAGTGATAGTGAGGTGAGCGCTGGAGTCCTTATTTTATTTTAGAAAAATCGTTGGTTTAATGTAGACCATCTGATTATTTGATCGGATGGTTAAGAAAAATTAAGAGTTAAAAGAAAATGTTAATACATATATATACGTACACACACACATGTGTGTGTGTGTGTGTGTATATATTTATGTGTGTGTATATATATATATCTATATGTATATATAACAATTAGGACCATTATATTGAATCAGACGGTTGAGATTAAGGCTGAAGAAGCACAATCCATGTGCTTCCTACATGGCATAAGCCGTTTGGTAATTTATGGGGACATGGATTGCCATGTTTTTTACTCAAATTAACCTATTTAAATTATAACCCCTTCTTTATTAAATAGCATAATTTATTAAATTGAAAATAATTACTTTACAAAATTAGTTTATTTGACAAAATTGGCCATTCTTATATATATATATATATATATATATATATATATATATGTATATATGTGTGTGTGTGTATATATATATATGTGTGTGTGTGTATATATATATATGTGTGTGTGTGTGTATATATATATATGTGTGTGTGTGTGTATATATATATATGTGTGTGTGTGTGTATATATATATATGTGTGTGTGTGTGTGTGTGTGCGTGTATATATATATATATGTGTGACCATTATATTGAATCGGACGGTTGAGATTAAGGCTGAAGAAGCACAATCCATGTGCTTTCTACGTGGCATAAGCCGATTGGTTAATTTAGGGAGACATGGATTGCCAAGTTTTTTACTCAAATTAATCTATTTAAATTATAACCCCTTCTTTATTAAATTGAAAATAATTATTTTACAAAATTAGCTTATTTGACAAAATTGGCCATTCTTAAAATAAAATTGGTATGAATTAGTAACTCATTAATGAATTAAACTTCTTAATTTTAAATAATGTATGAAAATATTTATTTGCAACGATAGAAATTATATTTAAATAAAAATTGATTTAATTCTTAAGAACGATATTTATTTGATGTAAATTTAAAAATTGAAAGTTAGTAGTAATATTTATATAGTATATTTAATAATATTAAAAAAATTATAAGAAACAAAATTTATAAAATAAATTTGTCAAATGGAATGAAAAATGTTTTAGTTTTTTTTATTCATATTCTACAAAAGTTTTGTTATATGTTATATATGTATTATTATTATTATTATTATTATTATTATTATTATTATTAGACACTTAATTAATTAAATATGGAGAGTCAAAACTGGGTGTCAACAGCTTGCCCCTTTCTTTGTCCATGGAGGAGAGTAAAGAAGACGTGGACTAAGAAATATTGACACAATCCAATTTTGGGCTGCCAATCAAAACATAGTTTGAGCAACAACTTGACATGAAATATTTGTGGCATTATGGCCGAGCTCAGGCTTCTGAGATGCCTACATATCTCATGTTTAATGAGAAATCAGGCCATATGCAGTTCGACAGTATAGAAACATAGCAAATTTTGTTTAAAATTTACCCCAGTATCAAATTATGGTAATACTCAAATATTTTGGGTGATGAGGTACGAAAAGATTAGCACAAATAGAGGGATTACGCCAAGCTCAAGTCGAGGCTACCTGCATACCTAAAGATATGAGAATCAGGTCGGATGTAGTTCTTAAGAGTAATGAGAAATGCTCTGCAGCAATTTCTACTGAAGACCTAGTGTAGAGATGAATTTTCAAAAAATTGCCCAGTGTCGAGTTAGAATGATACTGAGACGTGAAAGAGTTATAAGTAAAATTCAAATCCGATTTCCTGAAAATCAAATTGAGTTGAGTTTTGAAAGTGAATCCTTGGCGTAGCTAGTGATGCTTGATATTCCACTAACTTGCCCTAGTTTGCTGCTTAGAGGGAGTTCCTCGTTGTAATGTGTTGTCCTACAAAATAGGTAAAAGGGTGAAAAGTACCTTTTGCGGTTAAAAAATTATAAGATGAAATAATAATGTAAATAGTAGAGTGTAGATGTTCAAACGATTGTTGATATCTTTTCTTTGTGTTGTGAATGTGATGTAGGTAAAGTAACTAGTAATGTAGAGGCCTTCGACTGGTGGGGCTGCTGTAATGTAAAGCCTTCGTCTGGCGAGGCAAAACTTGTAATGTAAGCCTTCGTCTGGTGAGGCAGTTGTAATGTGAACCCTTCATTTGGCTCGGTAATGCTTGTAATTTAAGGCCTCCGACTGGCGGGGCAAAACTGGCAATGTAAAACCTCTGAATGGCAGAGTGGCTTGTAGTGTAACGCCTTCATCTGGCCAGGCAAAACTTGTAATATAACATTTAATTGTTAGTGTATGACAGTATTTCTATGCGTGCATGCCCCCGGTCGGTGTAGCTTCAATGACGTCGCTACGATTCAATCTTCAATTGGCGAAGAATGGTTTCTTTTGCCTATATACAAGCTCCGATTGGCGGAGTTCGGTCGACGTTTGCTTATGTACAGTCTCCGGTTGGCGGAGTTTGACAATGTTTTCTGTGAACAATCTCCAATTGGTGATGTTTGGATGATGTTTATTATGTACAACCTCTAGTCGGTGGAGTTTGAGTTACATTTACTATGTACAACCTCAGACTTGCGGATTTTACCGTTGTTAGATGACATACTCCGATTGATGGAGTTTATTTGACGCATTTAGACATTGTTCTTCAAATGGTGGAGTTGTCAGCGAGGTCATATTACAAGCTTCAGTTGGTGGAGTTATTTTGACAGAAAGCTAACTATCCTATTTGTCCTACAGAGGGGGGGCCCCTTTTCTTTAGTATTTTGATCCGTATCTTGAGCGTACCTGCAAAGATTTAAATGAAATATTTCAGACATAAGATTTAGGTTAAAGTACTTCCAAGAAATAAAGTAGAGAAAAAATAGTTTGGCTCATGATTGTGAGAAGTTGAATGGCATCTCTGGTCATGCCCCGAGACTTGATATTATTTTTCTTGATTCTTGTGTTCCTACACTCAAAGAAAATTTTAGTTTTGAAGCGGGTGTTGATTTGTATCGACTCGTAGACTGAAGCCTTGTCACTAGAATCCTTCGCCACCTTCATAGCCCGCACGTAGTTCTTAGCCTAGAGACTCGGTAGGTGGAAGAGTGGAAATTTTTTTTGAAGAACATTGGCATGTTCTTAGTAAATAAGTATATTACATATATATTAGATATATATATATAGTAATCCTTTATCAATTTTAGATTATGACATGTTTCGAAATCCATCGACCTGTCCATTTTGTTGACTATATCCAACATATTCTTTTTGTAGCTTTTACCCTTTAGATGAAGCTTCCCTAGCTCTTTTGCAGACACTATTACGATCGAGATTCTTCATATTCTGAGGTTATGCAAACTATAAGAAGTGTTCCCTAAGGGTACAAAAAAATGGAAATTATGCAGTGCATTAATCGAACTGGACTCAGGCTGCCTACGTATCCTCAAAACAGGAATCAGATTATAACGTAGTTCAACTACAAGTGGGAGAATTAAAAGTATGTAATGCAATGACCGAGCTTGACTTAAGCTGCCTACGTACCCAAGTGGAAACAGGTCAAGACGTAGCTCAATATAATAAGAAAGTAAAATAATGCAATGACCGGGCCCGACTTAGGCTGCCTATGTATCCAAGCGGAATCAAGTCAGGAGGTAGATCAAATACAATAGAAAAGTGAAAAATATGAAGGGACCGAATCTGACAAGGATTGCCTACGTATCCCATCGAGGGAATTCAAGTCGAGCGTAGTTCTAAATACATGGAAATGATGTTTTGGGTTTTCTAAGGTAGATCGGATCTGATGTGGGTTGCCTACGTGCCCCACCGTGCGCAGTAAGATCTAGACATAGTTCTGTTACATCAAAAATACAAAAGTACAAGAAATAAACACTAATGTTGAGGTCTTCAAATGTAGTACTTCTTGATGGCGTCTGAATTGACTGGCTTTGTGCTGACTTTGACGTCCATTTCTGCTAAGATTACAACTCCTCCAGAGAGTACTTTATGAACTATGTAAGGTCCTTGCCAATTGGGTGCAAATTTCCCTTTGGCTTCTCCTTGGCGAGGAAAGATCTTCTTCAATACTAACTGCTCCGGTGTGAACTGTCAAGGTTTGAACTTTTTGTTGAATGCTTTGGTCATTCTATTATGATAGAGTTGATCGTGACAAACTGCGTCCGTCCTATTTTCAACAATGAGCAACAATTGTTCATGCCTGTTTCGTATCCATTCTGCATCATCTAGACAAACCTCTTGGATAATCCTTAAAGATGGTATTTCCACCTCGGCAGGTATTACTACCTCTGAACAGTAAACCAACATATAAAGAGTTGCTCCAGTGGATGTTTTGATTGTGGTGAGATAACCAAGAAAAGCATATGGTAGCTTCTCATGCCATTGCTTGTGACTGTACGTACACTAATTTCCTTAAAATCTTCTTAATATTCTTATTTGCGGCTCAACTGCTCCATTTATCTCTGGCCGATAAACTGTGTAATTTCAATGAGCAATCTTGAACCTTTCAGAAGTCTCTCTCATAAGATCGTTGTTGAGATTGGCTGCATTATCTGTTATGATTGATTTTAGAATTCCAAACTGACAAACTATATTGTTGCGAACAAAGTTTGCTATCACCTTCTTAGTCACTGCCTTGTATGTCGAAGCTTCGACCCATTTTGTAAAATGATCGATAGCTACTAGGATAAAACGATGTCCATTTGATGTGGGAGGCTCTATGGGTCCAATAATATCCATGCCCCAAGCGGCAAATGGCCAAGGGGAACCCATCACATTGAGCTCGTTCAGTGGAACCCGTATAAATTCTACATGCACTTGACACTGATGATACTTTTGCATGTAACAGATGCTATCTCTCTCCATGGTCATCCAAAAATATCCGGCTCTTAAAATTTTCTTTGCCAAAGTGAAACCATTCATGTGAGCTTCACATGTTCGTGCATGTATTTCTTTCAAGAGCCTTGTCGCTTCTGCGGCATCGACACACCTCAGCAATCCAAAATCCAAAGTTCTCCTATATAGGATTTCTCCGTTAAGGAAGAAATGATTTTCCATCCTCCTTAAAGTCCATTTTTTCTTGCATGTGGAATTTTCAGGATATTCTTGTGCTCCTATCAACCTTTTGATGTCATAGTACCATGGTTTTCCATCCAGTTCCTCATCTACATGAAAATAGTATGCATGTTGATCATGTATCTCTACCTCGATAGGGTCGATGTAACTCTTGTCTTGATGCTGAATCATCAAGGACACTGTTGCCAAAGCAACGTCAAACTTATTTTGAGATCGAGGGACATGCTTGAACTCAATCCTTTTGAATCTCCTACTCAACTCCTTTATGCAATGCAAATAAGAAAGGATATTGACATTCTTAATGGTCCATTCTCCTTGTACCTGTTTCTGAAATTAATATTGCTCCTATTCCAACTCCTATGGAGTTTGATGCTCCATCAAAGAACATCCTCCATCCATCATATGATATGTCTTCTCCTACAAAAAAAACTTCTTCATTAGGGAAGTTGGTCATGAGTGGCTTGTAATCTTGGTCCACTGAGTTTTCTACAAGATGATCAGCCAAGGCATGTCCTTTGATGGCGTTCTGTGTCACGTACACAATATCAAACTCGCTCAACAAAATTTATCACTTTGCCAGATTACCTTTAGTCATTGGCTTCTAAAAAATGTACTTGAGTGAATCCATTCTTGAGATCAAGTACGTGGCCACGAGCATATTTGTCAAGACCTAGAGTACCCCCTAGACGTAACATGGCGTACAAGACCCCGAAAGGCCTCATACAAGCCACTTAGCATACATACATACAAGATCATAGAGATTTAAGAGTTCAAAAGACAATTTCATATCAAAGCGTTTAAGAAAATAGCGAAAGTCTACATCAAATGTCTCAAAGCCAATCTAACATATGAATGAGAAATAACGTTTGGGACATAACCCAATAAAATGTCAAAGCAAAGGAACATAAGAGTAAGAACTACAAGGCTATGTCCTCGAATGTATGAGGACTCACCAAGTCCTCCAAAACCGTCAAATAAGCTCTAGCCACGATTAGATGAAGAATCGCCAAGCCCTACATAATGAGACAATGTAGGCTAAAAGTATGTGTTAGTACGAGGAATGTACTAAGTATGATAGCAATGCACAAAATCATTTAAACATGCTAAAACGGGACATTTTCATGACATGCAATGACCAAGCTAAAACATGGAAAAAGGTTAGAAACATAATTCATAAACCATGGTCAAAGCAAGGTAAACATCATTACTTTACTAGAGAAATATCTTAAAAGCACTGTAGTTCTTTATTGTGGGGAGTAGCTTTAACCGACATATAAGACCATGTGAGCTAACAACATGTAATTCGGCGTCTAACCCCACACCGATAGGCAATCCTACTTGCCAAGGTAGTACCCTTTACTTAACATATAGCTTATGTGGATCCACTAGATAGTGTCTGTCATAGACCATCATCCTATGGTGGCACATAGTTTATGGGACATGGGTAATCGCCACTTGTCCACTCGGTACTAAGTATAATTCCCACGGATTAGACATAGTTCAATTATCATAAATAGAAATGGGTAATCGCCTCTTGCCTACATTAGGGAACATGGGTGATCGCCTCTTGTCCCTTCATTAGAATAGCTCCTTAATCATCGATTCAAATTAAGTTGAGCATGCCTTACAACAAGTTATGAATCATTACATGTGAGAAAACCTTTCACATTCTTGGATTGAGTAATATATGAGAATTCCTTTCACAACTCAACAACAACATTAACATATCATAAAGTTTGATGCTTCAATCTCAAAGCACCATTACTTCATCATTATCTTCATAAGAGACATGCATGATTTCATAAACTTCACCTTTACATAGTCCATCATGCTCATAACTTAAAAATCATAGAGTTCACATGGTTTCATGAGAATTCCTTTTAAATCATGCAATTCAATGCAAACTCATGCTTAGAAAACCATAAACAAGGCAATTTGATCATAATTGAAGGAACACACATAATAAAGGAAAATCATAGTTTTTGATTGAACATGCTTACTTTCATAAAATCATCCTTAGGTCATTCATAATCTCATCATGAAAAGTCTTATCTTAGAAATCATAATTCATACATAGGTTCATATAGACTTCATGAAATTCATGTCTTCACAATTCAACCCATCAACACATTCATAATTTCAAAATTGGGGAAAAGGGCATGGGTTCATGGGGATTCATCTAAATTCATGAAATTCAACTCAATTTATACTTCAAAGTTCATAAAAAAATCAATTGAAGCAACATTGCAAAGAACCCATGACAGAAAACCCTTAATTAAATTGGGAATTTCTAACATGAAATTTGAGATTTTAGGGATTCCATGGAGGAAAGGGCTCCATGTATGAAGACTATCATACCTTAGTGCTCAATTTCCTTAAGCAATTGATGAAGAAAAACTTTATTTCTTGAACCCTAGCTTGTCCTATTCTTCTTCTTCTTCTAACTTCTAGAAAGAAAAATATTTGAGGGAGAAGAGTTTGGGGAAACTTGTAAAGTGATTTGGAAAGGTAGATTTTTTGATTAAAAAGGCTTATATAGTGTTAGGAGTAGTTATAAACCGACCTTGGCTGATAAATAAGTCATTGGGTGAAAGGACCAAAAGGACCCTTTTTAAAAGCCAACCAACGACTCCTACCTACTACATGACCAGGGGCGGACCTACTCGGTTGCAAGTGGGTTCATATGAACCCACTTCGTCGGAAAAATACACTATATATACATATACATTCAATCTGTTTTTTGAATTAATACGCTATATATAAATAATTTGACCCCACTTAAACCAAATGTAAGGTGTAGCCCAGTGGCGAAGTGTGTTCATTTTTTGAGATACATCCCAAGTTCGAATCCCACCCACAACAAATGAATTATTTATTCTTTTTAAAATTTGAACAACGTATAGTGGCTGTTTTTTTCTTTTAAATAGTTTAAGACTTTAAGTCACTTAGTTTGCTGTTTGCTCCAATTTTTTTAATAATATAATATAATAAATTTTAAAATAAATAAATGATTATAAATCCCAATCCAAAAGTGAATATCAATTGTTATTTACCAAATTCCCAAAACCCAAACCCATAAACCCTATTATCTTCTTACTTCTACTGAGGCATCATTCATCAACACAAAGATCAAAAGTGAGTATTAAGAGTTAAGACCGTCAAATTGTTGATCAACGGATCAAGGTTTTTTCTTTGCTTTTTACTCTCCTCTCTCATCTCTCTTCTCTTGTTATCCCTACATTTTACTCTTCATATTTATATATAATTTTAGATTTTGAAGTTTAAAGAATCAATCTGTGTTTCTAAATCAAACTCATAGTTCAACTAATGCTATAATTTTTATGCCTACAATGTGTTTGTGTTCAACTAATGCTATAATTTTTATGCCTACAATGTGTTTGTTGTAATGCTTCACTAACTATTTCTCTTATATTTTCTTATGCTATATTTTTTATGATAAGGGCAGTTTGCATTCTGCTAGTTTTCCTTCTTTTTTTATATTGCATCCTTGTGAAATCAATTTCTATCTTTCATATTATTGTTCTAATTAGAATTTTTGTTTGGTTGTTCAGTTTCAAATTCAATGAAGAGATTTTTCTCTCCAATATCATCCAAGTTACCACAATCAAGTTCATCTTCTCAAAATGCTCTTCTCGTGAAAGAAAATTTGAATCAATTAGAAGAGAATCAACATTCTGCTAAAAAACAAAAGCAAGGAGTAAATTTGGATTCTTTACCGGCAGATCCAAAGAAAAGAATACATATTTTGAGCTATCATCCAAATGAACGTGATGAGATTAGACGAGCATATATTCAAAGAGGACCTCATCAACCGCGAATTCCCAAGTTTCCTCAAAGAGATATTTACGGATTAAAACGTCGTTTTAATCGTAAATGGTTCAAAACATATCATGATTGGTTAGAGTATAGTGTGATTGAAGATGCAGCTTATTGTTTGTGTTGTTATTTATTTCAAGATGAAAGCATTCATCAAGGTGGAGGCGAAGCATTTTCAAGTATAGGGTTAAGGAGTTGGCACAAAAAGAAAAGATTAGATATACATGTTGGTGGACCGAATAGTCCTCACGACCAGGCAAAGAAGAAGTGTGAAGATCTAATGCGACAAGATCAATCAATTCAAGCTGCATTTGTTAAGCTATCTAACCAAACCAAGCTAGAACACAAAATTCGTTTAAAAGCTTCAGTTGAGGTGGTGAGACTCCTTTTGAATCAAGGATTGGCATTTCGTGGACATCGAGAAGATGAATCATCATTAAACAAAGGTAACTTTCTTGAAATTCTTTCATGGTATGCGAGACGGTGTGATAAAATTAGAGATCTTGTGTTGAAAAAAGCTCCAAAAAATGATCAGTTGACTTCTCATAAAATTCAGAAAGATATCATCACTGCGTGTAAGCTTGAAACAATTAAAGCTATTATGGAGGATCTAAATGGTGACTATTTCTCATTGCTAGTCGATGAATCTTGTGATGTGTCACGTAAAGAGCAAATGGCAATTGTTTTGCGTTATGTTGATAAATGGGGATTTGTGGTTGAAAGGTTTATTGGGATTGTTCATGTTCGTAATACTAGTGCTTTATGTTTAAAAGAAGAAATTGTTAACTATCTTGCTCAACATTCTTTGAGTGTATCTCATATACGTGGGCAATGCTATGATGGAGCAAGCAAAATGCAAGGGCGACTAAGTGGCCTTAAAATTTTGATTCAACAAGAAAGTAGATCAGCTCATGCAATTCATTGTTTTGCTCATCAACTTCAGTTGACTCTTGTCGGGGTATCTAAAAAATGTCTTCAAGTTGGAGAACTTGTATTGTTGGTTTCTAATGTCTTAAATGTAGTGGGAGGTTCTTTTAAACGCATGGATGAACTTCGAGAATCTCAAGCTAAAAAATTTCAAGAGGCACTAGATATGGGTGAGGTTGAAACTAGTAAAGGCTTGAATCAAGAACTTGGTCTTGCTAGAGCTGCTGATACTCGTTGGGGTTCACACTATAAATCTTTTAAGAACTTCATTAGTATGTTTGGCTCTATTATTGATGTTCTTGATACTATTGTTGTTGATTCTGAATCTGTTGAAGATAGAGCCCGGGCAACAGGATATCTTAAAGTTTGTCAAACATTTGAGATTGCTTTCATATTGCACTTGATGAGAGATATTTTGGCGATCACAAATGAGCTTAATGAGTCCTTACAAAAGAAAGAACAAGATATTGCAAATGCCATTCTACTTGTTAAAGTGGTGAAGATACGATTGCAAAATCTAAGGGATGAAGGATGGGATTCACTTATCGAGAATGTGTTTGCATTTTGTGTTAAGTATGACATTTTGATACCTAATTTTGATGAGTTCTATGTTAATTTTGGAAGATCTCGACGCAAAGTTGCTGAGTATACTGTCTCACATCATTATCGTGTTGAAGTTTTTTTTAAGATTATTGATTGGCAACTTCAAGAACTAAATGATCGATTTAATGAGGTGAGAACAGCTTTGCTTATTGGAGTTGCTTGCTTGAATCCAGTTAACTCATTTTCTAATTTTGACATGAAGAAAATATTGAGAATGGCTGAATTATATCCTGATGATTTTGGTGAAAACATGATGGTTACTCTTAAGAATCAGTTAGAGACTTATATTGTTGATGTCCGAGATGTTGATGAAAGGTTCTTTAACCTAAAAGGACTTGGTGATCTTTCTGAAAAGCTAGTCAAGGCAAAGAAGCATTTAAATTATCCCCTTGTATTTCGCCTTGTAAAATTTGCATTGCTCCTACCAGTGGCCACTGCTTCAGTTGAAAGAGTTTTTTCGGCAATGAAGTTGATCAAAAGTGAATTGCGAAATCGAATGGATGATGACTTCATGAGTGGATGCATTGTGCCTTATGTAGAAAAAAAAATATTTAATATTGTTTCTGATGATAGTATTATGAATAGGTTTCAAGAAATGAAAACTCGCAGAACACAATTGTAATGAATATTTTGATTAATCAAGCTTTGTTTTGTTGTTATTTTATTCGCTTATTTGCGTATTTATTTTTTTATATATTGAACCCACTTGGTAAAATTTCTGGGTCTGCCACTGTACATGACCTACGGTTGGTAGGTCAACCTACTGCCCGTAGGTGAACAACCGTAGGTTACCTTGCCTCAGTCCCAAAAATTAATTAAATTTCTCCCCAAAACAGAATGTCCTACGACCCTGCCCCTCTCTTGACCTACGATTGGTAAGTCAAACGACGGGCAGTAGGTCGAAATGGTAGGTCACCCCTTAGCATTTTTCTCAATTCCCTTCCTTTAAGAAGCCTCACCTACTGTTCCCTCCTTCTTGACCTAGTGTTGGTAGGTCAATCAACGGTAAGTAGGTCAAGTAGTAGGTCACCAAAGTTTTCAAAAGTTTGAATTTTCGTTCTTTTCAAATCCGGGGTGTTACAATATCTCCCCCTTGGGATCATTCATCCTCGAATGAGATTCAAAACATCATAAGGAAGGTAAGATCAAGGTCTAACAGCCCAACATGCATGCAATCACATAAATGCACATATCTGAGGAGGAAACATCATCTCCAAGCTAAAGAATGTTAAAAACATCATTTCATAAAGGCTTAATGCAATTCACACTCAAATGCACATAATCATGGGGAAATCAATGAAGCTAGATCATTTCTCAAGATTTAGACTCTTCATGAACATGCATAAACAAGGAATCATGGGAACAACTATGACACATGAAACCAAAAGAATAAACCATGAGGAACTAGGTGCCTCAAGCTAGAGTAGAATCGGAGGGAAAGAGATGAGGATATCGGGACATCATATCGGCTTTGGCCTCCCAAGTAGCACCCTCAACTAATTTATTTCTCCAAAGAACCTTCACGAAAGCAACTTCTTTATTTCATAACATTCGGACTTGCCGGTCTAAAATCTCAACCGAAACTTCTTCATAGGAAAGACTGTCCTTTATGCCTAGATTCTCCAATGGAACTATAGAGGTCGGATCACCAACACATTTCTTCAATAATGAGACATGGAAAACCGGATGCACCGATGCCAAATCATTAGGCAAGGCAAGTTCATAAGCAACCTTACCAACATGTCTCAAAATTTTATATGGGCCTACATAACGGGGACTAAGCTTCCCATTCTTCCCGAATCTCATTACACCCTTCATGGGTGAAATTTTCAAGTAAACCCAATCATCAACATCAAATTGTAATTCTCTCCTTCTAACATCGGCATAGGACTTTTGTCGACTTTGAGCTGTTTTCAACTTTTCTCTAATAAGCCAAACTTTCTCCATGGCCTCACGTACCAACTCGCGACCTATCAAAGAAACTTCACCAACTTCAAACTAACCTATAGGAGATCTACACCTTCTACCATAGAGAGTCTCAAACGGAGCCATGCAATTACTAGAATGGTAGCTATTATTGTAAACAAACTCAATCAAAGGAAAATGATCATCCCAATTACCCTTGAAATCAATCACACAAGCTCTCAACATATCCTCCAAAGTTTGGATAGTACGTTTCGCTTGCCCATTGGTTTGAGGATGAAAGGTCGTGCTAAGCTTAACGCGAGTACCAAGACCCTTTTGGAAATACTTCCAAAATTTAGATGTAAATTGTGCTCCACGATCGGAGATAATGGATAAATGCACTCCATGCAACCTAACCATTTCTTGCAAGTATAACTTAGCATAATCCTCCGCCGAATAAGAAACCTTGACGGGAATGAAATGGGCTAGTTTCGTCATACGATCCACAATAACCCAAATCGAATCATAGTGTTGCCGGGTGCGTGGTAAACCAACAATAAAGTCCATATTCAAATCTTTCCACTTCCAAGTAGGAATACTAATATCTTGGGACAAACCTCCCGTCTTTTGATTCTCAACCTTCACTTGTTGACAATTAGAAAATTTATCCACAAATTCCGCAATATCCTTCTTCATCCCATTCCACCAATAAAACTCCCGCAAATCACGGTACATCTTGGTAGCTCTCGGGTGAATGGAATATCGAGAACCATGGGCTTGCGACAAAATTTGTACCCTTAGGTCATCTACATCGAGAACACATAAATGACCTTGATATCGAAGCACACAATCTCCCCCTTGGGAGAAAGCCTCAACGGACTTTTTGTGCACCGCTTGCTTCAACTCAACCAAATTAGGATTGGGATCTTGCTTAGTCTTCACATCGGACAAAAAGGATGTTTCCGAACCATTGTGAACCATAACACCACTCTTACTAGAATCAATCAACCGAACACCCAATCGGGCCAAACTAGGAACATCACAAACCAATTCTTTCTTACCATCCTCAAAATGAGCAACACTACCCATAGAAAACCAACTAAGAGCATCCGCCACTACATTCGCCTGACCGGGGTGATAGAGAACACTCATGTCATAGTCTTTTAACAACTCAAGCCACCTTCTCTTGCGAAGATTTAGATCTTTTTGTTTGAACACATATTGCAAACTCTTATGGTCGGTAAAAATGTCAACATGCACACCATAAAAATAATTCCTCCAAATCTTTAAAGCAAACACAACCGCCACTATTTCTAAATCATGAGTAGGATAGTTCTTTTCATGAACCTTGAGTTGCCTTGAAGCTTAAGCAATGACTTTTCCATTTTGCATAAGAACACACCTAACCCAATCCTTGAAGCATCACAATAAACCACAAAACCATCGAAACCTTCCGATAAAGTCAATATCGGAGCCGAGGTAAGTCTATCTTTCAATTCTTGAAAACTCTTCTCACACACTTCGGACGAAGTGAACATAATCTTCTTCTGAGTCAAAGCCATCAATGGAGAAGAAAATGAACAAAAACCTTCAACAAATCTCCTATAATAGCTGGCTAAACCCAGGAAACTACGAATATCTGAAGGTGATAGAGGTCTAGGCCAATTCTTAACCGCATCCGTCTTCTTAGAACTACCTCAATACCCTTACCGGAGACAATGTGACCAAGAAAAGCCACGGACCTTAGCCAAAACTCACATTTACTAAACTTCACAAAGAGTTATTGGTCCTTGAGGACTTGCAATACAATCCTCAAATGATCGGCATGTTCATCCTCACTCCTTGAGTAAATCAAAATATCATCTATGAACACAATAATGAACATATCAAGATATTGTCTACACACCCTATTCATCAAATCCATAAATGCATCCAGAGTATTTGTCAACCCAAACGACATCATTAGGAATTCATAATGGCATTATCTAGTCCGAAAAGCCGTTTTCGAAATATCATCTTCTTTCACCCTCAATTTGTGATAACTGATAACCCGAACGAAGATTAATCTTAGAAAAGTAACTTGGCCCTTGGAGTTGATCAAACAAATCATCTATCCTTGGGAGAGGATACTTATTCTTGATAGTAACCTTGTACAATTGTCGGTAGTCAATGCACATACGAAGTAAACCATCTTTTTTCTAACAAATAAAACTGGAGCACCCCATGGAGAGATACTTGATCAGATGAAACCCTTATCCAACAAATCTTTCAGTTGCTCCTTTAACTCCTTAAGTTCTACCGGAGCCATTCGGTAAGGAGGAATAGAGATAGGTTACGTATCGGGGAGAAGATCAACACCAAAGTCTATTTCCCTTTCGGTAGGAACACCGGGTAGATCATCGGGAAACACTTCCGAAAACTCTTTTACAATGGGAACCGACTCAAGAGTAGGGGTTTCAGAATCCACATCCCTCACCCTAACAAGATGGTATATGCATCCCTTAGAAATCATATTTCTAGCTTTAATACATGATACAAATTGACCTTTAGGCATAGAATTTCCCCCATTCCACTCTAGGATAGACTCATTTGGGAATTGAAACTTGACCACTCTGGTCCTACAATCAATAGAAGCGTAACAAGAATGCAACCAATTCATCTCAAAAATAACATCAAAATCTAACATATCAAGTTCTACAAGATCAACATGAGGGACTCTATGGGATAAGGAGATGGGACAATTTCTATAGACTCTCTTAGCCACAATAGATTCACCAATGGGAGTAGAGACACAAAAGGGATCTAACAACACATTCGGAAGAACACCAAACCTCATAGCCACATATGGCGTCACAAAAGACAAAGTAGCACTGGGATCAAGCAAAGCATAAGAATCAAAGTAAAAGACTTTCAACATACCAGTAACCACATTGGGAGAACCCTCTTGCTCATGGCAAGTTTGAAGTGCATAGAATCGGTTTTGCTTTTGATTTCCACGAGAACCCGACGGATTTTGAGGTTGATTTCATCGACGATTATCCCCTTCATATTTAGCCACTAAGGGAAAATCTCTTATCTTGTGATACATCTTTCCACAACCAAAGCATGCATTAGAACCGGCTAAAGGAAAATCATGCAATTCAATGCGAACTCATGCTTAGAAAACCATAAACAAGGCAATTTGATCATAATTGAAGGAACCCACATAATAGAGGAAAATCATAGTTTTTGATTGAACATACTTGCTTTCATAAAATCATCCTTAGGTCATTCATAATCTCATCATGAAAAGTCTTAACGTAGAAATCATAATTTATAAATAGGTTCATATAGACTTTGCAAAATTCATGTCTTCACAATTAAACCCATCAACACATTCATAATTTTGAAATTGGGAAAAAGGGCATGGGTTCATGGGGATTCATCTAAATTCTTGAAATTCAACTCAATTTACACTTCAAATTTCATAAAACAATCAATTGAAGCAACCTTGAAAAGAACCCATGACATGGAAGAAAACCCTTAATTCATTTGCGAATTTCTAACTTGAAATTGGATATTTTAGGGATTCCATGGAGGAAAGGGCTCCATGGATGAATACTATCATAACTTAGTGCTCAATTTCCTTAAGCAATTGATGAAGAAAAACTTGATTTCTAAAACCCTAGCTTGCCCTCTTCTTCTTCTTCTTCTAACTTCTCGAGAGAGAAATACTTGTGGGAGAAGAGTTTGGGGAAACCTCTAAAGTGATTTGGAAAGGTTGATTTTTGGATTAAAAAGGCTTATATATTGTTAGGAGTAGTTATAAACCGACCTTGGTTGATAAATAAGCCATTGGGTGAAAGGACCAAAATGCTCTTTTTTAAAAGCCAACTAACGACTCGTACCTACGACATGACCTACGGTTTGTAGGTCAACCTACTGTCCGTAGGTGACAAACCATAGGTCACCTTGCCTCAGTCCCAAATATTAACTAAATTTCTCCCCCAAACAGAATGACCTATGACCCTGCCCCCCTCTTGACCTACGATTGGTAAGTCAAACGATGGGTAGTAGGTCCAAAGGGTAGGTCACCCCTTAGCATTTTTTTCAATTCCCTTCCCTTAAGCAGCCTCACCTATGGTTCCCTCCCTCTTGACCTACCGTCGGTAGGTCAACCAATAGTTAGTAGGTCAAGTAGTAGGTCTCCAAAGTTTTCAAAATTTTGAATTTTCATTCTTTTCAAATCCTCGGTGTTACAATATTGCCTATTCCTTCTACGATGTCATCATCGACTGTTTGATCTGGAATCGAAGCTTGTTCCGGTACAAAGATTGTCTTGCTTGACCTGTGGTGGACTCCTCCCAATGTAGGTTTATATCCAAGTCTTGTGGTGTCTGTCTGATGCTTCAGCTGGATTGGCTCAACTATGCCATTGGACTTGGGTCCAAGTCCAGTCTTAGGCTGATATCCATACTTCAACATCTCTGACGCAACCATTTTTGCTGCACTTGGCAATTTTGTATCATCTGGCTCTGCTTCCTCATTGACCCTTATAGCTTGGATAATTTCCAAAGTTTGAAAAGTGGCTCTGTCTAACTTATCAGAGATCGGAATAGAATTAACAAGATGAATGGGGTGACTGAGCTCCCCGTGAATGGTAACTTCTGTGCGGCCCCACTTGAACTTTACACACTGATGAAGAGTTGAAGGAACCGCTCTTTCCATGTGAACCCATGGTCTTCCTAGCAATAGGTTGTAGTTTGATGACACATCCATCACTTGAAATAGGATGGGAAATTGAACTGGCCCCAATTGCAATATGAGTTAGATCTCTCCAATGACACTTGTTTGTGCTCCATCGAAAGGTCTAACTTTCATGCGACTTTCCTTTATCTCTCCCATATTTACACCTAAATCTCTTAAGGTGGTGAAAGGACATATGTTGCATCCAGAACCACCGTCAATTAGAACTAGAGTCACAATCTTATCACAACATTTGACCGCGATGTGAAGTGCTTTGTTGTGTCCAGCCCCTTCCGCGGGCAACTCATTATCATTGAAAGAGATCTTGTTAGCTTCAACTACTCATCCAATTATTGAAGCTAAGGTTTCACTTGTGGTCTCTTTTGGAATGTTAACTCCGTTTAACACTTCTATCAAAGAATTCCTATGAGCTTCAGAACTCATAAGCAGAGACAAAATGGATATGTGGGCTGGCGTTTTCTTCAACTACTCTTCAACTGAATGGTCTTTAGGCTGCATCTTCTTCCAAAATTTTATGGTTTCAGCATCACTTACATTCTTCTTCGGATTCTGTTCTTTCCCAAGAACTCCTCGATTTAGATCCTCCGGAGCATAACACCTTCCCAACCTAGTCATTCCATGAGCCACGACAGCGTCAATCGCCTTGCCCTTGGTGTTTGCTTGATAGTACCATGGGACTGCTTTGGTGTCATACTCAGGCTTTCTAGTGATTGCTGTGGTCACTACAACTCTTGGGAGATATGTTTGGACAGTCAGAGGTTCCCTTAGTTGAACAGTGATAACTGGCTGTGCCAAAGATGATATGGCATCTGCTTCACCATTTTTTTGACAGTCAGGGCCCTCATATTCTTCATCTAGAGTAACAATGCTGACTTCTCGATTCTCATGATTTGGCAAGGGGTTGTTGTTTACATTGGGAGGTCCTGGAGTGCATTTGATTACTCCTCTCTTGATCAGAGACTCGATCTGGTTCTTCAAACCATAACATTCTTCTGTGTCATGTCCTTGGATTCCCGAGTGGTAAGTGCATTGCTTGTTTCCATCGAAGTTATGAGGGATTGGATCAGGAAGTTTTCCTTTGACATGTTGCAGTACTCTCGCTGTCCTCTACCTCTCAAACAATTGGGTATAGGGTTCGGCAATGGGTGTGTAAGTGTGAGCATTTCTAGCTTCGAGATTTGGACGTGGTCTTGGTGCATACGTTGGTCTATTTTTGTGGGTTGGTGCTTGGAAAGGGACATATGGTCTTTGATGGTTTTGGTATGCTGGTGCTTGGGGTGGATTGTAGTGTGGTTGGGTATTATATACTGGGTATGAAATGTATGGAGAAGTATGTGCAACAATCTAGGGGTTGTTGGGGTATCGGTGGGATGGTCCTCCATGTTGGTAAGTGACAGGTGAAACATCCTCTCTTTCTTCTTGATGCCGCCAATGGAACCCGATTGTATGGCCCTACTTGCAACTTGCAATGCGACCATGGACTAGATTTTCCAAGATTTGATGCCTTTCTCTATAAAGTCTCCCATCTTGACCAATTCTGCGAACTTCTGGCCATCATTGACATCATCTTGTCAAAGTAGATACCATCTCAGCTCGGATGAAGTAATTTAAGAGCTCACTCTCATCTAGTGGTGGTTGGACCCTAGCAGCTTTCATTCTCCAATGTCGTGCGTACTCCTGGGAGTTCTTAGATGGCTTCTTCTGTTTGTTGGCCAATGAGAATCTATCCGCTGTGATTTCGGTATTGAATCAAAAATGGGTCATGAAATCCTCAGCCATTTCCTGCCAATCATGCCATTTGCGAGGGTTTGGCGCCTATACCATGTCAATGCTTCTCTAGAAAGACTTCGGATGAACAACTTCATCCTTAGATTCTTGTTTCTCCCTACACTAACTAACTTGTCACAATATTCTCTTAAATGTGCGTGAGGGTCACCTTTTCCATCAAACATGTCAAACTTCAGTGGCTTGTACCCTACCGACATATCAATGTCTGGATGGATGCACAAGTCATCATAATCAAGGCTGTCCATTCCCCTAATGACTTTTAAGCTTTTCAACACCTTTCTTAGACCATGAAGTTGGGCATTGATCGATGCATCCTCTTTCAACCGAGCATCTTTCTCCATTTCTGCATATTGATCAACCTCGTATGGGACATTAACCACAACTGGCATTGTGAAGGTAAAAGCTCCAACGGCATATACAGGTGGAACATGTGGCTCATAGGAAGCAACGACGTGTGCCCTAAGTATCTGATGCATTGTAGGTATGGTAGGGTCACGATTCGAGAGGTCAGGAATAGTCCTGACTACGGTGTGAGAAGCTGGTGGGACTCGACCATGAGTGGGAGCATGTTGAGTTTGTTCTGCCTGATTTGGTAAGTCGAAAGAAGGCAAGTTAACATTTGGGAAGCAAATAGGCATCTTGAAAGTTGGGAAAGTCGTAGTTGTCAGTTTGGCCAAGTCTTGCACTTGACATAATTCTTCCTTCTAGATTTCGAGTTCTTGTGCAATGTGAGCCATTTTCTCGTCATCTTGAATGTCTGTTATATTTTGAGAACCTTAAGGGTTCTCAATAGGTATCATTATATTTGCAGCAGTGTTGAACTCGTCTCTGTCATTCATCTTTCCTTTTGATCGAAGGTTGTATCGTTAGTCAGCCAGTTTGCAAGTCGACGCAAATGAACGTACTTTTGGAATAAATGATGAACAAAAAGAAAAAAAAACAAACAAAAAAAGGAAACCATGTTAGTTGGGAGATATTGAAAAAAATAACAAACATGTAACACATATATACACGAAGTTAGCGACATTCAAAACGCGTCCTAATATGGAGCCTCTTTTTTGCCTGAGGTAGGCCTACGTTGCATTTAGTTTGATAATAAATCATCCATTTAAACACATTTTGGATTGGAGCAAACATAACTTTATTGATCAAAGGCACTCAGGCTATTTCAACGAGTTAGGCGGTCAGAAGCTTAAGAAATGAAAGTACAGCGGTGGCCATAAGGCATACAAGAGGGATAGGCCACACGACACTTTGAAGAGATATGAAAAAATACAAAGAAGCAAGACAATCTAGGGCCGTGTTGAAGCTTCGTCATCATCTCCAAAATCATAGTAAGGTCCTGGATGGTACTCTAGGGATTCGCCGATCTGCCATCCCTCATGGTTTGAACCTTCCCTTTCATCAAACCCTATGGAACCTGTAATGACCCTGAAGGTCATTTTTTGTAATTTTGCAAAATGATCATTTTACCCCTCCCTGGAGTTGCCCCGAGTCAGGTTTGATCAGTCTCCAAAGTTGGTTTTGTGAATTTCCTTGACAAATTATGATTTTTAGAAACTTTGAATTCTGAAGGCCAAAGTTGTAAAAATGTAGTTTTTGAGGTCATTCGGAGTTTCAGAGCTTGGAATGGAATTCCGTCAATTCCATAAGCTCCGGAATGTGGAATTTGTTATAGGAGAGTTGACAGAATCAGATTTGGAGCTATATCGTGGATTTGAAGCCTAGAGTTGGAAATTGGTGAAATTTCTACCATAGAGTTGACGTTGGTCAACTTTCGGTGATCGGATGCTCAAAAGTAAATACCGATGACTCCGTTGGATTCGGGGGATGCTTTAGGCCAAGGAGTTGCCTTGGTTGAATTTTTAGAGGTTCCGATCTTGACTTGAGTTTTTGAAGCTTAAGTTAGTTTAGTTGTGCTTTATCGGTTCCAAGTCAAGGAGACCTCAAATCCAAATTCTGACGGTTCCATTGAGTTCGGCGCGGCGAATTTAGTGTAATATCATATATAGTTTGTGTGCATGGGGTTCCAAACGAATCCCGAGGGTCCATTCGGAGACTTAGTGCATTGCTGATTTTGTTGATGTCTTGCGCATGTGATTTGGCCTCTGCTTTCGCGGAGGGTAAGTGAGCGCATTCGCGGAGCTTTTCTGGATTTGGCCTCCACGTTCGCGGAGAGGATTTTGGACATGAAACAGTGTTTAATAGGGAAATTGCCCATTTTCAAACATTTGGAGCTCAGGAAGGGGATTTTAAAGGGGATTTTTCATGGGAATCGATTGGGTAAGTAATTTTGACCTTCAATCTTAATTACCCATTGATTAAACTCGATTTTAGCTTGAATTTGAGGTTTTAAAGGAGGAAATTTGGGGGTTTTCAAGAATTTCAAAGTTTTGATAAAATGGTGATTGTGGTCTAATTTTTGATCCGTTTATAATTGCTTTTTGCCAATGGTTTCCTAATTCTTTGAGGATCATTTTTATGTAAAAATTTTCAGATTTAAACCCCATTTTCGGAATCGGATTTTTTTGTCATTTTGACCATTTTGCCCGAATTTCATGTTCTTGGTGTAGTTAGTTTCAAAATTTGATTGTGATTCATAATTTAAATAGATTGTGTTGCTTTGGATTCCTTTCGAAAGGGGAAGGCTCCGGTTGTTGGTTGATCGTGATTTGGCTAAGGCAAGTGAACTTCTAAAACTTCATGAATTTTATTGAATTCCGGATTTCTCTTTTTTGATTGTGTTGGGGAGTAATGAGATTGAGGTATCGGTTGAATTCTTGTATGAATCAATCTAAATTGATCGGTAGGATTAATAAAGTGGGTATCTGTGCTAAAGTGGTAGGGAAAAATGTGATAGGCCGTGATATTGATATTGATGTGTTATTGGGAAAATGCTAAGATAGTCTCAATGTGATTGTGAACTTGATGAATATGTCTTTCGCTCATGGTGGATTATGGGACTTTACTTGAAATCCTTGATTAAAGGAGTAGTGAATTGGAGACTAGTCAATTGATCTTGTTGTAAATGTTGTAATTGTTGATGTTGATATATTGTTGATAGTGTGACGTGATTTGCATTGATATGAATTATGTCGTAACTGTGAGCACTATCATTTTCTCATCATTTGTGTGAACATGCTTATGTGCATTGGTTCTGAAACACTATCATGAGACACTTTGATGATTATACCAATGGGAAATGGTTCCAACGATGCTGATGGGAAATGGTTCCGGCGGATACATGCTCCATGTGTGGCCCCCATGGGTTCCGGTCTGAGATTCAGCGGATGTGTATCGTAGGACAGACATGTATCACTCTACTTAACATTGCATCATCTTACTCTTGTCATAGTGATGCCGAGGTTTCTGCCGGTGATATTGTGATGCTGAGGTTTCTGCCGGCGATATTGTGTTGCCGAGGTTTCTACCGGTGAGAGTGTAATGCCGAGGTTTCTGCCGATGACTATGATGCATGCATCTACAATCATGCATATTATTGTGTGTTGAACATGATTCTTGTGATTGACAATGTGATTGCTGGCGAGTTATTACTTGTGTTTCTGAACTGTGATTATGGAGTTGTGTTTATGCCGTGTGACTCTAGAAATGATATACTTTATACTGATGGGAGTTATTTCGGCGATTTTGTTGAGTTGTTGTTGACCTTTGTAATATACGAACTGTGTAGTTTAGGTTAGGCTGATTTCTGTGTGGGTTGTAGTTGTGGAGGTTCGGTGGGGAGTAAGGAATTTCGTGAATTTTATTAGACTTGCCTTTTTTGTTAGTTTATTTTCTGAGTACCGTGTTGTTTTGTACTCACCTTTGCTTCTACATTTGTATAGGTTTCGAGCCCGGACCGTGACTTCAGTTATCCTTTCTTACCCGAGTCTTTTCGAGGAGACCTAAGAGGTAGTTGTTCCACGCTGGCTGGCAAACTCTCTTGTTCCTTATTTATTTAGCTTTGTTCTATTTCAGATACAAAGACTTGAGACTTGTTCTTATCTTTTAAAATCCTGTATTAGTGGCTTGTACATGTGACAACCAGTCTTAGGGGTTTGCTTAAGCTTGGTTAGACTTCTGTTTATATTGTTCTTCTTTATATTGCTTATTATCCGCTGTTATTTTCTGCTTTGTTGGGTTTAGGCTAACTTGTCCTGGTGGGATAGGACAAAGGCCATTACACCTGATTTTTTGGTCGTGACAAAATGTATCAGAGCCAGGTTCATAGGTCTCACGTGTACAAGTCAAGTCTAAGTGAGTCTCAAGAATCGGTACGGAAACGTCTGTACTTATTTTTGAGAGGCTATGAAGACTACTAGGAAACTTCCTTCATTTCATTCCTTTTTATCGTGTGTGGGTTCTATCGTTAGTGCTTAGTGTCGTGTGTTGTTTTTGCTGATGTTGAGAACCAGAGTTTCTATTTTAGGTGATGGAGGGGAGGCAGTTGTTGAGGCCCTACTTAGAGGTAGGTCCGAGCTAGAGGCCGTGCCCGAAGAGCGGTACCTGCTAGAGGTCGTGGTAGAGAGGCTTCCCCAGGGCCTCAGGTTGTGGTTGGTGAGGACCAGGTTCCTCTAGGTTTCGCGGCACCATTGTTTAAGGAGACCCTATTGAGGGTGTTGGGTGTTCTGGAGAGTCTTACTCAGAGTACTATAGGCATCTCATAGGGTTCTCGGACTAGAGCAGGGGCACAGACCCTAGAGCAACATCGGGGTACGATTGTTCAGGATCAGGTAGGTCAGCCACCATTGGTTCCCATGCCAGTTGTCGGTGCACAAGTTGCTCCAGATGTAGTTCTGACTAAGGAGGACCAACAGTGTTATGAGAGGTTCCAGAGGAAGAAACCACCCCAAATTCAGGGTGGTAGGAGCGAGGATGCTCACGAGTTTCCGACCTTGTGCCATGAGAAGCTTGAGGCTGTGAGGATGGTGGATGTAAGGGGTGTTTGCTTTGTTGTTCTCCAGCTCTGTGGGCCAGCTAGGGAGTGGTGGAGGCCTTATGTGGAACCAGGCCAGTTGGAACTCCTTCGGTTGAGTGGGATGCATTTTTCAGTCCATTTCGAGGTTGCTTCATTCCTTGGAGTGTGCGTGAGGAGAGCAGGTTGAGGTTTGAGAGTTTGACTCAGGGTGGCATGTCCGTTCCTGAGTATGAGACACGTTTCTTTCAGTTGTCTCGCCATGCCATGTATGAGTTTTATTTAGTATGTGATCGTATGCTTGTGCCTGTGCATGTTTCTACACCAGTGGGTGAGCCCTTAGTGGTGGATCGAGTTTATCAATCCTCTCTTGCTTCTTTGACTGGGTACAACACTTGGGTAGACATGATTATTCTAGGAATGGTAATTTTGATGTGATATCTGGTATTTATTGGCTTTCTCCCTATTATGCGATGCTTGATTGTCATGCTCAAACTGTCACTTTAGCAATGCCTGGTGTTTCGAAGGTAGAGTGGAAGGGTACTAGTGGTTCTTACCCTAGTAAGGTTATCTCTTACATCCGAGCCCAGAGGTTGATTGATAGAGGGTGTTTGTCCTATTTGGCTTTTATTCGGGGCTAGTGTTGAGTCGCCTTCCATTGAGTCCATTCCCGTGGTTCAGAAGTTTGCTGATGTGTTCCCTACTGATCTTCCTGGTGTCACTCTGGATAGGGACGTTAATTTCTTCTATTGACTTGGGGCCGGGCACTAAGCCCATCTCTATTGCCCCGTATCGTTTGGCTCCGACTGAGTTGAAGGAGTTGAAGGATCACTTACATGACTTGTTGAGGAAAGGGTTTATTCGCCCAGGTTTGTCACCTTGGGGAGCATCGGTTCTTTTTGTTAAGAAGAAAGATGGCTCTATGAGTATGTGTATTGATTATAAGCAGTTTAACAAGGTAACTATTAAAAACAAGTATCCCCTTCCTCGCATTGATGATTTGTTTGATCAGCTTCAGGGTGCGGTGTTGTTTTCTAAGATTGATTTGAGGTCCGATTATCACCAGTTGAAGATTAGTCCACGGATATTCCTAAGACAATTTTCCGGATTCGTTATGACCATTACTATTACTTGGTGATGTCTTTTGGATGACTACTGCCCTGCGTCATTCATGGAGTTGATGAACGGAGTGGGTATGAAGTTACTACACTGGAACCTGAATTGCAATTTGTTAAAGCTTTATGGTCTCCTTCCTCAAGAATAGTGGATAGCCATTCCTTGATTTTATCTTTGGTGGTAATGCTTCTCATCATTCAGTCTCAAAATATATTTTGTCATATTGACTGCTTGCTAATCAACATTCAAAGAGCTCATTTTTTTATAACTTTGGGGAACGAACTCTCTTTACTTAGAAGAGCTTAATTTATCATTATTTGTTTACCTTTTATGAATCATTGATGTAATATTGGTAGGACTATGACCATACCTTAGATTTAGGGTAAAGCTGAAAGTCATGGGACGACGTTCTCTTACAATACTGTGTTATTGGTGGTCATATTGAAGAAAATCAAATTCAAATTCATGTTTTAGGGAGCAATGCAATTGCAAAATGGAATGGGAGATCTGAATTAGACTCTGAACTAATGCTTATTCCAAAATTTTTAGTGAATTCTACAAGATTAAGCGCTCCAGCCATTGAAAAACGAATGAAAGGCCTACCCGACGGTATTATACCTGCTTCACATTATGCTCGTTGTTGCTACTTCTTACATTTAAACATCAAATCCTCTATCACGCACTTGATTTATCCTATACCTGAGGTTAGTGGCCTTGGAGTGCATGTTTGTTAGGCCCTGAGCCTACACCCTAGACGTGGCCGGAACTCAGAAACTATTGATTGTCCCAAGCAAACCCTTGGTACGGCTGACTACTAAGCGGAAGACTAAACATACATGTAGAAGCCTTATAAAATGAACATTTAAAATCATTTAAAGATATCTCATTCAAAAGTCTGAAATAAATCTGAATATAAATAATTATTATTATTATAATAAGGTTTAAAACTTCTCAATACAAAAGACTGAACTGACTCACTAACTTTGTCTATCTATGAAGCCTCTACTATCTGAAGATAGGCACCGGCATAGGACCCGCGGCTAGCTGACTATTCCACTAACAATGACTAAAAATCAAATAAGTTGAACTAACTAAATTGGATCCCTCCGAAAGCGAGGAGGTCTCACTAACTGTTGATAAAAAGAGATCTTACTGAACGTTTGCTATCGTGAGTACCTGAAACTGCATCATAAAATGATGCAACGCAAAATAGTGCAAGTACATGGAATGTACGATATGCTATAAGACTGAATGAAATAAATAACTAAACTAAAAAGAAATTGAAAGTAACCTGACTTAAAGTAAAGCATGAACATGAAGTGAAATCATTAAAGCTTTACAATAAGATATGTAATAATAGCAAAACACCGAAATAATATACTTTACTTTTCTTAGTGAGTTTCTCTAACTGGCAATTGTCACTATGAGCCTCGTGATGATACAATGTCTAGCCCACATTGCCAGAGCCATCATATACCTTGCTGGAGTATAGGACAACAAAATTGAACTTATGGATCCATCTAAAAATTCCTTAACGAGGCGGGTTAAGGAGTTGCCCGAACCAACGGTACGATCCTGTCTACACTGGCTGCACATTTTATAAGGTTTGAGTTATCTTAAATGTTACCCAAATCAGTGTTCAATAACTCACACATTTATGCTTATAGTAATATCTGTGTTTGACTTATTACTCAGAAGTACTTCTTTAAGAAATATTGATCCTTACTTTTAACTGATTGAAACTGCTTCCTCAAACTGATTATGCTTTCTTAAAACAAATCATGCTTTCACTGTGAAAATAATGCATTTGAAACACGTAGTGTTCCCTTAAACTCTTCTCAATTGGTAACTTAAAATACTTTGGCTTACTTTGATTCAGTAGTCAATGCATGAAAGTAATTATTCAAAAAGCTTTCAACAATTCTTAACTAAATAGGGTTCATGAGATAAAATAAGCATGACCTACCATTCAAGAACAAAAATACTTGATGAAGTATAATCTCAATTATAAGAATAAAAATTCAATGATAAGAAATCAAAGTATACTTGGAATTCAAGGAACTTGATGTGAAAACTTAAGTCTAAATCTTATTGACTGAATTTAGATGTAGGGTGTTTTGACGAACTTAGTCCATCACTATGAGTAGCTTTACATGACTTAGTGACAAATCTTGAAAAAATATCTTAGAAAATGAAGTGTGGAGAAGAACCTTGGATATAAAACCTTAGGTATCTTGGAGAGAATTTTGAACTTGGAGCCTTTAGATCTTGTCAAATTGGTGAAATCCATTTCTTGGAGCTCTTGATCTTTGGAAGAAGGAGAATTACGGATTTTAAGAGTTACTATACATATAATGATGTTATTAGGTTATAAGATGTGCTTAGGAAAATTAATTGAGACTAAAAGGCAAAGAATAACCTTCTGGAAACGTAAGAAGACCATAAAAGTCATAGGAAACGACCTTTTAATGAATTCTGTCGGTCAAATCGGTGATCTGGAACTTCCATCGCCAAAAATGCTTTGGAGATCACCCAAAGGGGTTTTAGATGGTAAAAATATTCAGAGATCAGGAAATTTTGGCGATGCAATTTGGCAATAGGCCAAACCATTCGGCGAGTCAATGAATGGGCAGGTGTCCTCGCCGAATTTCTTAGTCTGAACATGTTCTAGTAAAATGATCATAACTCTTTACTCCAAAACTTTGTGATGCAAACTTAGTGGCTTTGGAAAGAAGACTCCTAGATCTTTCACTATATAGGTGATGGGCCACCTAACTCTTTATATGTTGAGAGATATGGTTATTTGAAGTAGACCTTTATAAGAACTTATGTGAAAACTTTGCCTATAGAAATGCCTTGAACTTAGCTTGGTGTTTGAGGTCCCTTATGACCCTAAATCACTTTTGATACCCTTGCTACACTTTTTAAAAGACCTTAAAACATGTGAGAAAGTAGGACATCACCCGGTTCAAGCTCATAACTTAGGACGGACGATTCAAATTTTAAGAGTAGAGTTGCAATGTGTTACAAAATGATTCGGTTCTTAGCTTAGAAATTTTTGAGGTGTTACAATATATCCCCCTTGGGATCATTTGCCCTCGAATTATAGTCAAGTTGTCTTAAAGATAAAGGAGTTACTCTTACTATATATCTGACTTCAGAACTTGCCTACAAATGTAGGTGGATATCATTCATACTAGGAGTTTGGAACTCACTTTGAAACATAAGGCACGAACGTTCATATAGTATTACAAGATTACAAATCATGGCATGAAATTTCTAAGAATCGCCATATGAAGGAGGCTATTACCCCAACCATTCTCATCAAAATTTCTCACAACATTTTAGAAAAAGAATCACGAGCATGATTAACACAAGACATATGAATAGAAAGCACAAATAGGATCTGCCTATCTTCGTCAATTAACTAGCATGAGTTCACTAAGCATGAATGATATTAGTTTGAACATAAGTCATACTTTATTTGAAACTATTTTACATGGAACAGAGGTACCTAGCGCACGAAGTAAAAATATGATTACAATGCGTTTAGTGATATGATTGGTAGCTTTTAAGCCTAACAGCACTTCACAATTAGGATCTTTTTCTTGAATACTACACTTCATTCTCTGCACCTCATAACCAGCATGGCACAGGTACATTCAGATAGTTCAGATCAGATTATCATTGGGACCCAGGTAAGGGGGCTAATATGGGTTTTTAGCGACTGTTTGCGCTCACAGCCGCCTATCCAGCTGATTGGTTGACTCCTTTCTTCCAGGGGTTGCCGAAGTCCCAAAGGTTTGCTTGTCTTTTTTTATAAAGATTTTGGGTAAGCTGGGGCCTTGTCCCGTCCAAGTGTTATATTCGTAGAGGCTTGCAGACAAGTGTGTTGGGTTGTGTAGTCACATTATTGGCCGCCGTTGGCCTTGCTTTCTTGTTGGCTGATGATTGATAGCTACTTCACATATTATTAGATACATGCCTATTTTCATCTTCTATATAGAGATCATGGTGACTTTGATGGCCCACATAGCGTTTATGCTTTCCTAGATATCATGGTGGCCTTGACGGCCCAAACAGGCTTCTGTGCTAGTTTTTTTTTTTTTATATAGATTGTTGGCAGTAGCTATTTTCTTTGTAGAGCTATTGATAGGGGTCCTGCTGGCTGAGGGCTTATTTTTAAGACGAGATATATTTTTTTGTTGTCTTGATTGTGTGTGGCTGCCATGCGCCAATAACAAGTAGTTTAGCAGGGTTGGCTCAGGCCTAAGTTTTGGTATCAAGTGCCAGTTGCGCCTCTCGAGTTTGGGGTGTGACATACAAAGGGTTACATTTCTTTTCGATGAATATTAACGCAATGATACTTTAAAGCTTAGATAAACAAGTTTAGCAAAATTAGAAAGTCATAAATCAGCAAGCAAGCTTATGATGAAATTATGCGGTCATTACTAAACTGAAATCATAAATTATGTATTGAAAACAAATCAGGAGCAGTTTAAGAAATTAGAAAAAGAATAATAATTAGATTAGGAAGAAACCTGGACGGACTTGTAAATATCTGTCTTTAATAAGAAAAAATATCAAAGCTTTCTGCTGACCAAGCTTCACCCAAAATGGTGCTCGTTGTTGCCATCACAGCCGCTGGCCGGAGTGGCTAGTCGAAGCAGCTTCTATTCGATGTTGTTGTTTTCACCACCCGAAGTTTTCGAACGAAGGAGAGGGAGACGACTTTGCTGTCGTTGCATGATTTTTGCGGCTGCTCACTGACCGGAGCAGCAAAATGGCGGACACCATTGTTGTTGTTGCCGACCTCTTAGACGGAGAAGAGGGAAGGAGAACAGAAGGGGGAGGGATTTCACAAGGAGGAGGAGGGAGAGGAGAGGAGAGAGGGGAAGGGGAAGAGGAGAAAGGCTCGCTGGAGGCTTCTCTCCGGGCCTATGTTGACCGGAGGCGACGATTGAGAGGAGAGCAGAGGGTCTGCGGTGCCGCTCTAAGAGAAGAGGGAGAATGAAAAAAGTGATTGGGTTTGGGGGTGTCTTAGGTTTAAAATATGAAAAACTAGGGAGATTTAATCCTAGCCGTCAGATCAAGATTAGATGTGAGGCTGGGATTTAATGGAGAAGAAAGGACGGTTCAGATTAAAAGTTTAGGTTTTAAGATTGGATTCAAAATTGTACCAAAGTAGGCTACAATTGAAATAAAATTTAAATAGGAGAGACTAGAATTGAAATAGAATTTAATAGGAAAAAGGGCTATGAATTAAATAAATTAGATAGGAGAGGCTATGATTTAAGGAAAAATTAAGTGAATTTCTATTTAATTAATAATGTACTATACATGATAAATAAATTTTATATAAAATAAGCATACTTAAATCGATAAGTAAAATAATTATTTAAAATTTGACAACAAATAAAGTACAATAATAATAATTTGATTAGAAAAAATAATTACAATAAATTTTGTAAATTATGAATATTAAAATATATAATCATTTACATAAAATTACTTATAATGTTGAACTTGTAAAATATGGGGAAAAATGTTTTGCAATACATATTTAATCAAATAGCAATTCGGGAATGGTTATAGGTCGGTCAAAATTAGATGTCAACAGCTGCCCCTTGGTTGTTCGAGAAGGATTGATGAATTGTCAGGCAACCAACATTGACTGAGTAGCCGATTTTGTCTGACCAACAGAAAGATGCTATTGGGATCAATTGAAATGATATAAGGTTTTGGAAAATGTTGTGGCCGAGACTTTGGTTTAAGTCGCCTACATATCTCTGGTATTACGAGATTCAGGCCATGTGTAGTTCTGAATTCAGGAACGAATTATATTCCTAAAATGAAATAGCGGTGCAAGATTCGAATGGGAGCAATAAGAGCTTGATTAGATAAGATTAGAGCTCAAGGCGGTATGAATAGCGTGAGGAAGTTTGAATTGCGTAAGTTATGAGAGGAAAGGATCATTTGAGTTCAAAGAGTTGAGAAGGCCTTTGTTGCGATAATATAAGCAAGGTAGTCGTATCTGAAAGGGCAATTGATCTTGTCTGTAATCTATTAGTCTCTGCAAGTTTGTAGCTTATAGTATGACTGGATAAAGTGGTTAGGGCAGATATATCAATAGAATGAAAAGTAATTTATAAACATGATGCAATTTCCCATATAGACCATGATATTTGCCTTAAGACTATGGGGATGATATCTTAAGCTATGATGTCCAGGGCCATGATACGCAAAATTAAATCCTCAAGTCATAAAAATGTTGTCTGTGGGCCATGGAAAATGATGCCCTTAGACTATGAAACATTTGGATCATGATAAGCAGAAATTAAATCCTCAGGTCATGAAAATGTTGTCCGTGGGTCATGAAAAATGATGTCCTTAGACTATGACACCTTCGGGTCATAATAAGAAACAAATAATTCCTCGGGCCATGAAATGATGTCTGCAGGCCATGAAAAATGGTTCCTTTAGACTATGATACCTTCAGAACATAAGTAATGCATAAAGAGAGCATATATGTTTTGATATAATTCGGCCATTAACCGATACTTGTGGCTCGATTCGGTAGAAATTCAATACAGATGTATTCCATTTGATCTTCATGACTTTATTCGATAGTAGCTCCAATATAATTCTTGGGCTCAGTATAATTTTCGAGCTCACTGTAGATGCTATCTTCGGGCACATGCAATTCTCAGGCACATGAAATTTTCGGGTACAATGTAAGCCTTGGGCACATGCAATCTCGGGCATAATGCAATTCTCGGGCACAATGCAATTCTCGGGCACATACAATTCACAGGCACAATGCAATTTTCAGGCACAATGCAATTCTCGGGGACATGTAATTCTCGGGCACAATGCAATACTTAGGCACATGGAATTCTCTAGCACAATGCAATTCTCGGGCACAACACAATTCTCGGGCACAATGCAAATCTAGGGCACAATGCAATATCTCGGGCACAATGAATTTTATTGGGCACATGCAATTCTCGGGCACAATGCAATTCTCGAGCACATGCAGCTCTCAGGTACAATGCAATTCTCGGGCATAATGCAATCTCGGGCACATTCAAATCTCGAGCACAATGCAAATTTCAAGTACATGCAATTCTCGGGCACATGCAATTATTGGGAACATGTAATATTTGATCCCAATGCAATATTCGGGCATAATGTAATCTTAGGGCACACGCAATCTTCGAGCACAATGCAATTCTCGGGCATATGCAATATCTCGAGCACAATGCAGTCTTCGGGCACATGAATTTTCGAGCACGATATAATAGTTAGGGGAATGAACTAGCTTAGGCCTTTTCCTACTGAAAGGATAGAGTACGCTTTACGGGCGATTTGTCGGGCTCGGTAGCTCAGTCCTTCGTCTTTTCAATTTGAGCTCATTATGATAGTTAAGAATATGATGTGGCTTAGACCTTCATCTTACTAGAAGGATGGAGCGCCATTTACTGGCGATTGTCGGGCTCAGTATAATGTAGCTTGGTCCTTCGTCTTGTTGGAAAACTAGAGTTCCATTTACTGACGATTGTTCAGAGCTCAACATAACAATATAAAGTAGCTTGATCCTTTGGGTGACGCTGAAATTACCTTTTGTATATGTACCTGTCTTTTCTACATTCAAAGAAAAATAGTTAGTTTATAAGAGGGGGGGTTTATTTGTATCTATGTTTTGATCAACATACTCCTTTGTTGTCTACTTGGAGATCGTCCATGTCTTTGAATGCATTTTTGCCAAAATTTTGAGGCTTCCTCAAAATTTCTACCCAGTGTGGAATTTTTAGACTTTTGAATGCTTCTCTATAAATCAAAAGCTGTTTCTCATGAATTTTTTAGACCCTCTCAAATATTCTACCTCAATCTCCTGATTCATAACAGAATAGGATTGTTGAGGTCCTCTCAAAATTGTTCAGGTCTTGTGAATTGCAAAAAAGTAGTACTCTGATTGAATTTTTGAGATCCTCTCAAAATTTCTGCCCCATTATTGCAACTTGTAAGAAAATGCTCTCTCGATGGAATTTTTGAGGTTCTCTAAAATATTTAGCCCTAGTTGCATGCTCAGGAGAAAAATGTTTTGGATGGAATTTTTGAGACCCTCTCAAAAATTCTACCCCAGTTACATAGTCAGGGAAAAATGTAAATTTTTATTACGATAAGACCGAACTTCATAGGAGCGCCTACATATCCCCTCTTAAATGGGAATCAGGTCTGATGTACTTCCAAATTACAAAGAAGAAGTGCATAAACCAAGATATTGAAGGGAACATTATTCAACGATAACTGAAAAGATAGATCATGCAAAATTTATTGTCCATCCGCTAATATGGGTAGTTTCCTTGCCAAAACTTAATGGAGCCTGAATGTAGAAAACTCAAACGACATAAGCCTTTGTTGAAAACTGCTTCAAATGACTTTCAACATGTTCAGTGTTGGGATTCCTTTGGCACTAAAAGTCTTTCAAGTGTATGACTTTAGTATCAATCAATTGTTGAATTTTGTCCTTCAGATCACGACATTCTTTTATGGTATGTCCTTTCATCCCTGAATGATAATCACAAATCTTGTTGGGGTTATATTATTTTGATTGAGTGTCTGGATATCAAGCAGGAATAGGTGTCACATAACCAGCCACCTTAAGCCTTTCATAGAGTTGGCATATGGGTTCAGCTAAAGAAGTTTAAATTTTGATGGGCTTCTTCTCGACATTGTATAGATTTTTGCGAATATGCCATTAAGTGGAAGTTTTGACATTTAGATGAGATATGTAGGTTGTTGATATGGCGGATGAGATTTTTAACATGGAGGCATTTGATATGGTACGAGCGGGGCACGATACCAAATAGTTTGGTACAAAGATGTTTGATATTGAGGAGGTTGTATGGTGGGATTCTGTGGGTGTAGAGTGGGATATGCAGGTCTGGAGGCATATGTATGAGGTTGTGGTGGAGTTTGAGTGTTCGTTGGAGGAATATGAACGGAGCTTGGTTGATTTTGAGGATGGGAAGTAGGATAAGTTGGTGGAGGATTATTTTGAAAGATGGACAGAGTTGTGGTAGGCTGGGTATCCATGTTTTTCACCAAAGAAGGATCAATAGAGAGTAAATATTTAGCTCATTCACGTATATCAGCTACCTCTTCTTCTAATTCCCTTATTTTCTGCTCTAACCTTGAGACTAACTCACTCGAAGGTTATACTTCTTCAATAGTTTCAACCGTTTCCTTAATAACATTGTTATCTTTCAATTTTGTCTTTCTCTTGTGATTTGAGTTAGGAGGAGATGGAAGGGCACCTTTTGATCGTGTGTGGTAAACCATAGTCTACAGATCAACCGTTGGGAAGGGGTAAACCAAAATAAAAGCAAAAGAAAATCAAGTTAAAACATTGCATAAATTGAGATAATGAGCACATTGTTTAAATAAAATGCCCTAAATGCAAGGAGCTTCGTTGATCCAGATGTAGGCCTAAGACGACAACTAAGTGAGGCACAATAATTATTTCAAGTGGTATTTTGCCAAATGGGAGTTTAGATTCAGGAAAAGTAAAGAAAATAAACCTTTATTCGTTGAATAAGATCCAACTATTACATCATAAGTAAAGAGAACGAAAACTGAAAATAAACTAAGGGAAACTGGGTTATCATGGGAAAGTAAGCCTAAAAAGAGAAAAAAAAACTTCAAGGATGTTGGTCTCCAAGGTTGGGCACAATTTGTTCTCTCATCTCCGGAGTGACCTCATATCCATGGTTCAACAAATTGTGTGCCCATCTTTACTTTCTTTCATCACCAAGTCCAGGATGACCCTCTTCACTTAAATCCCTATTCGCAGCATCTTCCAAGACCCAAACGTAGTATTTAGGTGTACAAAAAGGTAGTTGTTCTTGGACATCGATTGTCATCACCCTTTCCCACCTTCGTAGTATAATATCAACTTGTGGGATGTTTGGCCCAAAGTTATACTCGAAGTGGCCCATGTGAGATTGCAAGGGTACCATTTGGATTTGTCCGAATTGATGAAGGACTCGGAGAGGTGCATATGGTTGAACTCCATTCAGGTCGATAAGCTCAATGAAGCTCATTACCTCTTATTATGGCACGACGAGGCTTCAACCAATAAAATAGATGAACCAGTCTTCCGCTCCTACAGGGGCAACAAAAACTTTCATCCGTTTGGGGTGATTAAGAATTTTGTTCCCCGCACCCCTCAGAACGTCTACCAAGTTGTCCCTTTTGTAAAAATGCTCAACAGCCCATAGTTGCAACAAAAGATTGCACCCTTCAAAATATCTCTTACCCTTGGCGCATGTAGACAATGCCCTTATCATCTCTGCTTATATCATGGGCACTATAGTCTTTTTAGGATTTTGTTTTCCTCGAACTAACATACGGACCACATAACTCAAGGTAATGCTGATTTTTCCTTCCTTCATAGGAAAAACTAATGAACCCAGTAGTGTAATGGCAAAAGCATGTAGATGATATCTCTCCCATTTTCTTGTGGAGCAAGCAAATGCTTTGTTGAAATTTTTATGACCATCCTCGTCACAAAAACGTGAATGTAGAAATTCTATTGAAATCCATCCAGACTTCAAACAAGCTAACTGTAGATTGCATTTCAATCCCATACTCTTTAAGAATTTCTTCGGTGATTGCTTGTGTGGTACGATCATTTGACGTTCTTGATAGGGAAGATCAAGGAATCCACCAATTTCTTCAATTGTTGGTGTTAGTTCAAAATCTCTGAATTTGAAAACCAATCTTGCGAGGTCTCAAAATTTCAGCAAGGCCATGATCAAGTACCGATCAGAATCAACAAATAAGAGGCACGTCAGGCCACCCAATAGTTGGTTAACCTCCAATTCACGGTCCTTCTTAAAACTCCTCCACCAATTTTTAAGAAGATGACTTACTTTTACAACCATTTGCGTGTTGGGGAAGCTAGGAGTGGCCATGACTCTGCAAACAAAACAACAAATTAATTCTAAACTCCATTTTGGCATAACTTGGCTTAAATTAATTATTGTGATCACGTTGACACATAATATGCAATTTTTCTAAAGGGTGTTGGGGACCTTTAGACAACACGGTGGCTATTAATAATGTGATTTGACACCCAGGTTCAACCCACCTAGGTTTTATGCATGTATCACTTAATCGAGGGTGGATAGCTCTATCTTAAGGTTTCTAAGAGTTGGATAGACTCGAACTGAAGGTATTCTATGCGAGAAGGTACATGGTTCCACGGTAGTAGGACTATCCGTTTCTGGCATGCATTAGCCATCTCTCTAATAAATGGTGTTTTGAAGAGAATTCTTGTGAGAGGTGCAAAGGCACAACATCACAAGAAAAATAAAAATAAAAAAGATCGCAATTGGGGGAAGTATGAACAGAATGTCAATTTATCAAAGTGGTAGCAATTAGCAATTAACTGGAAAGCGAAAACACATAGACAGTTTCAGGAAAGCAGTAAATAAATAAATAAATACATATGAAATAATAAATAAATGTAAAAGACAGAAATAAACACATAAAGGATAGGGGAAGGGTTTGACATGTAAAGCAGTTAAGAGGGAAATAAATAAATTATTGCAACTAAATAAAGCACACAAACACATAATAACAAAAATAGGGCAAATGAAAGGGATAAAACATGGAATAAGACAATAAAGGAATTAACAAAATAGCAAATAAAGCGAAAACATATAGACTCTACATAAATATATAAAACACGTATTGGTAAGAACCTAAATTATCCACAGCAGAGTCGCAATTATGTCGCGCCCCATTTTTTTGCAAAACGGGTTGAGTGCAACGACCTGACCACTCTTTTAGGTTTTATTTTAAAAGAAGAGTCACCACCTAACGAATTAAAGGTGCGTTAGGGCACCTATCTAACCTAACTAATTTTAATTAATTAAGATCAAACGAATCAGAGATCGGGTAAGGGTTCAGGTTACCTCAAAGGGAAGGTGTTAAGCAACCTTGGAGGTCCACAAAGGTGGGTCCCGGCCGTATCTCATATTTTATGTAGGGGTCAAATAAGTAGCAAATAAGGTCTATTTATTAAGTTTAATGAACACTAATTATGCTAATTATGCTAAGTGATAAGAGATATAAATAAATAAAAGAAATAATAAAATAACACAAAACATAAGCAAAAAAGATAAGCTAGAAGACAAAATGTACACAATTAATATAAAAGAAGTATACCATTTTTATTATTTCCACTACCCCAAGTAAATACATATAACAATATATAAGAAAAAGAAAAGCGAAAGTCTAAATTAGATTTTTCCTTTTTGGATCAACACTCGGCATATTCGGTGCGTCAAGATATATCAAGGTTTGTCATTTTTCTGCTCGAGTCAACTTACATCATTTCCAATATGGACTAAATACCCCTACCCTCCCTTTCTAAGGTTCATTTATTATTAAGGGGCCTAGAGCGATCTAAAGAATTTATAAAACTAGCATCCTAAAAGGTACCTAACGTCCCAACTTAAAGTCCAAGAGGCATTGGATTGACTAAATGATAAGTTTTAGACTTAATTAAAATATAGGTTACCTAGTTAAACTCTAAGCGTCAGTCAAAACATATTGGGCGAGCACTTAGCTTGTAAAATCTCATATTGGCCTCTAGGTTTTATTATTAGCATGCTTGACAAACACAAACAAGTAGTGAAAGGATGATGCAAGAAGTATGTGCACAAACAAATATACAAACGGACATTAATAGTGAATTGATTAATTTAAAGGGGTGGGGTGGGGGGGGGGGCAGCAAATATAATCCAATCACATAATTTATTTAAGAAAGAGGGAAAACTATTTAATTATGAGAGGCAGATTTTAAGGTCTGAAATTAATTACAGCATGAGCCTATCCGTTTTTTAACATTTCGATCTATTTTCATTAGTATGCTAAGTTACGACATTAATTTTCAGAAAGAAGAAGAAATAGAGTGCTGCTAAATTATTAAAAACAGGGGAAGAACTTAATCAAGTTATTTCAATATTTAAATTCTTAAGTTTGTATAGCGTGTTGGGATTATAAACAAATTCCTATGGGCAATATTTCTTTGTGAGTGACATGTAAAAAAAACTTTCATCAAAGGCAACCTAGACATATGATTTCTACTTAATATTTATTAAAATTACTAAGCTTGAATTCCAAATAACATACTTAAAATTTATTATTTATTACCAACATTAAGAAAACATTGTAGAGACAGATTAAACATACGGGCATGATACCTACATATTCTAAAAATCTGTAATCAAATCCTAACTAAGATATCTAACCCATATGAATAATTTATTTAAGTTATAAAACATGTTGGCATTTAAGAAAGTAGTACCTATACACATGATTTCTAAAACAAAGGATAAGATAAAATCATTATTTACCTATATGCATGGTTTCTACTCCCAAGTGATATGTTAAAATTTAATCAAACTCTATAGGGGTGGTATCTAATTTTGGTACGGAGTTATTAGACATTAGGCATAACAATTATTCAAGTTTAGCAAAATTTAATAAGTTATAGGCAAGATCTACATAGAATAGCATGAATATTATCAAATAAAATAAGCATGGTTCCGGATTTTAGGAGAGACTAAACTGTTTTTATTACATGCTGATTGACTTCAGATTAAGTTAAAACAGAGGTATAGACGAACAAATATTTGATTTTAGATCGATTATTTAGGAGGTATTCTAACGTGTTTACATGACTTTATATGATTAAGCAATATAGACAGATTATCTATAACAATTACACGTAATAAAAATAAAATAAAAAGGAAAATAGTTAGCACATATATCTCCTCCCCCCTAAGGCGATCCCCAAATCTTTGATATATATAGAGCAGTTAGAGTGTACAAAAACTAATACAACCCAACAAATAAAATAAAACAACAGTATGAAGTTAAACTAATAATAAACTATCTGGTATCCCCCTCCCATGGCGAACTCTTCACGTCTTTGAACTTTTAATTCAATACCTGCTAAACCAAAGAAGATACAGAAAGATATATAATATATAAAGGCAAAAAGAAATAACATATTACATTATTTCATGTAACCTAGGCAGCATCCATTCACACACACATTAATTTATAGAACAAGCATACAAAGTTCAAAAATAGCAGCACAACAACGGATATAGCATCACGTAGAGAGAGAAGGAGAGTGAGAACTGTTTTCTACTAACTTATGGGTTCTTTCAAATTATGATCTAATTGATTGATTTAAGTTTTTTATGCATGAATTGAGTTAATTGTATGATTTGAAGTTGAATTACTATGAATCCATGCATGATCTATGATGTCTATACTTTCATCTTATGATGAGATTTGAGCTATGAAAGATGAAAATTATGAAGATATGCATGTTCTTTATGAAATTGAGATAAATGATTTAAGGTTGCTTTGAGAGTGAAACATCAATGTTATTGTTGTTATTTTGTGAAATGATTTTCTCACATAAAGGATTCATAAGGGTTGAAAGGTTTTCTCAACTAAACTTTGAATCAAGAATTAAGGAGTTATTCTAATGAAGTTTAGCTTGGATTGGCTATTTGATATGCCTTCCATGAATAATGAGACAAGAGGCGATTACCCATGTCTACTAATGATAAGATGAATTATGAATTATGACTATTTTGTGGGATTTATGCTTAGCACTGAGTGGACAAGTAGCGATTACCCATGTCCCATAAACTATTTTCCACCATAAGATGATTGTCTTAGATAGACATTAGCTAGTGCATCCACTTAATCTACAAGTTATGGTGCTTACCTTGGCAAGTAAGGACACCTATTTTCGGTGTGGGGTAGACACCGAATTCCATGTTATAGCACACATGGTCTATGCCGGTTAAGGCTAATCTCCCACATAATGAACTAACGTTACTTCCAAAAAGGTATTTCAAGTATGTTTTGCATTGACCATGGTTTTAACTCATATTTTCCATCATGTTACCTTACGATTTAGCTTGGTCATTGTATCTTATGTATATCTTCTTTTTAGCATGATTTTGTAACTTCTATGCATAGTTATCATACTTGGAACATTCTATGTACTAACACATACTCTTGCCTACATTGTTTCATTAATGTAGGGCGTGATGACTCCTCTCCATCCACTCGTGGCTAGGTCATTGTACCTGTGATTAAGAATACTTGGTGAGTCCTCATACTTCAAAGAAAATGGCACGTTTATAGTCTTATGTTATTTTACCTTTGAACTTGTATAGGTTACGTCCCACAATTTCATTATATTGATTTATTAGATGGCTTTGAGACTATGTTAGACTTTCGTTATTTTGGTGAAACTCTTTTAATATAAAATTGTCTTTTTAACTCTTAACTACTATTATCTTGTCTGATGTATGCTAAGTGGTTTGTATGGGGCCTTTTGGGGTCCAATATGCCATGTCACGTCTAGGGGGTACTTCAGGTCATGACAAACTTGGTATTCAGAGCACAAGGTTTTAGAAAGGTCCTAGGACGTCTCATAAGCCATGTCGAGTAGTGCTTTTTCATGAGTGTGAAGTGCGCCACACTTATCAATAAGAGGCTATAAGACATTTAGGAAACTCCACTTCTTTCATCACTCTAAAGTCATGCGATAGAGTTTAACTCTATATGTCTCTTTCTCCTAATCCATAGCTGATACTTTTCAGGATATGGCCACTCATAGGGCATATGCTAGGAGGAATGTCAGAGAGAATGAGGAACAAGAAGCTCTTCAAGCTCCGGTCAACCCTTTGGCTAAGCAAGTGACCAATGCAGAGTTTAGGGCTGCTTTTCCTGTGTTGGCCCAAGCCATGATAGTTCAAGCCAATAGGGAGGTTGTGGTCCCCGTGAACCCAAATATGGGTATGGTGGCAACTAGAGTGAGGGACTTCACTAGGATGAATCCTCCAGAGTGTGATGGTTCCAAGGATGAGGAAGATCCTCAAGAGTTTATTGATGAGGTGTACAAGGTGCTAATGATCATGGGTGTGACACCAGTGGAAAAACCAAAATTGGCCGCTTATCAACTTAAGGGTGTTGCTCAAGTTTGGTTCAACCAATGGAAGGAAGAGAGGGCGGTTGATGCGGGTCCTCTTGATTGGGAGAAGTTTAAGGTTGCGATCCTTGATAGGTTCTTTTCCCTTGAGATGAGGGAGGCAAGGGTGCTTGAGTTCATTGACCTTCATCAAGGAAATATGAGTATGAAGGAGTATGCTTTGAAATTCACACAATTGTCTAGGTATGCTCCTACTATGGTTGCCGATCCTAGGGCAAGGATTAGTAAGTATGTTTCGGGTGTGTCCAAAATGGTGGTCAAGGAATGTCGTACCGCTATGCTTATCCATGATATGGACATTTCTTCTCTAATGGTACATGCTCAACAAATAGAAGAGGAGAAACTTAAGGAAAATTCTAGAGAGGCAAAGAGGGCTAAGACTGGTGATGGTGACTTTTCACGCTCAAGGTCCGATGGGTATGGTCGTTCTATGTTTCGAAAAAGGTTTTCCGGTCACATTTCTTCCAATGCTCCGGTTTCTAAGCTCATCAAGGAAATGGTGTCTAACCCTAAGCCTCAAGGAGGAAATGGTAGTGGGTCTTCATTTGCTACTTGTGCTAAGTGTGGAAGAAAACATGATGGTAAACGACTAGCTGGTTCCAATGCATGTTTTGGTTGTGGCAAAATGAATCATAAGATTAGGGATTGTCCCTCCATTGCTAAGAACGAAGGAGATAATCATTGATGGGCTCAACCTTATCCTTTATCGAATTCTAGTGGGAGTCAAAAGAAAAACAAATTCTATGCACTTCAGACTCGTCATGAGCAAGAAGGTTCTCCTGAAGTTGTTACTGGTAAGTTAAAAGTCTTTAATCTTGATGTTTATGCTTTGATTGACCCCGGTGCTACCTTGTCTTTTGTGACGCCATATGTGGCTATGCGGTTTGATGTTCTTTCGGATGTGTTGATAGATCTTTTTTCCGTCTCTACTACTATTCGTGAATCTATCATGGCTAAAAGAGTCTATATAAATTGTCCCGTCTCCTTATCCCATAGAATCAGTCATGTTGACCGTGTAGAGCTTGATATGCTAGATTTTGATGTTATTCTTGGGATGGATTGACTGAATCATGTTATGCTTCTATTGGTTGTAGAACTCAAGTAGTCAAGTTCCAATTTCCAAGTGAACCCGTTCTAGAATGGAAAGGGGGAAATTCTATGCTTAAGGGTCAATTTGTTTCTTGTCTTAAAGCAAGAAATATGATTTCTAAGGGTTGCATATACCATCTTGTTCGTATTAGGGATATGGATTCCGAAACCCCTACCTTTGAGTCGGTCCCCATTGTTAATGAGTTTCCGGATATGTTTCCCGATGATTTACCCAATGTTCCTCTCGAAAGGGAAATAGACTTCGGTATCGACCTTCTCCCAGATACGTAACCTATCTCTATTCCTCCTTACCAAATGGCTCCGACAGAACTTATGGAAATTAAGGAGCAATTTAAAGATTTGTAAGATAAGGGCTTCATCCGACCGAGTATCTCTCCATGGGGTGCTCCAATTTTGTTTGTTCGAAAGAAGGATTGCTCACTTCTCATGTGTATTGACTACCGTCAATTGAACAAGGTTACCATTAAGAACAAGTATCCTCTTCCAAGGATTGACAATTTGTTTGATCAACTTCAAGGAGCGAGTTACTTCTCCAAGATTGACCTCCGGTTGGGTTGTCACCAATTGAGGGTGAAGGAAGATGACATTCTGAAGATGGTTTTTCAGACTTGATATGGTCATTACAGATTCTTAGTAATGTCGTTTAGATTGACAAATGCTCCAGCCGTATTTATGGATTTGATTAATAGGGTGTTTAGACAATACCTAGATATGTTTGTGATTGTGTTCATTGACGATATTCTTATTTACTCAAGGAGTGACGATCAGCATACTGATCATTTGAGAATTGTGTTGCATGTCCTCAAGGACCAACAAATCTTTGAAAAATTTAGTAAATGCGAGTTTTGGTTGAGATCCTTGGATTTTATTGGTCACATTATTTTCAGTAAGGGTATTGAGGTAGATCCTAAGAAGATGGATGTTGTTAAGAGTTGGCCTAGAACTCTATCCCCTTAAGATATTCAACGTTTATTAGGTTTGACTGGTTACTATAGAAGGTTTGTTGAAGGGTTTTCTTTAATTGCCTCTCCATTGACGTTATTGACCCAAAAGAAAGTTAAGTTCATATGGTCTGAAGCATGTGAACAGAGTTTCCAAGAATTGAAAGATAGGCTTACCTCCGCTCCGGTGTTGACTTTACCAGAAGGGTCCGATGGGTTTGTGGTTTATTGAGATGATTCATGGATTGGACTAGGATGCGTCCTTATGCAAAATGGGAAAGTGATTGCTTATGCTTCACGACAACTTAAGGTTCATGAAAAGAATAATCCTACCCATGATTTAGAACTAGCGGTAGTGGTATTTGCTTTGAAGATTTGGAGACACTACTTATATGGTGTTCATGTTGACATCTTCATCGACCACAAGAGTTTACAATATGTGTTCAAGCAAAAGGATCTAAATCATCGCCAAAGAAGGTGGCTAGAGATCCCAATGGATTATGACATGAGTGTTCACTATTACCCCGGCATGGAAAATACGATGGCGGATGCCCTTAGTCAGTTATCAATGGGTAGTGTTGCTCATGTTGAGGTTAATAAGAAGGAATTGGTTTGAGATGTTCATAGATTGGCCCGATTGGGTGTTCGGTTGATTGATTCTACTAAAGGTGGTGTTGTCATTCATAATAGCTCAGAATCATTTTTTGTGTCGGATGAGAAAGCAAAGCAAGGTCTTGATCCAATCTTGATGGAGTTGAACGAAGCGGTGCTTAAAATGTCCGTTGAGGCTTTCTCCCAAGGGGGAGATGGTGTACTTCGATATCAAGGTCGATTGTGTGTTCTGAATGTTGATAACTTGAGGGAGCATATTTTATCGAAAGCCCATAGTTCTCGATATTCCATGCACCTAGGAGCCACAAAGATGTACTATGACTTGCGGGAGGTCTAATGGTGGAATGGAATGAAGAAGGACATTACGAAATTTGTGGCTAAGTGTCCTAATTGTCAACAAGTGAAAGTTGAGCACCAAAAGCCAGGAGGTTTTTCCCAAGATATTAGAATTCCAACTTGGAAGTTGGAAGATTTGAATATGGACTTTATTGTGGGTTTAACCCTCACTTGGAGACAACATGACTTGATTTGGGTCATTGTGGATCGAATAACGAAATCAGCTCATTTCATTCCCGTCAAGATTTCCTATTCAGTGGAAGACTATGCCAAGTTGTACCTAAGGGAAATGGTTAGGTTGCATGGAGTTCCCCTATCCATTATATCAATTTACTTCTTAGTTTTGGAAATATTTCCAAAAGAGGCCTTGGTACCCATGTTAAGCTTAGCACGACCTTGCATCCTCAAACCGATGGGCAAGCGGAGTGTACTATCAAAACTTTGGAAGATATTTTGAGAGCTTGTGTGATTGATTTCAAGGGTAATTGAGATGATCATTTTCCTTTGATTGAGTTTGCTTATAATAATAGCTATCATTGGAGTATTGGTATGGCTCCATTTGAAGCTCTTTTTGGTAGGAGGTGTAGATCTCTTATAGGTTGGTTTGAAATTGGTGAAATTGCTTTGATAGGTACCAAATTGGTACATAAGTCTATGAAGAAATTTCGGCATATTAGAGAAAGGTTGAAAATAGCTCAAAGTCGACAAAAGTCCTGTGCGGATGTTAGAAGAAGAGATCTAGAATTTGATGTTAATGATTGGGTTTACTTGAAAATCTCACCCATGAAGGGTGTAATGATGTTTGGAAAGAAAGGGAAGCTTAGTCCCCGTTATATGGGCCCATATCAGATTTTGAGGCATATTGGCAATGTTGCTGATGAACTTGATTTGCCTAATGACTTGGCATCGATTCATCCAATTTTCCATGACTCCTTATTGAAGAAATGTGTTGGTGATCCGACATATATAGTACCATTGGAGAGTCTTGGTGTAAAGGAGAGTCTTTCTTATGAAGAGGTTCTGGTTGAGATTTTGGACCGGCAAGTTTGGAAGTTGAGAAATAAAGAGGTCACTTCCATATAAGTTCTTTGGAGGAATCCGTTAGTTGAGGGTGCTACTTGGGAGGCCGAGGCCGATATGTTCCATTATCCTCATCTCTTTCACTCCGTCCCTACTCTAGCTTGAGGTATTTAGTTGCTCGTGGTTCACTCTTGTGGTCTCATGTGTCTTAGATATTCCCATGATTCCTCATTTATGCATGTACATGAAAAGCTTAAATTTTTGAGAAAATGAGTTAACTTGATTGATTTCTTCATGTTATTTGCATTTTAGTATGAGTTGCATATAGATCTTGTAAAATGATACTTTGAACATGCTTTAGCTTGGAGTTGATGTTTCCACATAGGATATGTGCATTTATGTGATTGCATTCATGTTGGGTTGTTAGATTTAGTTTCTACCCTCCTTATGATGTCTTGAGTTCCATTTGAGGACGAATGTTCCCAAGGGGGTGATATTGTAACACCTCAGATTTAAAAATGAGGCATTTTTAGGTTTTCGAAACTGGTGCCAGTATTGACGGAAGCCATCTACGGACTGTAGGTTAACTTAGGGGCCGTAGGTGGGAACCGTAGATGGCAAGACCAATGATTTCAAAATGTCAAGTTTTAGGATCCTTTCTATGACTCAATAGGACAGTCTGTCATTCCTTCTACGGACCGTGGATAGGTCTTATAGGTCACTCCCAGATTGAGTGAATTTTGAGAGTCAAAGGTGGAATATACAGTTGGTATGTATGACCCGTAAATGGACCAACGGACCGTACATGGCAACCGTTGTTGGAAGTCCAAAATTTAATAGTCTCTGAACTTTTCTATGGTTTGCCAGGACGGTCCGTAGTTGGATAGTTGAATCTACGGACCATAGGTTCAAACCGTAGGTCTGAATGCAGTAGTTATTTTTAAGGGTTTTTTGATATTTTTCCTAATTGACTTATACCTAATCTAAGTCAGTTTAGTCCTAATCCTAGACACTATATAAGTCTTCTAAGCCTAAAAATCTACCCATTCTAATCACTCTTCAAATTCCCCCAAATCCCTCTAAATCTTTCCCCAAATATTTTTCTCTCTAAAGCTTGAAAAAGAAGGCTAGGGATTCAAGTCATGTCTCCAGTTCTCCATTGATTGTGGGCATTGAACTCCAAGGTATGGTGTCTTTCACCTATGGAGTCCTTTCCTCCATAGGGTTCCTAAATTCCTAAATTTTGCAAGTTAGAATTCTCCAATTCAAATTATAATTTTCTTCTATCTTATGGGTTCTTTCAAATTATGATCTAATTGACTGATTTATGTCTTTTATGCATGAATTGAGTTAATTTCATGATTTGAAGTTGAATTACTATGAACCCATGCATGATCTATGATTTCTATTCTTTTATCTTATAATAAGGTTTGAGTTATGAAATATGAAAAATATGAAGATATGCATATTCTTTATGAAATTGAGACAAATGATTTAAGGTTGCTTTGAGAGTGAAGCATCAATGTTATTATTGTTATGTCGTGAAAGGATTTTCTCACATAAAGGATTCATAAGGGTTGAACGGTTTTCTCAACTAAACTTTGAATCAAGAATTAAGGAGCTATTCTAATGAACTTTATCTTTGATTGGCTAATTGATGTGCCTTCCATGAATAATGAGACAAGAGGCGATTACCCATGTCTACTAATGATAAGATGAATTATGAATTATGACTATTTAGTGAGATTTATGCTTAGCACCTAGTGGACAAGTGGCAATTACCCATGTCCCATAAACTATGTGTCACCATAGGATGATTGTCTTAGATAGACATTAGCTAGTGGATCCTTTTAAGCTAGAAGTTATGGTTCTTACCTTGGAAAGTAAGGACACCTCTTTTCGGTGTGGGGTAGACACCGGATTCTATGTTATAGCTCACATGGTCTATGTCGGTTAAGGCTAATCTCCCACCTTATGAACTAAGGTTACTTCCAAAAAGGTATTTCAAGTATGTTTGGTCTAAGATGATTCACTTGCATTGACCATGGTTTTAACTTATGTTTTCCATCCTGTTACCTTACAATTTAGCTTGTTCATTGTATCTTATGTATATCTTCTTTTTATAATGATTTTGAAACTTCTATGCATAGTTATCATACTTGGTACATTTTAAGTACTAACGCATACTCTTGCCTACATTGTTTCACTAATGTAGGGCGTGATAACTCCTCTCCATCCACCCATGGCTAAATCATTGTACTTGTGATTAAGAAGACTTGGTGAATTCTCATACTTCGAAGGAAATGCCATGTTTATAGGCTTATGTTATTATACCTTTTGTCTTGTACCGGTTACGTCCCAATATTTCATTCTATTGATGTATTAGATGGCTTTGAGACTATATTAGACTTCCGCTATTTTTGTCAAATACTTTTAATATGAAATTTTCTTTTGAACTCTTAACTACTAATATCTTGTATGATGTATGCTAAGTGACTTGTAAGGGGCCTTTCGGGGTCCTATACGCAATGTCACGTCTAGGGGGTAATTTAGGTCGTGATAGAAATTTTGATATTCTTAGGTTAGAGTTTACTTTGGTCAACATCCAGTTAAGGTGACCTTGTTTGGGTGTTTTGATGCTTCCATTGAGTTCAAAATAGTATTTTAAAGCCAGAAGCATATTTGGTTTGTGTTTGGGAGGTTCCGAATGAGTTTTGGGTGAGTTTCTAAGCTCTTTGGGTGCCTGGGCATTGTTTCAGCAATTTGTGTCAACTAAAAGGTTCGTTATTAGTTTTAAAGATCGATAAATTATTCCGAAACTTCTAAAATTTTAAGTATGAATTATACGAGTGATCTGCAATGTATGGTGCATTTTCGCTAAGCACAGATTGGACTTTTATTGCGATATATGAAATAATTGGTTATCGGGCAGAAATGATATTTGATTGGGCTAACGAGTACGATATTGAGTTTCGATTGAACTAGAAGGTCCGTATCATTATTTAAGACATTTAATAAAAATAATCGGTTTATTTCGCTGTCACATGAGGAATTTACAGCATTTTTAGTGAAATAAAAGTTGTTGATTTGCTGGTGCAACTATTGTTGTAAATGTATTTAAAATTTCAGACTATTTTTATTTGGTAATTTGAGCATATTGGGAGTTCTATATCTCGGAATGGAGTGATTCTTGCGGCATTCTACTCGATTTAATATGGGTGTTAGTATCCAATCCTCATTTCAAGATTCTCTCACGATTTCTTCATCGATTTACTTTCCTTATCCATGTAATTCTTGGGAGAATTGGAGATTCATTGATTTGGATTCAGTTTTCGATGAGAATATATATTTAGGATCCTTGTGTTATGGGTAAACTAATTTTGGCATAAACTTGTTGATACATCAATTATTTTCATCTTAGTAACCAGGTATAAGTTTGAGAATTTGAATTTTCCCAGGTAAAGTTAATGTTTGATTAATTGAGGATTTAAAGGTCGATTTTGACTCCTTTTTTGATAAAATTTCATAATTGAACTTCCTAAGCATGGGTAAGATATTTTTCAAATAATATTTTAGATTCCAGTTGAGGTTTCGGACTCGAGTATTGGGGAGTTCTCTCATGAACTTGTGTTTTAAGTAAATTAGAGTTTTGAGCATGATTTCAACTCATTTTTCAATTTGATATTCACTATTGAGCTCCAAAACCTTTAGATAACGTGATTATATACAAATCTCAAGAATTATCCCTATTTTTTTTAAAATGGGTTTTGGGCCGATTTGGACCGGTTCTAAAAATCATTTATATGGGTGTTGTTGGTTCCATAATCTTATTGTGGTTACTTATTTGATTAGATTGTATTGATTTGGAGAATCAAAGAAGGGGAAAGTTCAAGCCCCATAGTGATTGTGTGATTTTTTTTAAGGCAAGTGAACTTCTACACCTTTGTTAAAGCTTGTAGAATCTTGTATTTTCCTTGTTGTATGTGTTGGAGAGTGATGAGAATTGGTGATGGGTTGAATCGTATAGATTGATTAATCTTGTCTTTTCCTTGTTGTATGTGTTGGGGAGTAATGAGAATTGGCGATGGGTTGAATTATTCATATTCGATTAATCTTAATGATAAAGAGGGGAATAATGAAAAAGGCAATATGTTGGTAATTGTTGTGTGGTATAGGATAACTGACTTGAGTGGTAATATTGGCCTGTTATTGGTGAAACACTATGATTGTATTGTGGTGATTGTGAATTGCTATGGAATTTTCATCTCCTCATTGTGGTGTAAACATGCTTATTTGCATTGGTTCTACAATACTTAGACGAGATCTATTTTGATTTTGCCGAGGTTTCTTCCGGCAAGTGACATTGATGCCCACAAAAAATATTGTAATTGCATAATTCAACAACTTTCACAATCTTCCTTGTTTTATGATGAAGAATAGAAAACTTACAAAATTCGTAGTTTAAAAGTGGGAGAAAACACCTCTATTTATAGACAACAAAGGAGAATATGAAAAGGTGCTTATCCTGCCTTATCAGATAAGTCACAATCCTTCAGAAAAATCACAACTTTTTGAAAATGTCATAACTCATCGAAAAAGTCAAAACTCTATAAAAAAGTCACACCCCTTCGAAAAAGTCACTACCCATCAATGTGAAAAGGCGTCAGCAACATAACCATTCATATTTCTAATTGGAAGATGAACAAAATAAAAAGTCACAAATTTACTCTAACATCAAATTAATACAAAGAATGCATGTACTAAACCGTACTTCCATTACAAATGAACTACACTACTACTATTGCAAACATTAGTACACGGGAAAACAAAGAGTCTCGTGCTCTGGAAAGTTCACATAAAGGTGAATTTCATGATCTCACTAGATAATTATAAACCTCAAACATTTAAAACTAAAAGAAAGTAGAAAAAGCTATAACTAGGGATTATCTGTTCGTCTACATCTCTCGACCATGGGGACAATTCTAACCATACTGCAGTTATAGATGAACTATGCTACTACTAATGAAAACTTTAGTACACGGGAAAATAGAGAGACTGGTGCTCTGGAAAATTAGCAGAAAGATGAATTTGGCGATCTCACTAAGCTATAAACCTCAAACACAAGAAACTAAAAGAAAGTACAAAAAGTTGTAAGTATGGATTATTTGGTTGTCTACATCTCTCGACCATCAGGACCATTCTAACAATACTGCTTTAATAGATGAACTACACTATTACTATTGCAAACGTTAGTACATGATAAAATAGAGAGACTAATGCTCTGGAAAGTTAAAGAAAGACGAATTTCACGATCTCACTATGCGATAAACCTTAAAAACAATAAAGTAAAGGAATGTAGAAGAATCTGCAAGTAAGGATTATTTGTTCGCTACATCACTCGACCATCCAGACCATTCTAACTGTACTGCTATTATAGATGAACTATGCGACTAATATTGCAGACCCTAGTACATGGGAAAACAGAGAGACTCAAAGTGTCATGTCCCAAAGTACACTCTAGATGAGACATGGCATTTAAGACCCTGAGAGGCCCTACACAAGCCATCTAACATATATGTACAAAATATAATAGAGAAAAGTAGAAAAATCTCATAAACAAAAGAGCTTGACATAAAGCAAAAATCTATAATAGTCTCGACAAGCCATCTATTACATCAAAGAAGTTGTCGGGACGTAACCTATACACCACAAACAATATCCAAAAAGTTAAGACATATGAAACAATAAAGGTGACTTAGTCCTCGGAATATGAGGACTCACCAAGTGTTAGAATCTACCAAGAAATCCAGTAGCCACAAACAGAGGGAGAGGAAGTGTCACGCCCTACATTAGTAAAATAATGAAGGCACAAGTAGGCATTACTACATGTAATGTACTAAGTATGAGGGATATGCATAAAAACATGAAACATGATAATAAGAGAACATAATTGAAAACGTGATGCGCATGACCAAGCTAAGCATCGTAAAATCATTTAAAGAGAAATCATGAATCATGAAAATGGTCAATGCATCTTAACATCACGAGTAAAGCTTCATAAAACCTTTAAGAACAACTTAGTTCATTTTGTGTGATATTTACTATTAACCGACATAGACTACATGAGCTATAACGTGGAATCTAGTGTCTTGCTTCCATACCGAAAAGAGATGTCCTTGCTTTCCAAGGCAAAGACCTTAAACTTTTAGCTTAGGTGGATCCACTAGCTATGTCACTTAAGACAACCTACGGGGGCACGTAGTTAGGGACAAGTAGATTGCTACTAGAGACCCATCCTATACTAAAGGGAGAGTCTCCATCTCAATATCCTCTCGGTGCTAAGTAAAAATCCCAACATAATTAGTCATAAACATAAGCTATCATCATCCATATTTTAAAAACACAATTAAGTTACTAATCCAAGCTAAAAACCATCATAGAGTAGCTCCTTAAACCATCTGTGAGAAAACCTTTCACAATTCTTGCATATGTGAGAAACCCTTTCACAACTCATGCTTATCTTAAAGAAACCTAGATAATAAAACCTTCCTTTTCATAATTCATGCGTAAGTTTCATGAAAACATCATTCACAAGTTCATAATTCCTTCATCAATCCATGTCTTTAAGATTTCATAGTCAAAATCATTATCAATGCATGGGTTCATGTGATTTCAATTGGAAATCATGTAATTGAGTCCAAACAATCAAAATAAGATCAAATTCAAGCAATTGAATCCACACTATTTGAACCCATGAAGAATTAAATAAAAACCTAATCAATTTGATTGAAATTGATTTGGAGAATTGGAGGAAACCTTAGGGGATCAATCGGTGAATGGAACTCATTTATGAAACCCTACATACCTTGAGGATCAAAGCCCAAAAGAAATGGTGAAAAAGGAGACTTGACATGGAGCCCTAGCTTCTGCTTCTTGACCTTTAGAGAGAGTTAAAGGGAATGAATGTGGATGGAACGTAGGGGTTTGAGTGAATGAGAGAATTGGGTATGATTTAAGAATAGAAAGGTAGTTATAGGACTTAAAAATACAGGTAAAACGAGGAAGTATAGGTATTAGATGCATAGGAAAGGCCCAAATACCCTTAAAATAAATGTCTAATGGTTCCTAAGGTTTGGACATACGGTTCGTAGATCTTTCTACGGTCCCTACAGGTCAACCGTAGAACCAACTTCAGAAACCTAAATTTCACCATACTTCCCATGAGACCTTTCTACGGGCTGTCTAGTTAATAAGGTCCATAGACCCTATCCGTAGAACTCAACTTTAAGACAGAACTTTCACTAAGTTTGAACACTTTCTACGAGACCATCCTATGACACTTTGAACAAACTACGAACCGTCATTTCCTTCCGTAGGACTGAGTTCTTAAATCAAATCTATGAATCATCCCTACAGATCAATCGTACAACCCATCAAAAATCCTACACCTCGTTTTATCAAGTCAGAGGTTCAACATCAGAAACTTGAAATGTCACACCCCGAGGATACCCCCAAAGCATAACACGGTGCTTAGTGTCTCAAGTGACCCCAAGCTAACCCATGGCATGACATATCTATACAGGTTCATTTAAAACATGCACTATACGGAAGCTAAAAATAGTTTAATATCTTGAATAGGGAAAAGCCGAACACGTCTAAATATATAAAATATACGAAGAGTTTAGTGATGACTGAAAATAACACCAATGACTCAAGCTGAATCTAATCTACGTTTGAAAGCCTCTAACTGATTTGAGTTGTTGGGAGATGCCCCCAGCTAACTTTAACAACACTGAAACTGAAAAGTAAAGATTGAAAAGTAAAGCATGTTTATTGTCCTCGAACTATGAGGACTCACCACTAAAGCTGCTGAGTACGGATCGAAAGTTGAGCTAAGCATGGTCTAGATGCTGAGAGTCGTGAACAACCCTCCAGGGACTGTTTAGGTAGGAGTCACCTAGACAGTGCCTTAGACGGCCCGTGGTGACTTGGGCAGCCCATCTAGGGGTCCGTACAAGTCACCCAAACAGTTAGGTTGCACCTTAAGGCCACTGTGAAGACCATGAACTCCTAAATGGTCTGTGATACTTCACACAGACCGTGAAGTGGTTTGTGAAAGAGACTTATTAGAATTTGATTGTTTTTGTCAACTTCAAATAATCATATCTCTTAGCACAAAATGAATTATGTGGCCCATGACATATCAAATTTAATGTCATTGAATTCTCTTTCCAACACCACCAAGTTTGCTTCATTTGAAATTTCGAGTAAAACGTTATGCCCATTTTAGTAAAGCACTTTCAGGTTGATACAGCATGATGACCCACTAGACGGCCCATCAAGCCCCTTGTGAAGGCCACTTCATCAGCTTTAAGTCAGGGTCCTATTGGTCTTTTCCCGTATGCGTTTGGTACTTAAACTACATCGTTTGGAACTTAAAATACATTGTTTTACTTTGTCTAAGCCTAATGAACTAGTCAGAAACTACCTAAAACCTTCATTCTCCTAAAATCATCAAACTTAGAAAGAAAAGAAGAGAAAGAAGCGACAGTTTTCTCTCAAGAACAAGTAGAGCTTTCCTTCAAGTTCAGCCACGAAATCCAAAGGATTTCTCCGTAGTTTTCGTCACTAGGTATGTGGAATTTCACTAGTGGGTTCCTTTTACCCATTAGGTCCCTAGAATTCAGTCAATTCTTTATTTCTCCATAACTTGTTCAGACCTAGGGTCCTAAATCATTGGGATACATTAAAATTCAGCTGTTATTGTCTCTATAATGTTAATTACATGTTTCTTGGAGAATTAGTGTAGTCCCACATATAGAACTCAGAAACCCTAGCTTGTGTTAATTAGCCGTATTTCATGAATTATACTTGCTAGGAAAATTAGTTAGACAATTATGCTTCAGAATTTGAATGCCATATCTTTCAGTATATGTATGTTGCATTCTCAGATAATTATCAATATTTTGAGCTACTCAGTATTACAGGCTCATTTTAGCTTTATATTTAGTAGGAAGTAGATTTAGCACTGAGTTGGACTAGGGTTTAGCGTACCCTTAAGTTCGAGAACTATGTGTCTCCATAGGTTTATAAGTCCCCTCTGTTAGGCATCAGTTTTAGTGATCACGCCACAGTCATGCCTTTATACCCTGGCAAGGTATATTGGGTCCTCTCGATGGGGCATGTACATCGGACTCCACGTTTAGCTCATGTGGTTTATGTTGGTTAATAGACTCTCCCACAGTTAGATTCATATTGCATTGACCATGTGTTTTGTATTTATTTCATTATTTAGTTCAGCATGATATATATTCATGATTAGTACTTGATCATTGCATCAAGCTCAATTTTTAGTTATTTTTCAGTATATCTATTTCCATGTTCAGTTTCTATATTGTTCAGCTTAGCATATATCCTACATGCTCAGTACATTCATAGTACTGACGCATACTTTTTCCCTACATCGTTGTTTGATGTAGGTTCAGGCGCTCAGCATCTAGACCGCACTTAGCTCGACTTCCGATCCATACTCAACAGCTTCAGTGGGAGTCCTCATAGTTTGAGGATGACAGACATGCTATGTGACACCCCTTCTTAAGAATAGAAGTCCAACATTTGCAAAACACAGGAGAGATATTGGGTATATAAGTAAGCAAGCCTTACCAACTAGCGAAACATTTTAAAGCCGTGCGGGCCTAGGCTCAAAGCAGACAATATCACTAGCGGGCTGTGCCGTTACATGAAATTCCAAAACTCAATTCAGGTTCCTACGATTGCCTTTCTACGGTCCGTAGGACTTCTTACGGTCTGTAGATAGGACTCGTAGTTCACTAATTCAACAAATTTTCTGCATATTTTCCTTCATACTTGACTTTTCAATTTCTGAAGTGTTACACAAAGATAAAGAGGAAAACGTGGAAACAATGTGCTTGATTGAGGCAGAAAGAAGACAAATAGGTTAGTAAGACAAAGCCATCCTGCAGTGACTTTTATATAGAGTCATGTTACAATGATGGGAAAAATAGTATTGCACATAAAAACAAGGTTGTTACGTTGAGGGAAAGGGAACTTAATTTCTATTCAGAAGAAATTTAAAATTCTGACGGTTACGTTAAGGGGATAGTGAGGGGTAGAAATCTACAAAAAGAGGGGCTGTTAAACTTCTAATTTATCAGTTGATCATGCAGTAAGCATTAAAATAGGTCTTTCTCATATAAACGTGTACTACAACTTAATAATAGGGATTAAAGAGCAGTAATTAACAACCGGAGGGGAAAATGAGGGGTTAAAAACTGCATAAAAAGGGGGGCTGTTAAACTTCTACTATAACTCTTGAACGTGTACAGTAGTAATAAACAAAGCAGACAATGTAGTTCAGCCTTGAATCTATTTGTAATTCCCACACATGAATGAAATTTAGAGTATTAAATTAATATTTCATCAGTGATTAATTAGTTGGTTCATGGCATTTTAATTAAGAGTAGGGATAAAATGGTAATCCTTCTTATTCCCATACATGAATATGTAACTCAGTCTTAGTATTATTTAATTAATATTAAATTAACAATTAATTAGTTGGTTTGTGGCATCTTAATTAAGAGTAGGGGTGAAATGGTAATCCAACTTTCAAGGTTGGAGCTTCCCACTTTTAATAATACTAGTTTCTCGACACGTGCTTTGCACGTGGAGTTTCTACTTTTGAATAACTACAAAAATTTGGTAAAATATGTTTTTAATTTACAAATTTTAAAGTACAAAATTAAGTACAAGGTAACTTGGGTTGTACAACTCATAATAATTAGAGATGTATGTGTGTGTATATATATATATATATATAGTGAGTGAGTCAAATATATTCAATTTTTTATGTGTAATCACTATATATTAACTCCTTTTGGTTTATTCTTGGGTTTACTCCTTTATTTTTTGACATATGTTAATTTGCGAAAAAATTGGTCCGACACACTATATTGATATTTCTAGATGAGCATTATAAAAAATGTGACATGTTAGTTAATATGTTATTCCTTTTATGGAGCATCATATAAAATGTATCCCTTTTCTGCAAATAATTTAGCTCCACATATATGTAAGATTTCATTGATTATTATCTAACCATGTTATCTCAAATTGTTATTTTATAATGTACAAAACAAAAGCTAGAAGTCATGAACTCTTAATTGCAATGGCTGAAATGGGTTTACAACCCTCTGCGTCTCTTGATTTGACTTTTTCTATTTTCCACCAGCATGAGCTTTCATAATCTTGAATGTACTGTTTGAATAACATTCTACGAAGAATTCAAATTTGGATTCGTGAGATTGATCTTAAATATTCAAGGCTAAATTCTCCATTTCTAGACTTCACAGTCAACATCATCATAGAGAAAAAGACATGTTGTCCATTTCATAAACTCAAATTGGTGACAAAATTGCTAAAAATATTCTAATTCATAAAAGCTCTCAGCCAGAAATGAAATAGTAACTTTCTACTAGTTAGGAAAAAAAGTGGAATTGGTTTAAGCACTATTTTTTCAAAATAAAATTTAATTTAAACTAAGAGAATACAAGAATTTCTCAAATCTTGAAACGATACTTTAAATATTGGGTCCTTATTTGGCAATAATCAAAATTAAATCAAGATTGACACAACACAATCACTCAAAAATACTTCATAATCATTCAAGAGTTTGTATGTCCAAAATAATCAATCTCCAAACTTTGAGAAATGAAAAAGGCTTATGGAAATATATTTTAAAATTCCAGCTCCATAACTCTTAGAAGATAAAAAAAACATGCATAATACGTACATTCTTAGAATTTTATCCCACTTATACTTGGTCCTAATACACTAAATAAACTTTCTTGCGTATATTTTTATACCAATGTGCTATATGTATGCTACACCTCCTATTGGAAATGCAAAGTTGGTGTGGGTAAGCCGATTTTTTTGAGTTCATAATTCGACCAATTCTTTTTGATTTTTGAATAGATAATGGTTCTTTCAACAAATGTTGATTTAAGTTTCCAGGTGTATCTAATTAAATTATAAAGGTATATACTGAGAAGACATAACGGTGCGATAAAATTAGACATAAAATCATATTTGAGAGTTATGGTCATAACTCATAATTAGTAGAGATTTCAATGATAAGGAGAGTTGAGATGTTGGAAAGATCATATAGATAGATATAAAGATCTCCAATGAAGAAATAATTATTAGAAAGGAAAAAATTAATTATGTTGTAAAATATAAGCAATATACTACAAGAAATATAGATACGAGATATGGAGAGTAGAATGTATAGATCATTTTATTCAAATGTCTTTTAGTCTCTCACATTGGTGAATGGACGATCCTATTTATAGGTTGAGAAATCACTCCAAAAGTTATCATACTAAATATCATAATGAATAGATACATTCTTATCCAAAATGGTTCATAGAATCTAAGGAATATATATATACATAAATGTAAGTAGTTCATGTATTGAGTAAATGTAAAATCCACTAATTCAATGGATATATAATACTCCCCCTTGGATGTCCATAGATAATGTGCCTCATTTAAACATTACTAGGAAAAACCCAATGGGAAAAAAAACGTAGTGAGGGAAAAAGAATACACACATCTCACAATACGCCTTCAATGCTGCCTCATTAAAAATCTTATCAAGAAAATCCAATTGGGAAAAAACCATGGTTAATAAAACAAAGTACGCCTTGATATCTCAGAGATGACACATTCCAATCTTATATCTCAACTTCTCAAATGTTTATGTTGGCAATGCCTTAGTGAATAAGACTGCAAGATTGTCACTTGAACAGATCTTTTGAACTTCAATCTCACCATTTTGTTGAAGATCATGTGTGAAGAATAAATTTTGTGAAATATACTTTGTCCAATCTCCATTAATGTATTCTTCCTTTAATCGATCTTATCTTCTAAAGTTTGAATAGTACGCTCCGCTTGCCCATCGGTTTGAGGATGAAAGGTTGTACTAAGCTTAACACGAATACAAAGTCCCTTTTGGATAGACTTCCAAAACTGAAAGGTGAATTGGGTACCACGATCAGAGATAATGGATAGGGGCACTCCATGCAACCTAACCATCTCACTTAGGTACAACTAAGCATAGTCCTCCACCGAATAAGAAACCTTGACGGGAATAAAATGAGCCGATTTCATCATATGATCCACAATAACCCAAATTGAGTCATGTTGCCATCGGGTGAAGAGTAAACCAACAATAAACTCCATATTCAAATCTTCCCACTTCCAAGTTGGAATGCTAATGTCTTGGAATAAACCTCCCCGCTTTTGATGCTCAACTTTCACTTGTTGGCAATTAGGACACTTAGCCACAAATTCTGCAATATCCTTCTTCATTCCATTCCACCAATAGACCTCCCGCAAATCACGGTACATCTTGGTGGCTCACGGGTGAATGGAATATCAAAAACTATGGGCTTCCGATAAAATATGCTCCCTCAAACTATCAACATTGGGAACACACAAACGACCTTGATATCGAAGCACACCATCTCTCCCTTGAGAGAAAGCCTCAACGGACTTTTTAAGCACTGCTTCCTTCAAATCTACAAAAATCAGGTCAAGGCCTTGCTTGGCTTTCACATCTGACACAAATGACGATTAGGAACCATTATAAATCATAACACCACCTTTCGTAGAATCAACCAGCCGAAAACCCAATCGGGCCAATGTATGCACATCTCGAACCAACTCCTTCTTATCCTTCTCAACATGAGCAATAGTACTCATGGATAGCCGACTAAGAGCACCCGTTACCATATTCGCTTTACCTGGGTGATAGAGGACACTTATATCGTAATCCTTTAGAAACTTAAGACACCTCTTTTGGTGAAGATTTAGATCCTTTTGCTTGAACACATATTGAAAACTTTTGTGGTAGGTAAAGACCTCAACATGAACACCACATAGGTAATGCCTTCAAATCTTTAAAGCAAATACAACCACCGCTAGTTCCAAATCATGGGTAGGATAACTATTTTCATTGATTTTAAGTTACCATGAAGCATAAGAAATAACCTTCCCATTTTGCATAAGACTACATCCTAGTTCAACCCTTGAAGCGTCACAATAAACCACAAACCCATCAGATCCTTCTGGTAAAGTTAACATCAGATCGGAGGTAAGTCTATCCTTTAATTCTTAGAAACTCTTCTCACATGCTTCGGACCATACAAACTTAACTTTTTTTTGGGTCAATGCCGCCAATGGAGAGACAATCGAACAAAACCCTTCCACAAATCTTCTATAATAACTAACTAAACCCAAGAAACATCGAATATCTGAGGGGATAGAGGTCTAGGCCAACTCTTAACCACATCTGTCTTCTTAGGATTTACCTTAATATCCTTACCAGAAACAATGTGACCAAGAAAAGCCACGGATTTCAACAAAAACTTGCATTTACTAAACTTTGCAAAGAGTTGTTGGTCCTTGAGGACTTGCAACACAATCCTCAAATGATTGGTGTGCTCACCCTCACTCCTTGAATAAATAAAGATATCATCGATGAAGACAATAAAAAACATGTCTAGGTATTGTCTAAACACTTGATTCAATGCGGCTGGAGCATTTTTCGAACCAAAAGACATTACCAAGAATTAGTAATGATTATACTGTGTTCGGAAAGCCGTCTTTGGAATGTCATCTTCCTTAACCCTCAATTAGTGATAGCCCAACCGGAGGACAATCTTAGAGAAGTAACTCGCTCCTTGGAGTTGTTCAAACAAATCATCTATCCTTGGAAGATAATACTTATTCTTGATGGTAACCTTGTTCAATTGACGGTAATCAATACACATACGCAGTGAACCATCTTTCTTCCAAACAAAAAAAACTAGAGCACCCCATTGACAAATACTCGGTCGGATGAAACCCTTATCTACAAATCTTCAGTTGCTCCTTCAATTCCTTAAGTTCTACCAAAGCCATATGGTAAGGAGGAATAAAGATAGGTTGCAAATTTTGGAGAAGGTCAATGCTGAAGTCTATTTCCTTTTCGGGAGGAACACCGGATAAATCATTGGGAAACACTTTTGGGAACTCATTAACAACGGGGACCGACTCAAAGATAGGGGTTTCGAAATCCATATCCCTAACTCAAACCAGATGGTATATGCAACCCTTAGAAATCATCCTTCTAGCTTTAAAACAAGAAACAAACCGAATCTTAAGTATAGAATTTCCCCCTTTCCACTCTAGGATGGGTTCATTTGGAAACTGAAACTTGACTACTCGAGTTCTACAATCAATAGAAGCATAACATGAATGCAGCCAATCCATCCAAGAATAACATCGAAATCTAACATATCAAGCTCTACAAGATCAATATTAGTGACTCTATGGGATAAGGAGACGGGACAATCTCTATAGACTCTTTTAGCCACAATAGATTCACCAATAGGAGTAGAGACAGAAAAAGGGTCTAACAAAACATTCGGAAGAACATTAAACCTCATAGCCACATATGGCATCACAAAAGACAAGGTAGCACCGGGATCAAGCAAAGCATAAATATAAAGATGAAAAACTTTCAACATATTGGTAACAATATCGGGGGAACCCTCTTGCTCATGACGGGTGTGGAGTGCATAGAACCGGTTTTGCTTAGGAGAACTTGAACTGAACCACTAGGTGGAACTTGCCTATCATCTTTTCCCTTGTCAAGTCTAAGTGGACAATCCCTCAAGCGGTGACCACTCTTGCCACAACCAAAGTAATTATCCGTACCCATCAAGCATTTTCCTGGATGAGTCTTGCCACACTTTTTGCATGTGGGAATCGAAGATCCATTTCCACCACCATTTCCTCCTTTAGGCTTGGGGTTAGACACCCTTTCCTTGTTAAACTTAGGAACCGAAGTATTGGAGGAACCTTGACTGTAAAACGTTTGTTGGAACTTAGAACCACCATGTCCATCAGACCTTGAGTGTGAAAAGCCACCATCACTGGTCTTAGCCCTCTTTGCCTCCCTAGACCTCTCCTCGAGTTTCTCCACTTCGATTTGTTGAGCATGTATCATTAGACGAGAAATATCTATTTTCTTAATGAGCATAGCGGCACAACATTCCTTAACCACCATTTTGGACACACCCAAAACAAGCTTACTCATCCTTGCCCTAAGATCAACAGCCATAGTAGGAGCATATCTAGACAATTGTATTAGTTTCAAAGCATACAGCTTCACACTCATGTTTCCTTGACAAAGGTTAATGAATTCAAGCACCTTTGCTTCCCTTATCTCATGGGGAAAGAACCTATTAAGGAAAGTAACCTTAAACTTTTCCGAATCAAGATGACCCACATCAACCGCCCTCTCTTTCTTCCATTGGTCGAACCAAACTTGAGTAACACCCTTAAGTTGATAAGCAGCCAATTCTGCCTTTTCCACCAGTGTCACACCCATGATCATAAAAACCTTGTATAGCTCATTGATGAACTCTTGAGGATCTTCCTCAACCTTGAAACCATGAAACTCCGGAGGATTCTTCCTAGTGAAGTTCCTCACTCTAGTTGTTGTCGTACCCACATTTGGGTTCACGAGGACCACAACCTCTCTATTGACTTGAGCCGTCATGGCTTGGATGAACACTGTAAAAGCAGCCCTAAACTCCACATTAGTCACTTGTTCGGCCAAAGGGTTGACCAGAACTTGAGGAGCTTCTCATTCCACATTCTCACCCGCATTCCTTCTAACGTATGCTCTTCAAGGGGCCATATCCTGAAAAGTATCGGATAGGGATTAGGGGAGAGAGATATATAGTTACACTATATCGCACGACTTTAGAGTGATGAAAGAAGTGAAATTTCCTAAACATCTTCTAGCCTCTCATTCATAAGTGTGGCACAATTCACACTCACGAACAAGACTCTACTCGACGTTGCTTATGAGACATCCTAGGACCTTTCTAAACCTTGTGCTCTGAATACCAAGTTTTTCACGACCTAAAGTACACCCTAGATGTCACATGGCGTATAGGACCCCAAGAGGTCCCACATAAGCCACTTAGCATACATCATACAAGATAATAGAAAAAAGGAGTTTAAAAGAAAGCATTTCATATAAAAGAGTTTGACAAAAAATGAAAGTCTAACATAAGTCTCAAAGCCATCTAATACATCATGGGAAAAGCTATTGGGACGTAACCCATACATCACATACAAAATTTGAAATGAAAAGACATAAAGCTATAATGTCTCTCGGTCCTCGAAACATGAGATCTCACCAATCACTTGAAGAACTGAAATAGATGTCTAGCCACAAGTATGCGGGGTAGGAATATCGAACCCTACATCAATGTGGTAATATAGAAAAAATATGCGTTAGTGTATGAATTGCACTAAGTATGAGGAAATATGCATAAACATGAACATGATAATAAAAATGACTTAAATCGAATAGGCATGATCATAATGTGACATTTAAAAGATTTATAGAGAAGAAATGGCATGAAGTTCATAAGACATTGTCAAAACATTAGTATAAAGAACATAAGAAAAGCTTTGAAGAAAATAAAATCATTTTGTGGGATATTAGCTTTAACTGACAATAAGACCATGAGAGCTATATCATGGAATCCGGTATATCCCTCATACCGAAAGAAGGGGAAACTACTTGCCAAGGTAGAATCCGTACATATTATCATTTGCTAAGGTGGATCCACTAGCTAGGTCATTTAAGACAATCCTACGGGGGCACATAGTTTGGGACTAGAGGTTGCTACTAGAGACTACCCTATTTGAGCCTCCACCTCAAGTCCTCTCAGTGCTAAGTTTGAATCCCAACGAAATAGATAAAAGTCAAATAGCAATTTAACATAGGGAAAGGCAATGATCAATACCAATTCACATCTTAAAAATCAAAACATAGAATAGCCCCTTAAACATAATTCAACATGGATGAGAAAACCTTTCACCAATGTTAATTCATTTGTGAGAAATACCTTTCACAATCATGATCATCATAGTAAGTGAGAAATACTTTCCCAATAGCATTGATACTTTCCTTTCAAAGCATCCCCAAATCATTTATAATCATTTCATAAAAACATGCATATCTTCATAATTTCATAATTCATGGGTTCAACGTAGGATCATAGTTGAAAATCATAATTTAGGCATGGGTCAATGCAATTTAAAATAAATACGATAGATTAACATCAATTCATGCATTAGAATACTTAATTAATCAAAATAAATCATACTTGGAAGAAACCCACATTCATGCATTGAAATCATAATTTGCTCAATTTGAAATTGAGTTGGGGAATTGAAATCTTTGGGGACCCCATGGAGGAAAGGACTCCATGGGTGAATACACACATACCTTGATACTAGCTGCCCAAAAAGAATGGAGGATTGGAGACTTGAATGAAATCCTAGCTTTTCTTCTTTTTCCTTAAAGATAGAAATTTTGGAGAAGGAACTTTGAGTGATTTGGAGAAATCGAAGAATGATCTAGAATAGTTAGATTTTAGGCTTAAAGGACTTATATAGGGTTTAGGATAGAAGACAAAATGACATAGCTTAGGACTTAATCAATTAGGAAAAAGACAAAAAAACCCTTAAAATTTTACTGCCGGCCCGACCTACGAGTTAGACCTACGGTCCTTCTATGGATCATCCTGATCAACCATAGAAAGATTAAGAATCTATTATAAGGATCTTCAATTGGCATAACCCTATGTATGGTTCGTAGGTCTTTCTGCGGACCGTACATGGCAATCGTAGATCACAACCTTTTCCTTAAAAATTTCACCAAGTTTGGGAGTGACCTACGAGACCTATCTACGACTCATAAAAGGAATGACAGACTGACCTGTTGAACTATAAAAAGGATTTTGAGTCTTGATTTTGTAAATTAAATTCCCTACCACCTACGGATGCCACGTACGGCCCATTGATGCTTCTACCAATCGTAGGTGAGAGCCGTAGGTCATGCCTGCAATAAAAAAAATTCATTTCCTCCCTTTCCCAGTCTGAGGTGTTACATAATCCAACATACATACATCACATTATAAAAAGGTAAATTCGATTCACTCATGGGACTACAAATACACATGCTCGATTCTTTCAAGGAATCCACACACAAGTTGTTAGTGTATCAGTGGTTACCAGTGACAAATCAATTGTATCAAGCATATTAACAAATATAATATGTAACATTGAATATAGTATCAATACTGTATTTTGTAACAAATTGTATTTGTATTCATTTGTTGCCTTATGTATTGTATTTATGTGTTACCATGTGTGTTTGTATTTGTATTTGAATTATTGAATCCATTTGTATTTGTATCATGACTATAACCATTTGTATTATAGTTGAAAAGAGTCATTGCTGATGATTTAGTAATATCTCAGACTTTGAAAAGAAGGAAAATATAGATTTTGGGTTTCAGGCATGACCTACGGTTGGTAGAAGCACCTACGGACTATAAATGGCATCCGTAGGTAGTTGAGAATTAATTTTCTAAAATCCAGTCTCAAAGACCTTTTTATGGCTCACCAGGATGGCCCGTCACCCTATATATGAGTCATAGGTAGGTCTTGTAGCTCATTTCCATACTTGGTAAAAATTTAAGAGGAAAGGTTAGGACCTATGGTGGCCATGTACGGTCCGTAGGTAGACCTACCAACCGTTCATGGGTCCCATCATTGGATGGTCCAAAAATCATGTTTTTGAATTTACCTATGGTTGTCCAGGACGGTCCGTTGTAGGACCTATGGACTATAGGTCTGAACCGTAGATGAGGTTCGACAGTTATTTTGAAGGGGCTTTTGGGTCTTTTCCTAATTATTTTAACCCCATACTATGTCATTTTGTCTTCTACCATAAGCCCTATATAATGGTTTTAAACCCCTAAATTACCCATTCACTACTCATTCACCTAATTTTCCAAAACTTGACCAAGTTCATCCCCCCAAATTCTCTCAAGTCTAAGGAAAAAGAATAAGAGCTAGGTTTCTATTCAAATCTCCAAATTCTCTTTTTTTCTTTGGCATAAAGGATCAAGGTATGTGTTTATTCACCTATGGAGTCCTTTCCTCCATGGGGCCCCTAAAGATTTCAATTTCCCAACTCAATTTCTAATTGATCAAATTAGGGTTTCAATCCAATAAATGTGGGTTTCTTCCAATTATGATTGATTTTGTTTAATTATGTTTTCTAATGTATGAATTGATGTTAATCTATGATATTTAGTTGAAATTGCATTGATCCATGCCTAAATAATGATTTTCAACTATGATCCTAGGATGAACCCATGAATTATGAATTATGAATTTATGAAGATATGCATGTTTTCATGAAGCTTTTGTAAATGAATAAATGATGCTTTGAAAGGAAGTATTGATGCTATGGTGAAAGGATTTCTCACTTACTATGATGATCGTGATTGTGAAAGGTATTTCTCACAATAAATTCACATTGATGAAATGTTTTCTCATCTATGTTGAATGATGTTTAAGGAGCTATTCTATGTTTTGATTTCAAAAGTGTGGATTGGTATTGATCATTGCCTTTCCCTATGTTAAATTGATAATTGACTTTTATCTATTCCGTTAGGATTTAGACTTAGCACCGAGAGGGCTTTGAGGTGGAGACTCAAATAGGGTAGTCTCTACTAGCAACATCTAGTCTAAAACTACGTGCTCCCGTAGGATTTTCATAAATGACCGAGCTAATGGATTCACTTTAGCAAATGATGATATGTATTGATTCTACCTTGGCAAGTAGTTTTCCTTTCTTTCGGTATGAGGAATATACCGGATTCCATGATATAGCTCTTATGGTCTTATTGTCGGTTAAAGCTAATATCCCACCAAATAATTATGTTTTCTTCAAAGTTTTCTTATGTCCTTTATACTAATATATTTGATTATTTCTTATGAACCTCATGTCATTTCTTCTCTATAAAGCTTTTAAATGTTCCATTATGATCATGCATATTCGAATTAAGTCATTTTAACTTTCATGTTCATGTTTATGCATATTGCCTCTGTTAAAATACAAAGAATTGTATACGAAGAAGCTGTCTATTGCTTTAAGTTTATAAATTTACGCGGCTGCAGTAGTACTGCATCTTATATAGGAACATAACAATACTAGTTCTATGAGGATCATAATTACTAAGGTATTTTAGATACACACAACATAACTTATAATAGGCATCCTATAGCTAAGCAACTTCCTCAGGTAATGATATCTCAATACTCCCCTTACAAACGAAAGGTGGGTAAGCAACTCTAAGTTTGTCGCTTAAGAACTTGAAATGAGCTGATGATAAGGGCTTGGTGAAGACATCAGCTACTTGATCCGTGGAAGAGATGAACTGCACAAGTAGGTCCTTTCTCGCCACCTTATCCGTGATAAAATGGAAATCAATTTCCACATACTTGGTACGAGCATGGAATATAGGATTAACGGATAAATATGCAGCGCCAATGTTGTTGCACGATAAGATAGGAACTTTGGGTAAAGAGACACCAAGTTCGAATAAGAGCGATTGAATCCAAGTTAGCTCGGTGACGGCATCAGCTAAAGATTTATATTTAGATTCAGTTGAAGACATGGAAACTGTACATTGCTTCTTTGACGACCAAGATACTAAAGCGGATCCCATGAAAATAGCATAACGACGGATCAATTTTTTATCATCCAAAGAGCCAGCCCAATCAGCATCCGTAAAGGCTTGAAGAAACAGAGCATCAGACTTAGGAATGAAGAGACACGTATCCTTAGTGTGCTGCAAGTGTTGCAATATCCTTTTGACAGTAGCCCACTGATTTGTGGAAGGATTATGCATAAGTTCACACACTATGTTCACCACAAAAGAGAGATCCGGACGGGTGAGAGTGAGGTACTGAAGAGCTCCCACAATTTGTCGGTATAGAGACGGATCATGAAAATGAGGGCTGTCATTTTTGTGAAGCTTTGTAGAAGTAGACATGGGTGTTACCAGTGGCTTACATAGCTGCATTTTGGCATGTTCCAATAAGCTTGAAATATAGTGACGCTGGGACAAAGAAAGTCTAAACTTTGTATGTGCAACTTGGATGCCAAGGAAAAGATTCAATTGTCCAAGATCTCTGATGGCGAAGGCAGAACCCAATCGAAGAATAATATTCTCCAAGAACGCATAATCACTCCCAGTAAATATTATATCATCTACATAGACAAGCATGTAGGCCTTGATTCCATTAGAAGTGTAGACAAAAAGGGAGGCATCAGACTTTGAGCTTGAGAAACCCATGCCCAGTAGAAGGTTGTGAAGCTTTAAATACCATGCCAAGGGGCTTGTTTTAGTCCATATAAAGACTTGTGTAATAGAAAAACATGATCAGGGAGTTATGGGTAAATAAAACCAGGGGGTTGAGCCATGTATACCTCTTCACTAAGGTCACCATGGAGGAAAGCATTTTGGACGTCAAGTTGTAGCAAATGCCAGTCATGAGAAGAAGAAATGGTTAGGATAATTCGAATTGTGGTGGGTTTGATGACGGACTAAACATCTCAAAGAAGTCATGCCCTTCTTGTTGATGAAATCCTTTGGCTACTAACCTGGCCTTATAGCGTTCAATAGTGCCACCAGAGTTTTTCTTGATTTGAATAACCCATTTGCACCCCAAAACATTCATTGAAGGGTTGCGAGGAATAAGAGACCATGTTTTGTTATGCAAGAGAGTAGTCATTTCACAAGCCATAGCATCACGCCACTCCGATGATCTGTTAGCAAGAGTGAAACATGATGGTTCACTGGTTGGAGGAGCTGGTGAGGAAGATGTAATTGCTAGGTTGGAGGATGGTGGCATATGGCGTAGCTGCATGGTGTGAGTCCTAATAGTCGACTTAGGAACACAAAAAGGGTTGGTGGTCTAGGATGCAACGATTTTAGTGAGAGGAGGTAGAGATGGGGAGGAGGAAATATCAACAACCAGTATCATGGAGGGAAGAGAACCATCTATTTTTGAATCAATAGGGACAGAGGACGACGGGACCGACTGGATGGGATTGATGGCCTGATTATGACAGAGATTTGGAAACACTTAGGGCGATATTGATTCAAAAACACCAGACGATATTGGGACATGGGACGGGGGAGAAGAGATAGGCAATTGAATGAGAGATGAGAGCCAAGGAGATTTGGACTGGACCATGTGCGCAGGAGGTGAGCCGAGTAGAGAATTCGAGAAGAAAGGAAATTGGTCCCCATCAAAACGTACATGACGGGCCAAATATAACATGCCTGACATTGGATCAAGGCATCTATAACCTAAGTATCTCGTACTGTAGCCTAGAAAAACACAAGGCGTTGTCCGAAATCCAAATTTATGTTTATTATAAGGACTAAGTTAGGGAAAGCAAAGACACCGAATGCTTTAAGAAAGCGATAGTCAGGCAGATTTTTGTGAACCAATTCGAATGGAGAAGAATTATTATTTGATAGAGAAGGAAGACGATTGATTAGATAAACAGCAGTCGCAAAAGCAAATTGCCAATATTTTGACGGAGTGGAGCTATGTGCCATAAGACTTAGACCGGTTTCAACTATGTGACGATGCTTTCATTCTACTTTTCCTTGTTGTTGATGCGTATGAGGGCATGAAAGGCGATGAAGAATTCCTAGCTTAGTTAAAACAGGAGTAAGCACACGAAATTCACCGCCACCATCTGTTTGGATAGACTTTATGATGTTATGGAATTGATTTTCAACAAGTCCCTTAAATTGAAGAAAAAGATGCGAAACATCTGATTTCCTAAACATTCGAAATCTCCAAACAAAATTGCTATAGTAATCCACAAAAACAAGAAAGTAACAATGAGCTTCTGAAGAAAGAAAGGGAGATGGTCCCCAAACATTCGCATACAATAATTGTAAAAACGAAGAACTTTTATTGCTACTAATTGAAAGAGTTAATTTGTGTGACTTGCCAAGTTGGCAAGCGGTACAAATATTATTCAAATTAGAACTAGATAGCGGTAACGCATGTTGGTGTAGATCTTGATGAAGGACTCGTTTATGTGGATGACCCAAGCGAATATGCCAACAATTTTGAGAAGCCTTGGCTAAAAGATTTGTAGAGGGATGAAATGATGAGGACAGCTTGAGTGGGAGAGTGTAGAGACCATCTTTACTCGTACCGAAAAGAAGGACCCTCCTAGTAGCTTGATCCTTAACAAGAAAATTATCAGGATAAAATTCAAAGAAGACTCTATTGTCAAGAGCAAAAGGCTGAACAAAAAGTAATGGCTTAGTAATTAATGGAACATGAAGAAGATTAGTTAGACGAAATGATTTATTTGGGGAATGAAAGAATGAGTTACCAGTGTTGTGGATAAGTAGACTAGCCCCATTGCCAACCTGCAATTGATCTACCCCTTTGTATGGCTTTGCTTGATGAATGTCTGAGAGATTTGGCATTATATGATGTGTTGCTCCAGTGTCCAGGAACCACAATTGAGTCAATGGAATTGGTGCCTGATGAGAGAGATATGCGGAAGGATTAATCGTGTGACTATAACGCTGAAAGCATGTGTTGGCTAAGTGATTGTTGCCGTTGCATATTTGGCAGCCAACTTTGTTGTCAAGAGACGGCTGCCAAGGTTTCCCATTTGAAGTATTTCGAGAGGATGAGAAACGACCAACTCTACCACCTCTTCCTGTAGAGTTTCTTCCCTGACCACGATAATTGGAGGTATTATTTTGAGAGCGATCGGTGGTGGTGTTGGATCATTGTCTGAAGTGAGCAACAGGTTGGTCAGTATGTGGAATGGGTGATATAGTGAGGGAAGATAAGGTGTGTATATGTATGAACTCATGATTTAGTAACAAACTATGAAGTTCGAAATATGTCACGGGTTCAGGCCGTGCAGAAAGAGCGGTTACAAGGTTCTTAAATTCAGAACGGAGACCTTTAAAAATATAGATATTAAGATCCGCAATACAAAGATGTCTACGAACGGCAGCTAACTCATCATAAATAAGTTTAGCCTTTTGAAGATAATGGGTGATAGGAAGATCATCTTGCTTGAGATTTTGAAAGGACATATGGAGGTTAAGAATTTGAGTATTGGAGGGGGAAGAAAGAGCCTTTTTGAGAGCATCCCAGACTTGTTTGGAGGTAGCGAGACCAATCACAATCGGTAAGGTCTCTTCAGAAAAAGAAGATATAAGCAAACTTAATATGAGTTGATCCTATTGGATCCATTGGGCATGACGAAAATCAATCTCAGGGTTGTCTTTTCCTACTATCATGATATGGGATGGCAGACATGGAAAAGAGCCATCAACATATCCTAATAGATTTTGACCACGGAGAAAGGGTAACAATTGAGTTTTCCAAAATAAATAATTGGTATAAGTTAATTTGATGGAAATAAAGTGGTGAGTATGGCTGAGAGGGGAGGGAGGGGAGGGAGAGAAAACGTTGATCGGAGTTTGGGAGGTAAAAGAAGAGGTGGTCGTGGCGGTTTCTGATACCATGTAAAATTACATTGAATTGTATACGAAGAAGCTGTCTCTGGCTTTCAGTTTATTAAACTGACACGGCTGTAGTAGTACTGCATCTTATATAGGAACATAACAATACTAGTTCTATGAGGATCTTAGTTACTAAGGTATTTTAGATACAGACAACTTCACTTATAATAGGTATCCTATAGCTAACAAACTTCCTCATGTAACGATATCTCAGTAGCCTCATACTTAATACATTCCATGCACTAATGCATAGTTGTACCCACATTATATCATGAATATAGGGTCCGACGTTCCTCCTTCACAAACTCGTTGCTAGACATCTATTTTGGTTTTTCAAGTGATTGGTGAGTCTTCATGTTCTGAGGACCGAGAGACTTTATAGCTTTATGTCTTTTCGTTTCGGATTTTGTACATGATGTATGGGTTACGTCCCATTCACTTTCCTTATGATGTATTAGATGAATTTGAGACTTATGTTAGACTTCCAGTTTTGTCAAATTCGTTTGTATGAAATGCTTTCTTTGAACTCTTTAAATTCTATTATCGTATATGTTGTACGCTAGGTGACTTGTGTGGGGCCTCTCGGGGTCCTATATACCATGTCACGCCTACGGTATACTTTGGCTCATGAAAGACTTGGTATTTAGAGCACAAGGTTTTGAAAGATCCTAGAATGTCTCATAAGCCACGTCGAGTAGAGTCTTGTTTATGAGTGTGAATCGCGCCACATTTAAGAATAAGAGGCTATAAGATGTTTAGAAATTTCCACTTCTTTCATCATTCTAAAGTTGTGCAATAGAGTGTAACTCTATATGTCTCTCTCCTAATCCTTATCTGATGCTTTTCAGGATATGGCCCTCGAAGAGCATACATTAGGAGGAATGCGGGTGAGAATGTGAAACCAGAAGCTCCTCTAGCTCTTCAAGAAGCTCCCCAAGTTCCGGTTGGCCCTTTGGCCAAACAAGTGACTAATGTGGAGTTTAGAGCTACTTTTCAAGTATTGGCCCAAGCTAATAGGGAGGTTGTGGTCCCTATGAACCCAAATATGGGTACGATAGCAACTAGAGTGAGGTATTTCACTGGGATGAATCCTCTGGAGTTTCAAGGTACGAAGGTTGAGAAATATCCTTAAGAGTTCATCAATGAGGTATACAAGGTTTTGAAGATCATGGGTGTGACGCCGGTGGAAAAGGCGGAATCAACTACTTATCAGCTTAAGGGTGTTGCTAAAGTTTTGTTTAACCAATGGAAACAAGAGAGGACGGTTGATGTGGGTCCTCTTGATTGGGAAAAGTTTAAGGTTGCTTTGCTTGATAGGTTCTTTCCCCTTGAGATGAGGGAGGAAAAGGTACTTGAATTCATTAACCTTAATCAAGGAAACATAAGTGTGAAGGAATATGCTTTGAAATTCACATATTTGTCCAGATATGCTCCTTTTATGGTTGTCGATCCTAGAGCAAAGATGAGGAAGTTTGTTTCGGGTGAGTCCGAAATGATGGTTAAGGAATGTCATACCGCCATGCTCATTAAGGAAATGGATATTTCTCACCTAATGATACATGCTCAAAAAATCGAAGAGGAGAAACTTAAGGAGACAAAAAGGGCTAAGACCGGTAATGGTGACTTTTCACATTCAAGGTCCAATGGACATTGTCATTCTAAGTTATGACAAAGGTTTTCTGGTCAAGGTTCCTCCAATGCTCCGGGTCCTAAGTTTTACTAGGAGAGAGTGTTTAACCCCAAGCCTCAAGGAGAAAATTGTGGTGGAAATGGATATTCGGTTCCCACATGCCAAAAGTGTTGTAAGAATCATCTAGGAAAATGCTTGATGGGTACGGATAACTTCTTTGGTTGTGGCAAGAGTGGTCACCGCTTGAGTGATTGTCCACTTAGACTTGATAAGGGAAAAGATGTGATAGTAAAAGTGGGAATGATGTCACTAGAACAGACCACACAAATAGAGTTGATCTGCTTCTCTTTGTTCCTACGAACAAAATTGTTCCATTATTACCAACAAGCTCCACCTAGTTGTTCGGGTTCAAGTGCTCCTAAACTAAACCGGTTGTATGCACTTCAAACTTGTCATGACAAAGAGGGTTCTCTCGATGTTGTTATCAGTATGTTGAATGTTTTTCATGTTAATGTTTATGCTTTGCTTGATACTAGTTACCATATGTGGCAATGAGGTCTGATGTTCTTCTAGATGTGTCACTAGACCCTTTTTCTATCTCTACATTTGCAATACCCCAGATTCGAGGGTGGAAAATTTTTAAATTTTCTGGGTTACTGCCAGTAACGACGGAAGACACCTATGGTTTGTCGGTTGACTTACGGGCAGTAGGTGGCAACCGTAATTGGCAAGCCCAAGTTTTCAAAATGTCAAGTTTCAGAACCCTAACAACGGCCTGCCAGGATGGCCCGTCTTTCAATGAACGAGTTGTAGGTAGGGCTCGTAGGTCCCCTCTAGACTTAGTTGAATTTTTAAGCTGTAAGTCCTGACCTATCATTGCCATGTGCGGTCCGTCGTTTGACCTATGAGTTGTACATGGGTGTCATCGTTGGAAGGCCTAAGTTGACAATCTCAGAACCAATTGATGAAGGAACATGACGGTCCATTGGACGACTTACGGACAGTACGTCCCGACCATCGATGGGTCCCGACAGTTAGTATTTAAGGGCTTTTTTATCTTTTTCCTAATTATCTAATTCTTAATCAAAGCTAGCTTGAGATGGTGCTGGTGGGCTGGTAGAGATGGCTATGGAACAAGAGTGATCTGTCTATGTAAAGGGCAATCTCTGACCCAATGACCTAACTCACTATAGTCAAAAGGATCTGACGACGATCTGCTCCCAGAAGAACGACCACTACGAACAAAAGTACTAGCCTGGGAACTATGACTGACTAGAGTAAACCTCACTCTTGCTATACCGATCCCCCTCTGAACTCTGCAACAAGGCCTGAACAGGCCGACTAGGCTGACCCTACTGAAACGACTGTCGAGCCCTATTATGTGAATCTCTAAACCTGGAACGCGCCCACTATAACTACCCTCATATCTAACTTTCTTGTAGCTGCCCCGTTGGGCCTCACGATGGAGCTGCTCTATAGTGTAGGCATGATCAACAACATCCAGAAAGGAGCGACCCGCTGAAACCATAGACTGAGCCTCAATCCGCAGCTGCAATCTCAACCCACAAACATAGCACCGAACCTTCTCCTCATTAGTAGGTAGAATAATGGTAGCATGGCGGGAGAGCTCGTGAAATCTCGTCTCATACACAAATAAAGCACCAAACCCTAAGGTGATCTCTGACGTTGTGAGGAATAAACCTTGCTAAAAAGGCCTTAGAAAACTCGGTCGAGGTGACCTGAGGAGACCAAGCTGGTCTAGTCTCAACAAATGTAAGCCACAATAGTCTAGCTGGCCCATCAAGTTGATAAGCAGTGAAGTCGACTTCTCTCAACTCCACGAGACCCACGGTATGCAGCCGCTCACGATAAGTAGTCAGAAACTCATTGTCTTCCTTATCTACTGCCCCAGAAAACCTCAGAGGTGAAAGCCTTCAGAACACTCCAAGCATCTTCTGCTCCTCTAGGAGCATAGCTTCGGCTGCAATCAAGGGCTGGGCACCCCCTGGTGGTACCTGGGCCTAAGTTGCCTCTATTGCAGGCTGATTCTGATGACATGGTACTGGTGCAGGTGCCGGTACTGGTGCTGGTGCTAGGGCTTGCTGCATACCCTTAAGCATTGTCAAAAGCTGAGTAATGGCTGCCTAGAGCTCTGGAGCCATCGCCAGTCCGAGTGGTGACTGAGCTTGTCCCGGCCCCATTGACTACTAATGAACCTGGCCTGCTGGAGGATCCACCACTGGCTCTGGACCTGCTCTCTACTGGGGGTGGTGATGCAACTCTACTTTGTAAGAGAGGTCGACCCCTACCTCGATCTACCTCGCGGCTAGTATGAGCCATCCTGCGGAAAGAGTGAAACAAGTCAGTTTTCCAAAAACCAATAACACACCGACTGCACGAAAGTGATAGAAAAGAGAGAAATTCCTAAAGACACCCAGTAGCGTCCCAAAGATAGGACATGGACGTCTTCACACCGATCTGCAGGACTCTACTAGGTATTAGCTTTGTACAAGTGAGACCGGTGAACCTAGGGCTCTGATACCAACTTGTCACGACCCGACTCCCTGAGTCATGATGGCACTAGTAAAACCAACTAGTAGGTAAACAAACCTGTACCTAGAATGACAAGTAGTGAGTACAAGGGTAGAACTAAGCAGCAAACAATGCTAATAATAAGAAAAGACAGAAATGGTAAGCAAACCCTCTCCCAGAACTTGGAAGTCACGAGTACAGAGTTGTCTATCAAGAGTAAATACAAGTCCCAAAAGTGAACCACAACAAGCCATCTCAAAGGAAAAAGACAAGCTAACATAAGTATAGAAGGAGATAGGCTAGTCTAGGATGCCAAGAGCTCACCCTTGTCTCCAATATCCACAAGCTACAAAAGAAGGCTCGAACGATCACCGTTGGTAGCTGGTACTATGACCTGCATCACGAAAGGATGCAGAATGTAGCATAAGTACCACTACAAGGTACTTAGTAGGCATCATAGGCCGATCGAGTAAGAAAGGTAAAGACAATCAGAAAAGATAGAAATCTAGACACAAACAAAGGCCAAAGAGGATATAAAATGAAGCAAATGAGCATACCAAAAGTAAATCTAAGTAAAGCTAAGCTAAACCTAACTGGACCCCATAAGCCCAAAAGGTACACTCGTGTGCAAGTTTAAATAAAACCCGAACAGACCCCTATAAGACTGACATGAACAAAAAATAGCTAAGTCTACACGACAGAAGAGTAATCCAGATCTGAATAAAAAAAAAGTCAACTCCAAGCCCAGCTAGCAAGAGAGAAAATCAATTCAACCAGTCAACTCCCAGCCCAGCTAGCAAGAGTGACAACTAACTCAACCAATCAACTCCCCGCCCAGCTAGCAAGACTATCAACCCTGGCTACCCAACAATACCATCAATTCCCAGGGGCATTAACCGCCTATCTAGCAAAAGTGCCTGGAGGCGTATCGACTCCGAAGAGTATCTCAAGTACGCTCTAAGACACCATTGATCGATGTCCACTCCCGATAATATCACAAAAGGCTCCAAGCCAGAAGCACTCTAATCCCAAGGAAGCACACCATCTCCAGTAATGCATTGGAGCCGTAAAATAGAGAGAGGAGAAAGAAAGGCTAACAAGCAATGCAAAAGCCTAAGGTAAGGCTCATGCTATCAGACCCAAGTTTGCTATTCTGGTCTACAAGGATCTAGTCCATCAAAACCGACGTCGGAGACATACCATAGTCACAAGTTGTGCGGGTCTAAGGTAGCACTAGTCTATCCTAGATAAGGCCTAAAACATGCTCCAAAAACAAGTAACCAAACAAGTAAATCACTTAGCATGCTACAACACACATACAACCCCTTATCAGCATGGTACTATCCTCGAAACAGTAGTAATCAACCCTAAATCATGGTCTCTAGCAAGAAAAGAAGGAATAACTAGGTACACACCTCTAATTCACACTCATCATTACGTATTTACACATTCATGCTCAATCTAATTAAAAAGGAAGTCGTAGCCTATCTAAAGGCCAATTGTGTGTGCTCCAAATCACAAGGCCAGAGCTTTTCCCTTCCGAACGACCTTTGAATGCTACCACACTATCAAAAATAGGATCACAACGTCAATACGGTCATTTAGACACAAAAATCATCCAACACAGACACGGATCAATTTTTAGAGTCAAACAGGAATCATGGGACCCACGTCAGAATTTCCAAAATTGACTCTGCCAAAAAGTCCTAATCTATGCCTTAATCTTGTGTCCCAAAAAAGGAGACAATTTGCGGCCCAAAATAGTTGAAAAAACGACACACCACGAAAACAAATATAAAGGAAAGGGGTAACAACTTTTGTGCTAAAATTAACTCGAACAGAGTGCAACCGACACAATCCAATCACTCTACCACGTAGTCCCGACAACAACGAGCACATGGGATTTCAAATTAAAAAAATCCAAGCTCCGATGAGGGAGAAATCGTTTCTTGAAAATTGAGGGTGAAAGCTAAAGTTTCTGGGTATAAATACCTGAAACTGGTCGCCAAAACTACAAATCCGGATGCTAAAAGTTTGATATTTGGTCGCTAAAAGCCTGCACCAGATATCATCACTTTAGTTGATTTGCTCAACTCTGAATTCTTTGATGGGGTGTCCAGGATTCATTTGGAACCCCGAGCGCACAAATGAGATATGCTACCTTATTGGGAATGACATTTTGGATTCAACAGAACCATCGAAATTCCCATTAGAGGTCGTTTCGATAAAAAGTGGGTCCCACACCCAATTTCTATTTTAAGCCAAAATCCATCAGGGGCCATTGAATTATCTCGAAAGCGTTAGGACCTAAACGAAGGGTTGTTCTAGATTAAACTCGACATTCCAGAGCTAACCGTGCTGACATAATTCTCATATGAGGTTGTTTACCCAGAATATTTACTAAAGTCCAACTTAGGCTTCAACTTGAAAGTTAAAATGCCTAATTGCACAGACTTGCATGAAAAATCTCGAGAGCCATGCCAACTATGCTACTGGCCTTAAATGACCCTTCAAGAGCTGAAGAAGTTTCAAAAGCTCCCGAAATACTAAAACTCACAAAAAACCAAATGAATGACCGGTGACCGAACTGTCAGTCCCAGCAAGTCATAAAAAATTTGGAGTCGCTACAGAAAACCTTTAAACGACAAACATGAGGCATAAACACATAAATGACCTTGAGGTCATTACAACGGAGTCTCTGATTTGCATTGATTTATGACACATGTAAATTTGGACTATTCAGATCAGATTATCATTGAGATCCAGGTAAAGGAGATATTATGGGTATTTAGCATCTATTTGTGCTCGTTAGGACTTATAGTGATTGTGTGATATTTGTACATATCGGGCTTGTAGGGGCTATGTCATGTTATTGATTGTTATGTGTTTATATTATCTTATTGTAGAGAGATAAGGTATTATACTTGCGTTTCACCCCTGCCCTTTTTGTTTAGTCCTTATACTTTAGTTTCATCTTTCAATATCTCTTACATGGTTGGTACATTATTTTGTACTGACACCCATTTCCTAGGGGCACTGCATTTATTCGTGCAGGTCCTGAGTGCCAATCATATAAACCCATTAAGTAGCACAGCAACCTATCCAACTTATTGGTTGACTCCATTTTTTCAGGGGTTACCAGAGTCATAGAAGTTTGCTTATTTTGTTGTTTATAGATTTTGGGTAGGTCAGGGCCTTGCCCAATCCAAGTATTGTATTCATAGAGGCTTGTAGACTAGTGTGTTGGGTTGCATATACACGTTATTGCCTATGGCACCCTTGTTTGCTACTTTGCTTAAGCTTGATAGTTGTTTGATAACTATTTGATGTATTTTTTATATATGTACTTGTTTACAACTATTTTATTGAGATCATGGTGGCTTTGGCAGGCCACATAACATTTATGCATCCCTAGATACCATTGTATCTTTGACATCCCAAAATAGGCTTGTGAGCTAGTTGGTTATTCTTTCATATAAACTGTTGGGGTAGTTGTTTTATTTGTAGAACTGTTGAAAGGGGCCTTGTTGGCCGAGGGCTTATTCTTAAGATGAGATATACTTGTTTGATTTATTGACTATGTGTGGCTGAAATTCTCCTTTAGCAAGTGGTTTAGTAGGGTCAGCTCAGGACTATATTTTTACATTAGGTACGAGTTGCACCCCTCTAGTTTGGATCATGACAAACATGGTATCAGATCAACGTCGTAACCTAGAGAGTCGTGAAGTCGTGTCTAGTAAAGTTTTGTTTATAAATGTGTTGCATACCACATTATATACGCAAGAAGCTACAAATATTATTTAGGAATGTTACCCTTTTCTCCTCAAATCGTGTTATAGTGCTAAGTCATAAGAGTTTGAATTTATCGACTCACGATTGCTATTGTCCCTCTATAGAGAAACTAAAGCTAGTGATTTGTGAGACAATAGCTTGTAGAAGTCAGATGTACCCATAGGTGAGGGTATCAACAAAGTACTACCTACCGGGGCAGTTCAACCAGAGTTAGAAGGGGAGACATCTTAGAATCCCTACCTAGCACCACATTTACATCACGAGTCCCTAAGACCTCCACCAGCACCTCTTGCTTCTCATATTCCTACAAATCAGGAATTCAGTAGTGCAATTTATATGTTGGCTCTATTAACTACCACTCAGCGCCACCCAGTGGTGATAGATACAACCAGACTTTTGAAAGGCCTAGAAGCTTGAGGGTTCAAGATTTCCTTGCCTTGAGTCCTCCCCAGTATAAAGGGACAGACTATAAAGAGGACGATCAATAATTTGTTGACTAGCTGCATAGGATTATAAGGGTTATGCATGCTTCAACTATAAAGTCTATTGAGTTAGCAACATTCAAGCATATAGATATAGCATATCAATGTTACAAGGGTTTGGAGAGGTCAAGAGGGGCCAATGCACCTCCATCCACTTGGGGTTGCTTCACCAAATCCCTTGTAGATCACTATCTGCCTCAAGAGATTCGAGTTGCCTAAGTTGATTGGTTTTTAAACCTTTGCAAAGGTCGTGTGAGTGTGTTAGGGACTACGGGTTGAGATTTAATTCTTTAGCCAGGTATGCACATACAATTGTACAGATGATGGAGGCTAAGTTTCAGACCTTTATAGGAGGGCTAGCTCTAGAATATGCTGAGCCCTGTACCACATCAGCACTAAATAAGAATATTCACATATCTCGTATACATGCATTTTCTTAAAATCTAGAGGATTTCAAACATCGGTAGTTTGGGGCAAAACAAGCTAAGAGAGGACAGAAGAGGTGGTGCAGACCTCCCAACTTTTGTAGAGATTTCCACGAGGGTGGTAGACCAAAATGTTCTATTAGGCCACCTAATCCTCAACCACAACCATCCCATTGCAGCATATATGATTGCAGAGGACATTTAGTCCTAGAAGAGAGTTCATGAACATCTTGAACATGACAGGATAGGGGCCTGGAGTAGGCTAGATTAGTTGTTCAACATTGTGATATTTGTGGTAGATCACATGTTGCCAAGTATTTGTAGCATGCTATTTTTGTTGCCAAGAGGGTCATATGCAGAGGATTTTCCAGTTCAGGGACTAGCAAGGTTTGATATAGACGGCCAAATTAGCATTACAGAGGGCCAAATTAGCATTAGGGTCATCTACTTCAGTACGCCTTGTAGAGTAGGGACCACAATCTTCATCATGAATAGGTCTTAGCAGAGGGGGATCATCTAGTTCTAGTAGTGGACAAAATCATACTTATGCATTGACGGGTCGAAAAGACTCAGTGTCTTCCCTAGATGTTATGACAAGTATACTGACCGTTCGTTCTTATTGTATTTATACTTTGATAGATACAGGTTCCACATTATCATATGTTACTCTATTTATTTCTCATAAACTTCCTATAGAACCAGAGTCATTACAATGACCTTTTGGTATGTTTACCCTAGTTGGTGACTTTATTATCGCCAAAAGGGATTATCGAGGTTGTACATTAGAGATTGTTGGTCTTCAGACTTTTACATTCTTTATAGAACTAGCGATGTTGCATTTTGATATTATTATGTGTATGGATTGGCTGACATCTGGTTATGCCAATGTCAACTATTGAGCAAAGATTATTAGATTTCAATTTCCAAGAGACCTAGTTTCTGAGTAGAAGGGTGATATGATGAGTTGGTATTTTACAAACATATTAAAGTGATAATGAATTATTGTTATGTTTTAATGCTAATTGAGGAGATACTAGGCCCTAGTTCTCTTATATGCATGCATTCCTTAAGAAAAATTAAGTTTCAAGAATTTAGAGATTAAAATCATTGAAGCACACTGGCGAAGAAACCAACATCCGATAGGAGCTTGTTGGCGTCTCAACAGCTTAATGCCAGCTGGACTGGAAGAAAGATATCTAAGCATCGACATATCATTGGCGCTGTACATTTCCTTATCACCATTCTGCCGACTCCAATGCACGTGCAATTGAAGAGATTGAAGGCTAAAGTGGTGTTGTGATTGGCATTGAATAATCTTGGATCGGCATTTCACCCGTAAAGAAAGCTTAAGGGCCATAGCGTATTTGAAGAATAAAGTGCTTTCTTTTGGAATATTCCAAGGATAGAATATGAATTTGTTTATATATGTACTATCTTCTTCTTCCCAATGAAGAATACTATAGAGAGTCTTCTTTTTTGAATTTGTAGTAACATAAATTAGTGATAGAAATGAGCTAAGAACTTATCCTACTGGCTAAGGAAGAAACCCAAATGTGTGTACCTTGCTAAGCTTGGATCTCACCTTTTGCCATCAATTTTTGCTTGAAATGGCCTATTCCTATTTTGGTGTACCTTCTATTTCTTCATTTATGAGTAGCTAAATTTGTAGCTAGGGGTGTGTATGCTACATGTGGGTGTAAAACCAATTGGTGTTAATTAGATAGTTCGAAAATTGGTTGTTAAGCATGAATCTAATGTTGTGTTGAAATTTTAATCTAAAAATCATTGGTTGAGATATGTAACACTGTGTTGACTTAAGAAAGTTAAATAGACTTGTAAGACTCATTAGTGAGGAGTTGATAAAATTAGTCGTTGGGTTAGAGCTAGAGATAGTATAATCCGACTAATTTCTCATTTTAAGGATATGAGCTAGGGATAGTCTACCCACTCAAGTAATGTTTGGTTTTTTATTTGAAATGGTCTTGGAATTCGAGAGAATCCAAGAGAAACATGTTTGATAGTTTGAGAGTATGTCAAATGTAGCTTAGACCAAATATTATCCATATGTTAACTAATTTGGAACTGATTTAGTTTCACCTATTGTGTTGAGACCCAATCGCATTGCACACACCCTCAGTAGTGTCCAATCTTGGATAAATCCATTTCTGTTATTTCTTACCTTGTGTTTCATGATATTGATCATTTCTAGTTGTTCTGTATATCCCCCATAGTTGTTCTATAAAACTATTAAGTGTAATCCTTCGTATTAGTCCTCATGGATTCAATCCCGACCTCATAAGTTGGGTATTATATTTTATACGACCGCGTATGCCATGAAAATGGGACATAGTTGAGTCTTCATAAAAAAATGTTATTGTTAGGGACTTGCTATTGATTGCCATAAGTTGATTTCAGGATTTAACCTTTCATCCATTTTGTGTTCTTGTTACGTTGTTTTGTGTTGTTCATTGTTATGAAAATACGGAAAGATGAGTCACGCAGATGATAATGATTATGTGATTGTTGATGAAGAAAAAGAGGATGATCCTTCTAATGTCTTGAATGACACCAAGGAAACGACAGGGGAGAAATCCGCAAAAGGCAATGTACCTTAGTATCCCCCTCCATATCCTCAAAGAATGTTGAATAATAAGGAGGAAAACAAATTTTAAAAGTTTGTTGATCTTTTTATCAAGTTGTCCTTCAATATATCACTCGTTGATGCTCCTTTGAAAATGTCGGGGTATTCAAAGTTTATGAAGGAGTTGTTAAAGAAGAAGGGAGTGGTTGATGTGGGTACAATCGAAGTGATCCACCATTGTAGTGTTGTGATTGCCAATAATTTGGCTACAAAGAGAGAGTACCTGGGAGCGGGCAAGTATCAACTTGACACCCCTCGCAATTTTCAAGAAGTTGGGTCCTAGGAATGCCAAGGCAACACCAATAAGATTGCTAATGGAAGACCGCTCTATCAAAAGGCTTCTGGGTATACTATTTGACATTCTTGTCAAAGTAGATAAATTCATTCTTTTGGCCGATTTTTTAGTGCTTGATTGCGACGTGGATAACAAAAGTGCCTATCATTCTAGGCTGACCATTCCTTTACATGGGCCGAGCACTAGTGGATGTGGAGCTAGGACAGCTCAAGTTTACAGTTGGAAAAGATGAAGTGAAGTTTAGTGTGTGAACTCCTTCAAAGCTACCTGATGATTGCGGAAAGGTATTGGTGAAGGAATCCATGGACAAGTTCGTTGATGATCCATGAGAACAAGAACTGCCACCCGACATAGGTTGATCACGAGATATTTACATCGTGCTGTGATGTTAAATCAAATGTGCTGTGATGTTAAATAAAACATTGTTCATCGTAAGTCGAAGCGACGGTGCATAACAATGCACTCGGAAAAATTTTCAACATTCTCAATGAATCGGCGTCTCACCAATAGGAATTGGTGAACCACTGATCCAACGCAAGTAAGGTAATATTGAATAGTTTTAAATTATGACTCATGGACGACCAAAATTTGATTTTGACCCCTTTTTCAAGACCCCAAACGCCGAAAACCTACATCTTCTTCCATATTTATTCCCCACAACTCCAATTCCTCCTATTCTTCTCCCCACTCGCCATTATGCCCTCTATCTCCAGACTTCCCTTTTCCCTTCTATTTAAACCCCCTTCTTTCTTCTTCTCTCCTCACTCTAAACTCTCACCCCTCTCAAATCCAAGAAAGGCTAAGTTTGCATTTCAGAAAGTTGAAGTTGGAAACTCCATTGAAGCTCTCAAGCTTTCCTCCTTAGTTTCTTCAATCTTTGGTATGTTACTCTACTTTACTGAGTTTAAGCTTTCATAGTGTTAAAATGTGATAATGTTTCCATGCTTGAGCTAAGTTCCCTCAAAACCCATGTTTGGTGCTTGAATTTAATTTCATGAAAAAGGGTTTTTGTGCTTTGAAATAGGTAGATCTGAGTTGAATGTGCTTGAAAATGTTGATTAGCATGTGAAATCCTTTGAATATTGCTTAAAATTTGAGTTGTGGTGAAGTTTGAGTAACCCATTTGTATTTACTTCGTGCATGAAATCTCTCTATGATGGATTGGATGACGTCATTCCTAAGGGTAAATTCATTATTATGTGAATTTTGAATTTTTGGTTAAAAAATGTGATTGAGTAGCATCCATGAGTATAGTAGAATTTCTTTGAAAGATTATAATCTTGTGGTGAGGATGAAATTGTGAATGAGAGGTGGGAAATTGATAAATGTCTTGCTTACGTGCTTGATGATTTCCAATGATAGACGGGGTGATGTCCTTCTTAATGGAAATCATCAAGGTCTTGTTTAAAATTGAATTTTTAATTCTTTAGGGAAGTTTTAGTACCCATTAGACATGCTTGTGAAAGGTTGAACTTAGTTGGGACCATTTTTTGTCCAAATGCCCATAGTGAAGCATTGACGCTCACAATGGTTGCCCTACATTTCGCAAGGGGAACACCGGTTGAGGTAGGAATTTTAAAATTCCACTAACTACGACTGTCGTTTCACGTGCGAGTCATAGGTTTCCATCAGGAAAACACCGATGTAACACCGGTTGGTCCCAAATTAATGTCGGCCTACTGTTTGTAGAAAACGTTTGAATTGGTGGTGTACAATCTTGCATCTACGAACTGCCAATCAAACACCATTATTACTATGTTCTGAAATATTAAATTCTTTTGCACTCCTACATCTTTTTCTTCTGTTAACTATTGTTGCATTTTCTTTTTCCTTTCTCTAATAAAAAACCAAAAAATATGTATTTGTTAGTGTCTGGCTTATAGCTTATTGGTAGAATACGCTTCGATAGAAACATGTCACTCCGGAGTTATTCTACGTTGATCTTGAAATGTGTGGATTGGTATTGATCATTGCCTTTCCCTATGTTAAATTGCTATTTTACTTTTATCTATTCCGTTGGGATTCAGACTTAGCACCTAGAGGTCTTTGAGATAGAGGCTCTAATAGGGTAGTTTCTAGTAGCAACCTCTTGTCCCAAACTACGTGCCCCCGTAGAAATATCTAAAATGACCTAGCTAGTGGATCCACTTTAACAAATGATGATATGTACGGATTCTAGCTTGGCAAGTAGTTTCCCCTTCTTTCGGTATGAGGGATATACCGGATTCCATGACATAGCTCTCATGGTCTGATTGTTGGTTAAAGCTAATATCCCAAAACAATGATTATGTTTTCTTCATTGTTTTCTTATGTCCTTTATACTATTGTATTTTACTATGTCTTATGAACTTCATGCCATTTCCTCTCTATAAAGTTTTTAAATGTCTCATTATGATCATGCCAATTTGATTTAAGTCATATTACTATCATGTTCATGTTTATACATATTGCCTCATACTTAGTACATTCCATGTACTAATGCATACTTGTGCCTACATTATCTCATTAATGTAGGGTCCGACATTCCTACTTCGCACACTCGTGACTAGACATCTCTCGGGTGCTTCAGTTGATTGGTGAGTCCTCATGTTTCGAGGTCCAAGAGGCTTTACAGTTTTATGTCTTTTCATTTCAAACTTTGTATGTGATGTATGGTTTACGTCCCAATCACATTCCTTATCATGTATTAGATGCCTTTGAGACTTATGTAGACTTCTGCTTTTGTCAAACTCTTTCATATGAAATGTTACTTTAAAACTCTTTGTTTCTATTATGTTGTATGAGGTGTGCTTAGTGGCTTGTGTGGGGCCTCTCGGGGTCCTATGCACCATGTCACATCTAGGGTGTACTTTAGGTTGTGACAAGATGACTAGACATAGCCTGCGTTATAAGTAAACTGTGTTGATACACAAGTAATTCCAATCAAAATCATTGGACGACAATGAAAAGAGTTTTGGGGTACTTAAATTACACTCAAAACTATGCTTTGTATTACAAGTATCAAACCGTTGTTGAAGAATATAGTGATGCAAATTGAATTACTAGATCAACTGAGACTAAATTCATGAGTGATATGTTTTCACTATTGGTGGAGGAGCAATATCTTTGAAATCATCCAAACAAATATGTATAGCTCGCTCTACAATGAAGTCTGAGTTTATAGCCTTAGACAAGGTAGGCGAAGAAGCTGAACGGCTCCAGAATTTCTTAGAAAATATTCCATTTTGGCCAAAATCAATGGCCCCTATAATCATACATTGAGATAGTCAAACTACAATATGAAGGGTTTGAAGCGTTATGTATAACGACAAGTCTCATCACATATGATGAAGACACAACTCTGTAGTGGAATTATCACAATTGACTATGTAAAGTCAAAGGATAATGTGTCCAATTCATTTTAAAAAGGCCTAACTAGAGAGGGAGTTGAGAGATCATTGACGGGAATGAGGCTATGACCGAGGGCAAGTCATCGTGGTGGTAACTCTACCTAGAAGACTGGAGATTTCAAAATCCAGGTTCAAGTAGATCAAACAAAGTCATAGATGACAATTCAAGATTGTCAAAATTATTTTATGGTCCATTCTCATGATGTGACAATGTTCTGTAACAAGGATAAAGACATTAGGACTTTTTAATGGTTTCTAAGTTTGATAGAGGGTATATCAAATGGTGTATCTACGGGATAACACATGTAGAAATCACATATATAAGTGTGAAGTGTAAGCCACTTAAAGGAGAATCCGATAAGGCCACTTCTCTACGTACTTATAATCAAGACGTGTTCATGGTTGAAACGAACAAAATAATGAGAACCAAAAATAGTTCAAAGGTTGATTGTGTGACTTATATTGTCTAGGTATACACCAAAGCTCGAAGGTTCAAAGATATCAAATCTATCGATTGATCGAGTATATACGATATATGTTCACCATGGAAATTTCAAAGGGAAACCTACTTATCCAGATGCAATTAATCTTTACTTACGAGTCACGCAGTTTTTCATGCATATGTTTTAACAATAGGCGCCATTTCCCATTCATGTTGGGATTTTTGGGTTTAAGCAAGGTGTGAATGAGAAATGAGAAAGATAATTGGGAAATATGGGGGAACCAAGTGGAGGAAAAATAAAGTCATTTTTCTCATATTGGTAATAGAAAGGAAAAAAATTGTTCTTATATTAGGAAACACTTCATTTAGCTCTTAAAGGGTTAAGTAAAGGGTGCCCCCTCGCGCCGTCGTCGTCGCTCGGCTCGGCTTCGGCTTCGGCTTCGGCTTTGGCAAATGATGTGATTGATTGATAATTTTTAGGCAAAATTTATTTATCAATCTCATTAGTTAATTTTCTTTTTCCTTAATATTAATTAAAAATTATTAATTAATTAATTCATTCACTGAATTAATTTAAATTTACAGAACTGAATTAACTAATTAATTCAAGTAATGGAATTAATTTGAAATTCCCCAGAAAGGACATGTTCCTTCCGAACAAACATTTCTTTTTCAAAAAGACATCATGGCCGTTCTGAACATACAAGTCTTTTTTGAACAGGTATGTTCACACCTATAGTTTGCTACAAATAGAGAGGCTTTCTCTCATTTTTCTGAATCAAACTTTTCTCTTCTTCGACATACATTTCTTACAAACAAAATCAATCGATTGAGTCTGCGTGTGATCTCCTTGCTGATTTTTGTGTTTGTCAAAATTATCAAAGTTTGAGGTACCGCTACTTCTGTAATAGTATATCCATTTTATCTTGGGAGGAAGTAATCCATAACCTCGGGTATATTAAGGGGATTAAATTCCTTAATGACACAAAATGGGTTCTGTGGACTCGGATAGTTCTTTTCTTTTTCTTTTCATCCTTTATTGTTTCTGATTTTCTAATCTGAATACAATAGATAACAGCTTCAGAATATGCAACAATACTAGAAGAAGAATGTACAAAATAAAGTTAAAATCAATAACAGTAATTCTTGTTGTGTTGTTATGTTAGTGTTATTAACTTTGCTTCTTTTTTTTTAATTAATTTTTCTAATATTAAAAATGGACTCTAAACCTTAGATTATGATTTGTGATTACCTTAATTGAGTTAGGTGTATACACCCGATGTTGGTAAGCTCTTGACTTTTTTGTGTGTTTAGTATCTTTTTTTACTTTTTTAATGTTTGACATGGCAAAAAAAAATTTAAAACATTTTTTGTAAGAAAATAAATTCCTTAAAATGGGAAAAATAATTTCCTAGTGCAAGTAGAAAAAACAAGTTTCACAAGTGATATTTCACATAGATTATGTCTTTCTCACCCTCTAGCACACCTCATCTTTAGTTCCATCATGTAGCCCCCATCCCCACCCGCCCATACCCTGCCTCCCACCTGTACATCTTTTCGCACATACACACACACACACATATCCCTGGAGAAAATGGTTGGAGCCCCATTACTTTTGGATTTCCGATGCATAGATAGGCCCCATTCGGTGGAAAGCACTCCCTACCAAGTTTTTTTTTATATCTAGGGCTCCAACCCGAAATCTCTAATTAAAGGAGAAACAACACCATCCACGTGGTGAATTATTACTCTTTTAAATAACCATAAGTATTTTTTTCTTAATCTAGAAAAAGAAAAATTAAAATTAAAAAGTTTGACATGCACAATGTATTTACTAAGTAAAAATTGATATGGTGTTATTCTACATATTACCTATATAATAAGTTTAATTTTAATTATCAATCTGAAAAAATTGATAATACCAAGTGTTAATATAGTCAACATTTTCCTTCCCTATAAATACAACCACATATTACTTTCATCATCACACAAAATCAGAAACAACAAATATATAGAAGTGTACAACTTCATAGACTATACTAGTAATTGCAAAAAAATAAAATAATATGGCTTCAAGTGGCTAACTTCCTATTTCTTCATATGTTAGTCATGTTTTCTCTAGCAAGCATGACTTTTAAAGTTTTTTCATATGATTCTACGTTGAAATTTGTCCAGAAGCTTTACCAACCATTAGACGGGTTGTTGAGGATGAAGTCAGGCAAGAGAGGTGAATGGGCGCCTCTTTGCTACTATCACATTTTCATGATTGTTTCGTTAATTTGAGATTATTGTTCTCCTTGTTGATGTTTGGTACTTTGGTTGCTTGAGATGCCGTTACTAATTACTATTGTATTTCTTGTAATAAATGCAGGGTTTGATGATTCAACTCATCTTGTTAACGATATACAATCTGATCAGGGTCGTCTCAACAAGGTTGTGTCTGTATTATAGAAAGCACTTTGTGCTATGATCTTTCTATTTCTGTGATAATGTTGGTTCAAAAGTACTTGTATAGGCTAGGTATATTGTCGTTAAGTGTAGAAACAGATGCAGAGTCCTTGGTGTAACGTAGTTCATGGACATAATGTAGCAGCCTTTTGTATATCTTGGCTCTGTGTTTGTCTTTCTTATAGCTATAAATAGTGAAACTGAATTATTTGTTTAGGCTTGTATCTTGTTCATTCCTTTCATGAAGTAAGTAACAACAAATTGAAGGATTGAGGTCCAAAGTGCATGGATAGTTTCCAATAGTCCACTTTTGAAAACTGAAATCAAAAGTGGCAATTTTTTACCATCGGCACGTGGCCACAGAAAGAAGCTAAAACTAGTATTTGTTGTGAGAAGTTATAATAAGATCTTTGTATATGACTGTAATGACCCTGAAGGTCATTTTTAGTAATTTTTGTAATATGACAGTTTTACCCCTCCCAAGAGTGGCCCGAGTCATGTTTGGCTGATATCCGATGTTAGTTTTGCGGAAATTCTTGTTAAGTTGTGGTTTTTGGAAAATTTTGATTGCTAAAGGTTTAAGTGGTAAAATATGGTTTTTGAGGTCCTTCAGAGTTTCGAGACTCGGATGATAATTCTGTCGATTACATCAGCTCTGGAATGTGGAAATTGGTATAGAAGAGTTGACGAAATCCATTTTGGGGCTGTATCTAGGATTTGAGGTCTTAAGTTGGAAAGTTTTGAAATTTTGATCATAGGGTTGACTTTGGTCAACATTCGAAGATCAGATGCTCAGATAAGGATTCCGACAACTCTGTTGGATTCGGGGGATGATTTAAGGCCTAGGGTGGTCTTGGTTGAATTTTTAGAGGTCCCGTGTTTGTTTTGAATTTTTAAAGCTTGAGTTAGTTTCGTTGTACTTTATCGGGTTCCGGGTCAAGGAGACCTCAAATCCAAATTCTAATTGTTCCATTTAGTCCGGAACGTCGAATTTAGTAGAGTTGCAAATATGGTTTGTGTCCACGGGGTTTCGAACGAATCCGGAGGGTCCATACGAAGTCTTGTTGAAATTGATGATTTTTGTTGTACCTGGTGCATGAGATATTGGCATCCGCATTCACGGAGGGTGTTCCGCGTTTGCGGAGTGTTGGGGAGCTTGTCCCCGCATTCAAGGGGGATTTTCTGCGTTCGTGGAGGTCATTTCGTGTTCGCGGAGAGTTGAGAACTTGGTCCTCACATATTTTTGAAGAGGAATTTCTTGTGAATCAGTATGGGTAAGTGATTTTAACCGTAAGCTTTGATTATCCATTGATTTAAACATGATTTTAACTTAGAAATTTGGGCTTTTAAAGTGAGATTTTTGGGGTTTTGATAGAACTCTGAATTTTTGATAAAATGGAAATAGTGGACTGATTTGAACTTTGTTTTTCAAATGGTTTTCTCTATTGGGGAACTAATGCCTTGAGGGACCTTGTCAAGTAAGAAATTCTGGATTCAAGTTCCGTTTTTGAAATCAGAGTTTTGGATTGTCTTACCTTTCCTTTCCAAATTTTGTGTTTTTGGCATTGTTATCTCCAGATTGTGATTGTGGTTCATAATTTGAATAGATTGTGTTGCTTTGGATAGCTTTCGAAGGGAAAAGCTCTAGTTGTTGATGGATTGCGACTTCGGTTAAGGAAAGTTGACTTCTAAAACTTTGTGAATTTTGTAATATTATGGATTTCTCCTTCTTGATTGTGTTGGGGAGTAATGGGATTTAGGTATAGGTTGAATTCTTGTTTGAATCAATCTAAAATTAACCGGCGGGGTACTAGAAATTCTTTGTGTGCTAAAGTGATAGGCAAAAGTGTGATGGGCCATGATCTTGATATTGTTGTGTAATTGATGAGTTGCTATGATAGTCTCCATGTGATTATGAATGTGTTAAATATGTATTTTTCTCATCGTGAATTATGGGACTAAACTTGAAAACTCTTGCTTAGAGATTGATCCTACTTGTGATGAAAGGAGTAGTGAAATGGAGACTAGGCAATTGATCTTGTTTTGGTGGATATATTTGATGATGTTGATATATTATTGATAGTGCGGCGTGATTTGCATTGTTATTGTGAGCACTACTATTCCTCTCATTATCTATGTTAACATGCTTGTGTGTGCATTGGTTCTGGAAACACAATGATGAGAAACTTTGATGATTATGCCGATGGGAAATGGTTCCAGCGAGTGATGATTATGCCGATGGGAAATGGTTCCGGCGAATACATGGTCCATGTGAGGCCCCCATGGGTTTCGGTCTGAGATTCAGCGGATGTGTATCATAGGACAGAGATGTATCTTTCTACATTTCATTGCATTGCATTGCATTGTCTTATTCCTGATATTGTGATGCCGAGGTTTCAGCTGGCGATATTGTGATGCTGAGGTTTCTACCGACGATGCTGTGATGCAAAGTTTTATGCCGGCGACTGTGATGCCTGCACGAACATTGCATGTACATCACCATTCGTGCATATTATTGAGTGTTGAACATTATTCTTGTGATTGACTTTGTGATTACTTGTGAGATATGACTTATGATTCTGAACTTTTACTATGGAGTTGTGTTTATGCCTTGTGACTGTGGGATCGGTATACTTGATACTGATGTGAGTTAATTCGGTTATGTTGTTGAATTGTTATTGATCTATGTGTTTTTGAACTGTGAATTAGAATCTATTAGGTTGGGCTTACTTTCTGTGCAGGTTGTAGTTATCGGAGGTTCGGTTAGAAGTAAGGGATTCGTGATTTTATTAGATTTGCCTTGTGTTATTAGTTGATTTGCTAGGTACCATTTTGTTTGGTACTCACCCTTGCTTCTACACTTGTGTAGCATCCGAGCCCGAACCGTGATCTACTTATGTCTTCTTCTTACTCTGAGGCTTTTGAGGAAACTTGAGAGGTAGCTATTCGATGTTGGTGATCTCTCTTGACCTTTTTATTTTATGTCTTGTTCTATTTGAGATACAAAGACAACAATACTTGTAATTTCATTCCAAATCTGCATTAGTGGCTTGTACATGTGACAACCAGTCTTGGGTTGGTTTTGTTTAAGTTGAAAGTCTTCCGCTTCATTCTTCTCTTCTTTATTTTTTCTATCTTTCCGTATTGTTGGGTTTAGGCTGACTTGTGTTGGTGGGATAGGACAAGTTCCATCACACTTGGTTTTTGGGTCTTGCAAATGTTGCCAGAGCCAGGTTTCATAGGTCTCACGTGTACAATCCAAGTCTAAGTAGAGTCTCGAGGATCGGTACGGAGACGTCTGTACTTATCTTCGAGAGGCTATGAGGACTGTTAGGAAACTTCCTTTATTTCATTCTCTCTTATCGTGCGTGGTTATTATCGCTTGTTCTTTGTGTCGCATGTTGTTTTGGTAGATGCCGAGGTCCAGAGCTTCTGTTTCGAGCGAAGGAGGCGAGGTAGTCCCCGAGGTTGTTGTTGAGGCCCCAGTCAGAGGTCGGAGTAGAGCCCGAGTTGGAGGCCGTGCTTGTGGAGTGGCACATGGGAGAGAACATGCCCGAGGAGCAGCACCTGCTAGAGGCCATGGTAGAGAGGTTTCCCAGAGCCACAGGTTGAGGTGAGTGAGAACTAGGTTCCTCCAGGGTTCTCATCACCGTTCTTTCAGGTGACCTTATTGAGGATGTTGCGAGTTATGGAGAGCTGTACTCAGGGTGCTACAGGCACACCACAGAGTTCATAGACTAGGGCAGAGGTGCAAACTTTAGAGCAGCATCAGGATTTGGTTGTTCAGGCTCAGGTTGGTTAGCCACCACTGATTCCCGCGCCAGCTGTCGGTGCACAGGTTGTTTCATAGGTGGTTCTTATAGTGGAGGACCAACAGTGCTATGAGAGGTTGCAGAAGATTAAAACACCCCAGTTTCAGGGTGGTAAGAACGAGGATGCTCATGAGTTTCTGACCTTGTGCCATGAGATGCTTCGGGCGGTGAGGATGGTGGATGCGAGGGGTGTCTGTTATGTTGCTCTCCATCTCCGTGGGCCAGCCATAGAGTGGTGGAGGTCTTGTGTGGAGTCCTTGCCAGTGGGATCTCCTCTGGTTGTGTGGGATGCTTTCTCGTGCTTTTCGGGATCGCTTCATTCCCTGGAGTGTGCGTGAGGAGGGTAGGTTGAGGTTTGAGAGTTTGACTCAGGGTGGCATGTCAGTTATGGAGTACAAGGCATGTTCCTGTCAGTTGTCTCGTCATGCCACGTCTTTTGTTTCAGATGAGGCAGATAGGGTCCGCAGATTTGTGAGAGGGTCTACTTTCTCCTATGTGTCTACCTACTTTACATCTGAGTTTGATTTGGTATGTTATGATATGCCTGTGCCTGCACATGTTTCTACACCCGTTGGCGAGCTCTTAATGGTGGATAGAGTGTATCGATCTTATCCTGTTTCTTTGGTTGGGTACGATAATTGGGTAGACTTGATTATTCTTGGGATGGTAGATTTTGATATGATATTGGGTATGGATTGGCTTTTTCCCTATCATGCGATCCTTGACTTTCATGCTATGTCTGTCACTTTAGCGATGCCTGGTGTTCTGAGGGTAGAGTGGAAGGGTACTAGTGGTTATTACCCTAGTAAGGTTATCTCCTACATCCGAGCCCAGAGTTTGGTTGATAGAGGGTGTTTGTCCTATTTGGCTTTTATTCGGGATACCAGTGTTGAGTCACCTCCCATGGAGTCCATTCCTGTGGTTCAGGAGTTTGTTGATGTATTTCCTACTGATCTTCCTGGTGTTCCTCTTGATGGGGATATTGATTTCGCTATTGACTTGGAGCCGGGCATTAAGCCCATATCTATTGCTCCATATCGCATGGCTCCAGCTAAGTTGAAGTAGTTGAAGAATCATTTACAGGACTTGTTGAGCAAAGGGTTTATTCGCCCTAGTGTGTCACCTTGGGGAGCACCGGTTCTCTTTGTTAAGAAGAAATATGGCTCTATGAGGATGTGCATTGATTATAGGCAGTTGAACAAGGTAACTGTTAAGAACAAGTATCCTCATCCTCGCATTGATGATTTATTTGATCAGCTTCAGGGTGCGGCGTTCTTTTCTAAGATTGACTTGAGGTCAGGCTATCACCAGTTAAATATTAGGCAATCGGATAATCCTAAGACAACTTTTCGGACTCGTTATGGCCACTATGAGTTCTTAGTGGTGTCTTTTTGGCTGACTAACGCCCCTGCGACATTTATGTAGTTGAAGAATGGAGTGTTCCATCTGTACTTGGATTCCTTCGTGATCGTATTCTTTGATGATATTCTGATATATTCCCGGACCGAGGGGGATCATGTCCGTCAATTGAGATTGGTGCTGCAAACTTTGAGGGAGTAGAAGTTGTATGCCAAATTCTCCAAGTGTGAGTTTTTGCTTGATTCCGTGTCATTCTTGGGACATGTGGTGTCGAAGGAGGGTATTAGAGTTGATCCGGCCAAGATTAAGGCTGTTAAGGGCTGGACGAGGCCTACTTCTCCTACCAAGATTCAGAGTTTTGTGGGGTTAGCTGGCTACTACATACGGTTTGCGCAGAGCTTCTCTACTATTGCAGCGCCGTTGACTAGATTGACCCAGAAGACTGTGATTTTCATTGGTCCGATGAGTGTAAGGTGAGCTTTCAAAAGCTCAAGGCCCTGTTGCCTTCAGCTATCGTGTTGACCTTGCCCGGGGAGGGTGTGGATTTTACCATGTATTGTAATGCCTCCAGAGTTGGTTTGGGAGGTGGGTTGATGCAGAAAGGGAAGGTTATTTCCTATGCATCTAGACAGTTGAAGACTCACGAGAAGAACTATCCTACCCACGACTTAGAGCTTGTTGCGGTAGTATTTGTACTTAAGTTGTGGCGGCACTACTTGTATAGAGTTCATTGTCAGGTCTTCATCGATCATCGGAGACTTCAGTACATCTTTAGTCAGAGGGATCTGAATTTGAGAGAGCGTAGATGGCTTGAGTTACTGAAGGACTACAATATGAATATCTTGTATCATCCTGGGAAGGCCAATGTGGTGACCGATGCTTTGAGTAGGAAGGCTCCTAGTATGGGGAGTCTCACCACGATCAGTGTTGGTATGAGGCCCTTGGCTAGGGATGTTCAGAGGCTAGACAATAGTTTTGTCATGTTGCAGGTTTCTAAGGAGAGCGGTGGTTTGATTGCATTCATTGAGGCCCGTTCTTCCTTAGTTGAGCAGATTCGTGAGCGCCAGTTCAAGGATGAAAAGTTGTGTATTATTCGAGACAAGGTGATGAGAGGTGAAGCCAAAGAGGCTGCACTTGACTATGATGGAGTTTTGAGGATTGGAGGTCAGATTTATGTGCCCAAAGTGGGTGAGCTTATTAGACTGATTAGAGAGAAGGCCTATTGTTTTAAATATTCTATCCATCCAGGGACAACGAAGATGTATCAAGATCTGAGTCAGCATTATTGGTGGTGTGGTATGAAGAGAGATATTGCAGACTTCGTATCTAGATATTTCACCTATCAACAGGTCAAGTGTGAGCACCAGCGGCCCGGAGGTGTGTCTCAGAGAATGCACATTCCTACTTGGAAGTGGGAGTGGATCACCATGGACTTTGTTGTGAGTTTACCTACCGCCATGGGTGGTTACAATTCTATTTGGGTGGTAGTTGATAGGCTGACTAAGTCCACACATTTCATTCTAGTTTGGGTAAAGTATATGGTAGAGAAGTTAGCCCAGCTCTACATCAGTCAGATTGTTAGGCTTCATGGGGTGCTGATATCTATAGTCTTGGATCGGGATTCCTTGTTCATTTCGCACTCTTGGAGGGCCTTACAGCATGGTATTGGTACTTAGCTGGATATGAGTACAACATTTAACCCTCATATAGATGGTCAGTCTGAGCGGATGATTCAGGTGCTTGAGGACATGCTTCATGCTTGTGTGATTGACTTTGGTGCTGGGTGGTATCAGCACTTTCCCCTAGTAGAGTTTGCCTATAACAACAGTTATCATTCCAGTATTCAGATAGCCAGTTTGAGGTGTTGTATGGCAGATGGTGTAGATCACCGATTGGATGGGTTGATTCAGCTGAGAAGGATTCCTTAGACACTGACTTGCTTAGAGATTCCATGGATCAAACTTGTTTAATTTAGGGTAGGATGTTGACTGCTCAGAGTTGGCAGAAGAGTTATGCTGATCGGAGAGTCCAAGACTAGGTGTTCATGGAGGGTGATCATGTTTGGCTACGAGTGTCACCTATGAAGGGTGTTATGCGGTATGGAAAAAAGGGCAAGCTTAGCCCTAGATTCATTGGTCCTTTTGAGATTTTGGACCGAGTGGGAGAGGTGGCCTACAGGTTGTCTTTGCCACCTAGCTTGTGAGCTGTGCATCCTGTGTTTCATGTTTCTATGCTTTGGAAGTACATCCCGAATGAGTCCCATGTGATTACACTCAATTCGGTGGAGTTTAGTCCTGATTTGACTTATGAGGAGGAGCCTACAACTATTCTTGATAGATAGGTTCGTAAGCTTAGGACCAAGGAGATTGCTACAGTGAAGGTGCAGTGGGGTTACCGTTCAGTTGGAGAGGCTACTTAGGAGTCCTAGTCTGACATGCGTGCCAGATATCCTCAGCTTTTCGAGGGTTCAGGTACTTTCTTTTACTTTATGTTTCAGGACGAACATGGTTTTTAGTGGTGGATAATGTAATGACCCTGAAGGTCATTCTTTGTTATTTTTGTAATATGATTATTTTACCCTTCCCGATAGTTGCCTCGAGTCATTTTTTACTGATATTCGATGTTAGTTTTGCGGAAATTCTTGTTAAGTTGTGGTATTTGGAAAATTTTGATTGCTAAAGGTTTAAGTGGTAAAATGTGGTTTTTGAGGTCCTTCGGAGTTTCGAGACTCGGATGGGAATTTCGTCAATTCCATCAGCTTTGAAATGTGGAAATTGGTCTAACAGAGTTGACAAAACATGTTTTGGGGCTGTATCGTGGATATGAGGTCTTAAGTTTGAAAATTGTGATTTTTTTATCATAGGGTTGACTTAGGTCAACATTTGGAGATCGTATGCTCGGATAAGGATTCCGACGATTCTGTTGGATTCAGGGGATGATTTTAGGCCTCAGGGTGTCCTTGGTTGAATTTTTAGAGGTCTCGTGTTTGTTTTGAGTTTTTGAAGCTTGAGTTAGTTTCGTTGTGTTTTATCGGGTTCCTGGTGAAGGACACCTCAAATGTAAATTCCAACGGTTCCATTGAGTCCGGAACATCGAATTTAGTAGGGTTGCATATATGGTTTGTGTTCACGGGGTTCCGAACGAATCCCGAGGGTCCATTCGGAGACTTGTTGAAATAGCTAATTTTTGTTGTATCTGGTGCATGAGATTTTTGCTCCACGTTCGTGGAGTGTTGGGGAGCTGGTCCTCACATTCGCGTAGTGTGGAGAGCCTAGTCCTCACATTCGCGAGGGGTGTTCCGCGTTCATGGAGAGTTGAGAACCTGCTCCTCACATTCGCGGGGGGTGTTTTGCGTTTGCGGAGAGTTGAGCTCCTGGTCCTCCCGTTCGCGGAGGGTGTTCCTCGTTCGCAGAGGTCAGTTTTGACCTGAACAGTGTTAAGTTGGGAAAGGTCCCATTTTCTCCATTTTCATATTTTTGGAGCTTATTTTGACGATTTTTGAAGAGGGATTTCTTGTGAATCAGTATAGGTAAGTAATTTTAACCCTAAGCTTTGATTACCCATTGATTTAAACATGATTTTAATTAGGAAATTTGGGTTTTTAAAGTGAGATTTGGGTGGTTTTAATAGAACTCCGAATTTTTGATAAAATGGAAATGGTGGACTGATTTGAACTCCGTTTTTCAAATGGTTTTCTCTATTGGGTTACTCATGCCTTGAGGGACGTTTTCATGTAACAAATTCCAGATTCAAGTTCCGTTTTCGACATCGGAGTTTTGGGTTGTTTTACCTTTCCTTTCCAAATTTCATGTTTTTGTTTTACCTTTCCTTTCCGAATTTCATTTTTTTGCATTGTTAGTTCTGGATTGTGATTGTGGTTTATAATTTGAATAGATTGTGTTGCTTTGGATTACTTTCGGAAGGGAAAAGCTCCGGTTGTTGATGGATTGTGATTTCGATTAAGGAAAGTGGACTTCTAAAACTTTGTGAATCTTGTAATATTCCGAATTTCTCCTTCTTGATTGTGTTGGGGAGTAATGGGATGGAGGTATGGGTTGAATTCTTATTTATATCAATCTAAAATTGACTGGCGGGGTAGTAAAATTGCTTTGCGTGCTAAAGTGATAGGCCAAAGTTTGATGGGCCATGATCTTGATATTGTTGTGTAATTGACGAGTTGCTATGATAGTCTCGATGTGATTATGAATGTGTTGAATATGTCTTTTGCTCATCGTGAATTATGGGACTAGACTTGAAAACTCTTGCTTAGCGATTGATCCTACTTGTGATGAAAGGAGTAGTGAAATGGAGACAATACAATTGATCTTATTTTGGTTGATGTATTTGATGATGTTAATATATTGTTGATAGTGCGGAGTGATTTGCATTGATATGAATTGCGTTGTGACTGTGGGCACTACCATTCCTCACATTATCTGTGTGAATATGCTTGTGTTTGCATTGCTTCTAGAAACACTATGATGAGACACTTTGATGATTATGCCGATAGGAAATGGTTCCGGCTATTGATGATTATGCTGATGGGAAATGGTTCTGGCGAGTGATGATTTATGTCGATGGGAAATGGTTCCGGTGATGCCGATGGGAAATGATTCCGGTGAGTGATGATTATTCCGATGGGAAATGGTTCCGGTGATGCCGATGGGAAATGATTCCGGTGAGTGATGATTATGCCGATGGGAAATGGTTCTGGCAAATACATGGTCCATGTGTGGCCCCCATGGGTTCCGGTCGGAGATCCAGCGGATGTGTATCGTAGGACAGACATGCATCATTTTACTTGTCATTGCATTGCATTGTATTGTCTCACTCTTGATATTGTGATGAAAAGGTTTCTGCCCGCGATATTATGATGCAGGGTTTCTGTCGGCGATGATGTGATGCCGAGTGGCCATAAAGACAAGTTTGTGGGGATAAAGAAGACGGTGAAAGGTAATGTGTCTTTTGGAGATACCTCAAAAATCCAAATTGAAAGGATAGGTACGATTTTGATATCCTGTAAAGATGGTGGCCATAAATTGATTAACAATGTTTATTATGTGCCAAAATTGAAAAGTAATATTTTGAGTTTGGGTAAACTTCTTGAAAAAGGATATAATATTCATATGAAAAATATGCATCTTTGGCTTAGAGATTCAAGTGACAACTTAATTGCTAAAGTGCATATGGAAAATAATATGTTGTTCCCTTTGAATCATAAAACCATCGATGCAAAGTGTTCGAAGGCTAATGTGCAAGATGACTCATGGTGTGGGCATATGCGATTTGGACACTTGAATTTTGAAGCACTCAAATCAATGGGAGACAAGAACATGGTTGATGGGATTCCGTCAATCAACCATCCCAATCAGTTGTGTGAAGCTTATCTTCTTGGAAAACATGCGAGGAGGATTTTTCCAAAAGAGAATACATCAAGAACAAGTAAGCCACTCCAACTTGTACACACCGAAGTGTGTGGTCCAATCGATCCACCTTCTTATGGTAAAAGTAAATACTTCTTGCTCTTTATTGATGATTTCAGTCGAAAGACTTGGGTATACTTCTTGAAGAAAAAATCTGAAGTTTTTGTTGCTTTTAAAAATTTCAAATCACTTGTAGAAAAAGAAAGTGGCTATGAAATAAAATCATTAAGGTCCAATAGAGGAGGTGAATTCACTTCAAAAGAATTTAATGACTTTTGTTAATCTCATGGAATTCATCACCCTCTAACGGTACCTTACTCGCCCCTACAAAATGGAGTTGTAGAAAGAAATAATGGAACAATTCTTAATATGGCTAGATGTATGTTGAAAGCTAAATATCTACCAAAAGAATTTTGGGTCGAGGCTGTTTCTTGTGCAGTTTATTTAAGCAACAGATCTCCAACAAAAAGTGTGTGAGATCAAACTCCTTAAGAAGCATGGAGCGGAAGAAAGCCAAGTGTCAAACACTTGGAAATCTTTTGGAGCATAGCCTATGCTCATGTTCCACATCAAGAAAGAGCTAAACTTGACGATCGTAGTGTCAAGTATGTGTTTGTTGGATATGACACGAGTTTAAAGGACTAAAATTTATACAATCCAATCAATAATAGGGTGGTGGTGAGTCGCGATGTTGAATTAGATGAAGAAGCAACATTGAATTGGGAGGCTCCAGAAGAAAGAACATATGATTTTTTTCCATATTTCAGAGATGAAGAAGAACAAGAGACCATGGCACCTGCACAGGATGCAAACCCACCTCACTCACCAACAAATGTTGCATCTCCGTCTACTCAAGAGAGTTCACGTGAATGACCGCATAGGATGAGGAGCATCCAAGAACTCTATGATGACAAAAAAGAAATTACTTATTTTGATTTTTTGTGTTGTCTCTTTGCTGATAGTGAACCAATGAATTTTGATGAAGCTATTACTGACAAAGGTGGAGACAAGCCATGGAGGAGGAGATTCAGTCAATAGAAAAGAATAACACTTGGGAGTTAAGAACTCTTCCCAAGGATCATCGAGCAATTGGAGTCAAATGGGTATACCAGGAGAAGAAAAATGCCCATGGAGAGGTAGAGAGATACAAGGCAAGACTTGTGGGTAAAGGCTACAAGGGCATGGCATCGACTACGATGAATTCTATGCACCTGTTGCCCACATGGAGACGATCCGTCTATTGATCTCTCTGGCGGTGCAAATGAAGTGAAAAATCGATGACTAGATGTCAAATCGGCATTCTTCAATGGATATCTTGAAGAAAAAGTTTATGTTGAACAACGATTGGGCTTTGTGGTAAAAAAACATGAAGATAACGTGTTAAGGTTGAAGAAAGCCTTATATGGGTTGAAGCAAGCTCCACGACCATGGAATAGTCGCATTGACAAGTAGTTTCAAGACAATGGGTTTACTCATTGTCTTCATGAATATGCTCTTTACATTAAAGTTCATACTAACAGAGATATTCTTTTTGTTTGTCTTTATGTTGATGATCTCATTCTGATTGGTAACAACCCAGTTTTGTTTGAAGCTTTCGAGAAAGCTATGTCCCTTGAGTTCGAGATGATGGACATAGGGCTCATGTAACATTACTTGGGCCTAGAAGTGAAGCAAACGGAGGAAGGCATCTTCATATCTAAAGAAAGCTACACAAAGGAGATTTTGAAGAAGTTCAACATGTTCAATCGCAACCATGTGAACACCCAATGGAAAGTGGAACAAAATTGTCAAAGTTTGATGATGGAGAAAAGGTGGACTCCACCTTATTCAAAAGTCTCACAGGAAGTCTGAGATACTTGACATGTACGAGACAAGATATACTCTCTGTGGTTGGAGAAGTAAGTTGCTTCATGGAAGCTCCTACCTCCACTCACTTGAAGGTCGCTAGAAGAATTCTACGTTACCTAAAAGGTACAATCGACCTTTGACTACTTTATTCTTCTTCTGATCATTTTAATCTTGTGGGATACTGGAATAATGATTATGAGGGAGATGTTGATGATCGAAAAAGCACATATGGTTTTGTGTATTTCTTGGGTGATTGTGTTATTTCTTGGAGTTCAAAGAAACAATCAATTGTTACTCTCTGGACTTGTGAAGCTGACTACGTGGCAGCGACATCATGTACGTGTCATGTTATTTGGTTGTGGAGATTGTTGAAGGAACTCAATTTGCCACAAATTGAAGCCACAAGATTTGTGTTGATAACAAATCCGTGCAAGCACTTGCCAAGAATCCAGTGTATCATGACTGGAGTAAGCATATAGACACAAGGTATCATTTTATCAGAGAATGCATTGCCAAGAAAGGGGTAGAGCTCAAGTATGTGAAATCTCACGATCAAGTTGCGGATATCTTTACAAAGCCTCTCAAGTTTGAAGATTTTCAGAGGTTAAGATCAAGACTTGGAATAAATAAGAAAAATCAAAATTAAGGAAGAGATTTGTGGGGTCCATATATATGTTTATAGTCCTCCTTTGCTGCAATAAGCCAACAACAATAATCCTACTATGTTGCAATAAGCCAACAACAATAGTCCTACATTGCTGCAAGATTGCAACAATGTCAAAAGGCTTAGATTTGTTTACCTACAAGTTTGAATTGTTATTTATCAATGATGTATTTAGTGATATTAAATGGGAAAATTTTTTCCTTATAAATAGAGCACTTATGCTCATTTGTAAGAACAGACCAAAATTAGAGAAAGCAATAGAGAGTAGAGAGAGTAATCCACAAATTATTTCTTAGTTTATGAGAAAATAGTGTTGAAGTAATATTATTGTGAATTGTAAGAAATAAAAGAGTGTTATTCTTATAAAAGAGTAGTAGTTTTTTTGACACTACCAAGTTTTCATCAATATTATTGTATTACTTATTTGGGTATCAAATTTACCCCATTTTAATATTTGGTGTTGTTGTTACTCTCTTGTTATTGCTATTTAGCTTGGACCTTATCCTGGGTGTGATTATCATTTTGTCCAACAAAAACAAGTAAGTAGAAAACAAGGTGGATAATACTGTTTCCTTGTTTTCTAGTGGCAGGAGATCGTGGTAGTAATGCAACTGCAACTGATTCTTGTAACATTCCAAGAAAAATAGATGTATAATCAGATGATTCCCCTGTAAGTTCCTGCAAAATAGTAGTACAAAACCTTCTTCACACTTGCCTCTGGCTATTCTTCCGCTTCTGTTTTGTTGTTGTTTCTTCTGATACATAACTGTATATGCTAACAAATTTACTATTTCAGATTGTAGTGAAAGCAGAAGCCAAAACAGTAGCTGCTCAGCACAAAAGTTCAATAAAGTCTCGTTTAAAAACTTTGATCAGAAAAGAGCTACTATATAGTAAAAGGGTCCAGCATTGCCGAACTGTGTCCTGTCGTATAAGAATGCCTCTGGAACAAGCTGCTCCTATTCGTTATCTAGGCCCTGCAAATGTTGATCAATCTCCAAAAATTTGTTTAAATGATGAGATCCTGCAGCAGCCTCAGAATAAGTATTCTTCCATTTCTAGTATGTTAGATCCACCCCTGCTGGAGAAAAAAAATGATGTTGTTACCAACAACAACAAATGTGAGTTTTGTTCTGCTATGCTTGATATGAATCATTTAAAGCAATGTGATACTAACAAGAAGGGGAAGCAACCAATTACAAACTTCAGTTTTCATCGTACAGTCACTTTATTTTAGAGAGCAGACTAAAAATGTGTCAGTTGAAGAGTCGAAGCTATTTCCCGATGCTATTGATTTACTAAACATGAGAGAGGAGTTGCCCGAATTCTTCATTAGCACATCAGTTACACCGTACACGCGCATCCAAAGGCTTAACCAAGTCCGTGTCATTTCATTCCCGTCTCTCACTGGAAAACATTGCTCCCAGGTCAAGCAATCATAAGAAAAATCAAGATAAGTGTCAAATTAGGGGTGAATTCTTGGGGTCTGCTGGATTTGAATCTGAAGAAAAGTTGAATACACATTTAGAGGGTGTTTGGATTGACTTAAAAGTTGGTCAAACCTACTTTTAAATCAGTTTTTGACTTCTGGAAGTATTTGAAAAATATAAAAATAAGTCAAAAATGATTTAAAATAAGTTGGGGAGTGCTTGACAAAGTTAAAAATAACTTAAAATAAGTTAAAAATGATTTTAAAAAAAGTTAAAAATCAAAAGTAGGCCTCTACTTACTTTTTATTTTTTGACTTAAAAGTCATTTTAGTTGGACTTTTTATTTTTTAACTTAAAAGATACTTTTTTAAGTCAATCCATATGGGCTCTTAGTAACGAGGAACGAGGAGGAAGTCACAAAAGGTGTGCTGACAAGACTTGAATCATTTGATAAGCTCCCTCCAAGTTCACCTGCCGCACTCAAACACAAGTGCCACAATAGTAAACTTGTCCTTGCACGTTTCAGGAACCTGAAGGAGAAAATAACACATGCTTTTAAGGAACGAGATTAAACGAAAAAGAGTGACATAGAAATTTCTATATAAAAGGTATTCCATTTTCTTCAATTTCACTTTAGATTTTGTATTGATTACAAAAATCATTAAAACTGTCTAGACTGTCCCCATCGATTTTTGTCAAAGTACCCAAAATCAATTGACCAAATCGGACACGGATCGTACACCTACACCCACACTCATGTCGTGTCGACATGGGTGCGGCACAGAAAAGGAAGAGTCCATGCAACTTAGTAGCTGCATCGACCACATCCAACAACAACTTAAATTTTGGAGCTACCAGGTCCAATGAACAGAAGTCCCTTGATATCCCTTTAGGTTGAGCTATCTAAGAGAAATCTTTTATAAACCGCCGATAGAAACTTGCATGTGCCAAGAAGCTTCGGACACTTTTAACCGAGGTAGGAGTTGGTAATTTGGAAATAACTTCAATCTTTGCTTGATCCACTTGTATACCTTTCTCTGAAATCTCGTGCCAAAAAAAATCCCTTATTTCACCATGAAGTGGCACTTCTTCCAATTAAGTACGAGGTTTGTATCGACACATCCCTTTAAGACTCGACCCAAGGATTCATGGCATTATTCAAATGAGTCCCCAAATACGATAAAATCACCCATAAATACCTCCATTAAGTCTTCAACCATATCAGCAAAAATAGACAACATAAACCTTTGGAATGCTGCCGGTGCATTACACAACCCAAAAGGCAATCATTTAAATGGAAATGTTCCATATGGACAAGTGAATGTAGTTTTCCCTTGATCCTCCTGTGCTAAGGATATTTGATTGTAACCGGAATAACCATCAAGGAAGCAATACCATCCATGCCCCACCAATCTATCAAGCATTTGGTCCATAAAAGGCATAGGAAAATGATCTTTTTCAGTTGCCGAATTAAGATTTCTATAGTCCATGCACACACGCCAACCAGTAATTGGACACATTGGTACAAGTGCACCTTTCTCATTCGGGAGCACAGTCATACCACCCTTCTTTGGGACACATTGAACCGGGCTTACCCACTTGCTATCTGTAATAGGGTAAACCACACCTGCATCTATCCAGTTGATGATTTCCTTCTTAACTACATATTGCATTGGAGGATTCAACCTCCTTCTGTGTTCGACACTAGGATTACAATCAACTTCCAACTAAATCTTCTACGTGGAAATACTGGGAGGGATCCCCGCAACATCAGCTATTATCCATCCGATAACTTTGATAAATCTTTTTAACATACTAACAAGTGCTTGTACCTTCCCTTCAAGTAGGTCAGCTGCAATGATTACCAGCAAGGTATTGTTAGCCCCCAAAAATATGCATCGAAGATGAGAAGGAAGAGTTTTCAACTCAAACTTTGGAGGTGCTTCAATGGATTTCTTCGCGGGTGGACTTTCTCTATTTTTCAAATCAATTTCAAGCTTCAAAGGAGTTTTCGAGTAACAATCTTAACCCATTAAAGCAACCACCACTTCATCATAATCTTTGATCTCTTCCCCATCATAGTTCAACAGGACAACAACCAAAGATTCGCCAATACAAGAAATTTCGCCATTACAAACAACCGCTTCATCGATCATATCTATAACAAACATCACATAGATATCATTGGGTTGTTTCATAGACTTACACACCTTAAAAGTAACTTCCTCCTCATTGACTCAAAATTTCAAATCGCCACTCCCCACATCAACCAAAGCTCTCCCGGTAGCCAAGAATGGTCTATCAAGAATAATCGGGATCTCTGTATCCATCTCCTAATCAAGAATAACGAAATCTGCCAGAATAATCAACTTGTCAACCTTTACCAATATATCATAAATAATACTAATAGGTCGCTTAATAGAACGATCCGCCATGAGAAGTCACATTGTGGTTGACTTAGGCTCACCTAGCCCATGTTGCTTGAAAATAGCATATGGCATCAAGTTGATCCAGCTCCCAAATCACAAAACGCTTTGGCAAACCTGAACACCCCAATAGTGCATGGTAATGTGAATGATCCCGGATAATCTTTTTTAGCAACCACATTTGACATGATAGCGCTACAACTATGGGATACCTCAACCATTTCAAAGTCCATAATTCTCTTCTTCGTGACCAATTCTTTCATAAACTTAGCATACCCTGGCATTTCTAGTAATGCGTCCACCAGTGGAAGATTTACAGAGAGAGATTTAAAAATAGAGAGAAACTTTTGGAATTATGCATCATTATCTCTCTTCTTTAACCTTTGTGGGAAAGGGGGTTTAATATTAGGCAACGGCTTTGGAGCAACTGATTTAGAAACATCCCCCACCTTTGAGAGAGTAGTTCCACTGGGCGTCACATCATTCGTTGAATCAGCATCCTGGTTGGGTACACCGTTGTCTACATCATAATCACTCCCATCAACCTCAACCACATCGCTACCCAAAACATTTCCACTTCGAGTCACTACCGCCATACATCGAGCATTCTCATTCTTCAGGTTAGCCAATGTATCACTAGGAAGGCCACCATTTAATCTTTGATGCAATTGAGTGGATAATTGAACCATTTGTGATTCAAGATATTTAACAGAAGCAGAGTGGGAAGTCACCATTTGATTTAGAGAGGAGAAATCATCCTTCATCTCTTTGAATACTTTGTCCGAACCTTCCACCTTGTGCAAATTGCAAGAAAGCATATTATCAGTCCTAAAACTCTTAAGATCAGTCTTATGTTCGGTAACTTTAGGACGATTATTTGGAGGCACATACCTAACTCTCTCACCATCCCTCCAATTGGCACCTCGATCACGCCACTTCCGATTATGTCTCCAACCACCACCTTGATCTTTGTTCCAACCTTGATTTCCGCCCGACTTTTGATAGCCTGGATGAGAACCCACAATTTGGTTCGACACAAATTGAACTTCTTCGTTGTACATGGCTTCAAATGTAGCATCATCCGGGTTCATAGCAACTGTGTTAATGACTTTGGAAACCGCACCCATAACATGCTTTGTTAACAAATCCATCTGAGTCATCGTTTTGGCCATATTCGCATCACGCACTTGATCTTTCTCAATTTGCTCCTTAGTCATTCCGACTACAAGAGGTGATACTGGGTCTTCTCTTGTGTGCCAAGCTCGGTTGATTTTGGTCATATCATCAGGCAATGCTGATGCAATAGGGAGCCATTGTCTCATGATTCCACCTTGAATTAAACGATCGACAATAGACTTGTTTACCGAATCAAGGCTACGGTAGAAGTATTGCAACAACACATTTTCAGGCAACCCATGAGTATGACATTGTAGAAGAAGCTTTTGGAATCTGACCCAAGTCTCATGGATTTGTTCACCATCAAGTCTCTTGAAGTTATGTATACCATCTCTAAATTTCACCATCTTCGAAGGGAGGAAAAATCGTTTAAGGAATGCTTCTGTTAGCTCCGCCCAAGAAGTAATTGAGTTTCTTGGTAATTCAGCCAACCACTTCAATGCCTCCCCATTTAGAGAGAAAAGAAGCAACCAAAGTCGAATCGACTCTTCAGAGATGTTCTTTAATGTGAATGGGGTATACACATCCAAAAAGTTCGTAAGATGCTTATGGGGATCCTCATGAGCAAGTCCTCAAAATGAGCCTTTGATTTGCAACAACTGAAGCATAGTTCCAGTCACATGAAAGATGGCATTACCCACAGTAGGGGACAAGCGTATAGCTCCAGCACTTCCAACTTGAGCTACATTGAAGTCATTCATATTACCAACGTCATCATTCACATACCGCATATCAACATTCTTACCAACAACACTATCAGTGTCACTCATGTTGTCACCTGTTGAAAGTAAACAATGAAAAGACTAATAAGTAAATTCGACTACAATCAAACTAATTCACTCAAATACATCGATACAAGATTTCTAAACGTCATTCCTTGGCAGCGGCGCCATTTTCGATAACGCTCAAGTACACCTACCACAATTCAAGATGTATGCAGTCGTTAGCAATAGAAACCCAACAAGGAGTTAGGGTCGATCCCACGAGGAATGGAGCAGAGTATAGAATTCAAATATGAAGTACTAAAGTGATTTGACTTTTTGTAGAGGTAAGAGAATGAATCGATGCATAAAGTAAATCGTCTAGGTTTCAATTATCAATAGAAAAGAGTTTTAAATGACTGATTTCAACAAACACGAGTTAAAGAGATATTTAACCAATGAAGATTTTTGGACCTTAGGGATGTGTTAGTGTTCAAATACCAAGTTCACTAAATGGGTCATTATGAATTGCTTAAGAGTGCTGAAACATAATGGGCAGGCAAGATAATGATCATGATTGCTATTTTGCAACCAACTACCATGCTTTCAATTGGGTTTTATCAAACCCCAACAGGCTATACAAATTGAGCACAATCATATACCTTAATTAAACCCACTTTTACAAGCTGAGTAGTACAAGATAGAACTCATACAATTATCAGTTAATAATTCCACTCAATTGCATCTAAAACAAGTATACAAAGAGATATAAACTAGAACTGAATTTGCAATTTCAATTCATAAGATAAAAACATGAATTATCAACTGAACCCATTCTATTTCCACATTTAATTTAGCAATCCATAAGACCCATAAGCTAATCAGGCATTTGAACACATAATCACACCACTAAGGCAATGGGGTTTTAGCCAATAATAGTAATGATGAAGAGATAGTTACAAAAAAGATTAGCCATTGATTTTCCAAGACTTCAGACAGCAAATACAATCAGCTAAAATTTCCCCAAAGTTCAACTCCCAAGAAATCACAAGAATAGTTCACAAAATCCCTCAAAGTGCGATGTACTTTCTAAGTTTGAGTTCTAGTTCTTCTCCCATAGAACACTCCCAAATTCAATTCAAAAATTTCTATTTATACCTTATCAAAAACTCCACACGATTTGCATTTCAGGGTCATTTGGCGGCGTTAGTCGGGCTCGCTCTTCCACTCAGCGATGCGCCGAGTTGCTTGGTCTTGTCCTTTTATTCTTGACTTCAGTGCTGATTTCATTCTGGAACATTAGGCTGTGTGCATCGGGCTCGCCATTTTGATCGGCGACGCGCTGAATGGTCCCTCAGCTTGCCGACTTGACCTAGATTTACTCTTTGTTTGTTGGAACTTTAGAAAATGTTTCGTTCACTCGGTGACTCATCGAGTTGCCTTTGGCGAGCCTCAGGCTTCTTGTTCCTTCAACTTTTGCACTTTTTTTGCTTCTTTGTGCATTATATTGCCCTTGCCTCATTCCAAGTTCTTCATGCTGCACACAAACGATTTAACATTAGTTATAGGTACGAAATGGGCATTAAGGACACTAATTTGGCACAATAGAAGATATAAATAAGTAAAATATACCGACTCATCATGCGCACAAACGAGATATGCTACCCCACAAAATTTGACGTTCTGGACTCAATGGCGCAGTCAAAATTTCCATACGATGTCATTTCGACAAAATGTGGGACCCACACCCAAGGGCCATTTTAGCCAAATTTCGCAACGGGCCTCGAGATTATACTAGAAGTCCCGGGGAGTGCATGACGGGTCGTTGTAAATAAAACTCGACATTTCGGAACTAATCGCGCTGATGGAATTTTAATTTGAGCATGTTTTCCAAGAATATTGACCAAAGTCAAACAAAGGTAAAATTTCAAAGGCTAAAGCGCCAAATGGTCTAAAAGTCACACCGTCTCAAGACTCGTGTCGACATTGCTACTAGCCTAATTCGGCCATTCCAGAGCTGATGAAACCTTTAGAATTCCGTTCTAAGGTCATTTACTTAAGTTTATGATCGAAATCAACTTTTCAAGTTTCAAAAGCTCCAAAATACTAAATCTCGCATAAAAACCAAACGAACGACCAGGCGACCGAACAGTCAGTACTTGCAAGTCATAAATGACTTGGGGTCGCTATAGGAATGCTCTAAACGACATAATGAATGCATTAACTCAAAAATAACCTGGAGGGTCATTACAACATCCACTACTAAAAGAACTTTCATCCACGAACGTAAAAGTCAAGAAGTACCTGAAGGCTCAAATAAGACAGGGAACTGTTCCCGCATCTCTTGCTTGGTCTCCCACGTAGCCTCCGTTAGTGGACGCTGCCTCCAACGGACCTTACCCATAGGAATGGCTCTGGATAGCAACGGCCTCAAATCTCGGTCTAAGATGGCAGCTGGCTCCTCAATATAGGTCATACGATCATCCAACTCAACTGCATCATGCCAGAGCACATGGGACTCATCTGGAATAAACCGGCGCAACATTGAAACGTGGAAAACTTGATAAATAACTTAGAATGCTTGAGGTAAGGCTAACTCATAGGCAACATTACCAACTTTCCTCAAAATTTCAAAAGGCCCGATATATTTGGGGCTAAGCTTGCCCCGCCTACCAAATCTCATCACGCCCTTAATGGGCGATACTTGGAAGAATACTCTGTCACCAATGGCAAATATCAATGGCCGACGCCTACGATCCGCCTAACCCTGGTGTCAACTCTGAGCCATCCTGAGCCTATCCTGAATCATCCTCACATGATCTAAGGTCTTCTGAAGCAAGTTTGTACCACGCGGCCTAGGCTCCATAGACTCAAACCAACCAACCGGAGAGTTACAACGCCTACCATATAAGACCTCAAATGGGGCAATCTGAATACTAGAATGGTAGTTGTTGTTGTACGCAAACTCTGCTAAAGATAAGAACTGGTCCCATTGACCTCCAAAATTCACCACACAGGCCCGCAACATATCCTCAAGGACCTGAATGCTATGCTTTGAGTGGCCATCCGTCTGTGGGTGGAATACTATGCTAAGGTCGACACAGGTGCCCAACTCCTCCTGAAAAACCCTCAAAAAGCTGGAAGTGAACTGTGAACCCGGTCTGAGATGATTGAAACATGTACACCATGAAGACGAACCACCTCCAGAATGTAGATACGAGCCAACCTCGCGACAGGGAAGTGTCCTAACTTGGTCAATCGATCAAGGATGATCCAGATGCTGTCAAGACCTCTAGAAGTCCGAGGCAAGCCCAAAATGAAGTCCATGGTGATATGCTCCCACTTCAACTTTAAAATAGGTAATCTGTGCAACTCACCACCAGTCTTCAAATGCTCATCCTTCACATGCTGGCAACACAAGGAATGAGATACATTGTCTGAGATGTCTCTCCTGATACCGCTCCACCAGTAATGCTGCCTCACATCATGATACATCTTGGTGGTGCCTAGATGGACACAATATCTAGAATCATGGGCCTCGCTAAGGATCAGCTGAATCAAACCCCGAACTCTTGGAACACACAATCGGCAGGCGAACCTCAAAACCTCATCTGAATCAAAAGTAGCATGTCCGGCATCACCTGCCAATACTCTATCTCTGAGTTACACCAAAGACTCATCCTCGAACTGTCGACCACAGATTCGATCAAGCAAGGCTGACTGAACTCCCACATAAGATAACACTCATCGTCAAACAGAAGTATTAAGTTGTATAATCTAGTTGGCTAAGGACTGGATATCCAAAGCCAAATGTCGCTCTGAAACATAAAGGAAGGCTAGTCTACCCATACTCACTGCTTTTCGGCTCAAGGTTCCCTCTACTACATTTGCCTTTCCATGATGGTAGAGAATACAAAGGTTATGGTCTTTTAGGAGCTAAATCCAACGGCGGTGCCTCGAGTTAAGGTACCTCTAGCTCATAATCTACTGAAGGCTCCTATATTCAGTGTATATCTAACAACGGACTCCATACAAGTAGTGCCTTAAGCGCGAACACTACCGACGCCAACTCTAAGTCATGAGTGGGGTAGTTGCGCTCATGCAGCTTAAGCAACCTCGACGCAAAAGCAATAACTCGACCCTGCTGCATCAATACACAACCCAAACCAACATCAAATGCATCACAATAAATCGTGAAGACCTCGCCCTCAGCTGGAAGAGTCAATATAGGAGCGGTGGTAAGCAACTCTTTGAGCCTCAGAAAGCTCCTCTCACACTCCTCCGACAACTCAAAGGGAACATATTGGCGAGTCAATCGAGTGAAAGGTGTTGCTATAGTAGAAAATTATCATAGCGATAATCTTCCCTACCCTTTATAGCGATAATCTTCCGATACCTACAAGATCTTAAAGCTGAACATTGAGCTCCTTGAGCTCTGTGGGGGCCATATTGTCCGGTGGGATAAAGATAGGACAAGTACCCGACTCCAAGTCAATGGCAAAATCAATATCACTATCTGGGGTAGTCCAAGCAGGTCGGTAGGAAACACATCCACATACTCTTGAACTATAGGCACTGAATAAACCATAGGGCCCTCTCTACTAACATCTCTGACATGAGTCAAGTATGCCAAAAACTCGCTAGCAACTAACCTCTGAGCCTGAATGAAAGAAATCACCCCAATCGGCGTGCGACTACAAGAGCCCTACCACACCGCTAATGGAATATCAGGCATGACTAGGGTAACGGTCTTGGCATACCAATCCAAGATCGTTCGGTGAGGGGATAACCAGTTCATGCCTAGTATCTAGTCGAAATCCAACATATCAAGCAAAGTAAGATCATCCCGAGTGTCCCACCTGATAACGCTCAAATACACCTATCACAGTCCAAGATGTAAGCGGTCGTTAGCAATATAAACCCAATAGGGAGTTGGGGTCGATCTCACGAGGAATGGAGCTAAGTTCAGAATTCAAATACGAAGTATTAAGCTGATTTAACTTTTTGTAGGTAGAAAACACTTGAAACGGTGCATAATTTAAATCTGTGAATTTTCAAATATCAAGCTAGGGTAGTTTTAACGAACAATTCCAATAAATGGCAATTTCGACAAGAAAAAGAGTTTAATCAATGAGAAAAAGGGCCTTAGAGATGTGTGAGTGTTCAACCACCTATTTCACTAAATGGGTCATCACCAATTGCCTAATAATGTTGATCTATAAAGGGTAGGGAAGATTATCGCTATGATAGCTATTTTGCAACCAACTAACATGCTTTCAATTGGGTTCTACCAAACCCCAACAGGCTAAATACTCATGACACTACCTTATACCTTATCTAAAAACCACTTTAACAAGCTGAGTAGTACAAGTAAGAACCCACACAATTATCAGAAGTTAATCCCACTCAAATGCATCTTTAACAAGCATACAAAGAGATTAAACTAGAATTAAATTAGCAACTTTAATTCATAAGATAAAAATATGGATTAACAACTGAACCAATACTAAATGAACAAGTAATTTCAGCAATTCATAAGACCCTAAGCTAATTAGGTGTTAGAACACATAATTACACCCCTAAGGCAATGAGGATTTAGCCAATCATAATGAAAATGAATAATTGGTTACCAAATGAATTCTCCATTGAGTTTTTCAATCTTCACACAACAAAATTAATCAACTAAAAATATATCCAATACAAGAATCTTCTCAAAGAAAAACTTTCACAAGTTCGTTCACTAAGAAAAACTAAGTGTTTTAGTTACAACTCTCTTCTGTTGTTCAACACTCTTTTCTCCACATCTCTCTCTCATTTGAAATTTTCTATTTATACTTCCCAAAAATTCCTCATGATTTTGATTTTGTGGATCGATCAGCGACATAAGTTGTGTCTCGCCCTTGTATTCGGTGATACACCAAATTTCTTGATCTCGCCCTTTCAATCCATCACTTTGGTGCAGATTTCACATTGGGACTTTAGGCGAGATAAATCGAGCTTCCCGATTTACTCAGCGATTCGCCGTCTGGTCTATCTACTCACCGTTTTGCCTTAAATTTCTACTTTGCCCCTGGAACTTTAGGTGATGTTTTTTCCACTCGGTGCATCATCGAGTTGACTTTGGCGATCATCAGCCTTTTTGTTCCTTCAATTTTTGCACTTTTTGCCTTCCTTTTTGCAATGTATTGGCTTCCTCCCATTCTTATCCCTTATGCTGCACACAAATGGTTTAATATTAGCTATAGGTGCATAAATTGGCATTAAGGACACTAAATTGTTAAAAACAAATCTATAAATGAGTCAAAACGACCGACTCATCAACACCCCCAACTTAAAGTTTTTCTTGTCCTCAAGTAAAACAAGACATCGTTGCATTTAACAAGGGTGTCTACAAACACTGCTACTTAAGAACTTACATGAAGGAGCACACAAGGCCAAGTTAAAGCTACAAGGATCAAATGTATGGAAAAAGCATTAAATTCTAACTAGTCATCATCAATTACAGTTCAAGCTCACAAATGCTTACCTAAAACGCAAAATTATGCTCACAGAGGTGCTTGAATGCCCTTACATAAAAAAGGATTCCATTCTCTCATCCAAATTCCAATTAAAATCAATGAACCGGAATCAATACTACACTCATACTCTCGAAAGAATAACTTATGCCCAAAAGTACCACACCATAGGCTTGCCCTTATTGTCAATCAAAATTGCCTCAACTTCATTTAGTTAGAAATCACAAATGACTTTGTTAAGCTTGTAATGAAGGCTTAGGGAAGGTAAGGATATCATTTAGGTACAAGTGACTACACCCTCCTTGAACTCTATTCAACAAGTCAACACTTTCCAACTTTTCCAAATTTTCTTCACTTTCCAAACCAATGCACAACTCACCTTCTTTTTCTTATATTCATTCTTGATGCCCCGCATGCAACCATTTTCAACTTTTGGAGGATTCAAGCTTCTTTTATTCTCTTTCTTTTGCACAACTTTTTCTTTCTTTTTGACATTTTCCTCCATTCATCATCTTTTTTTATATCAAGCTCTTATGCAATAGGCATCCTTTCTATGAAGTTTCCAAAACACCCTCAACTTAGGCTTTTAGCCTCACTTTCACAAATTTAAGTTCAAGGAGGGGAAGGGTTCACGAGAGGAATGTATTTTCAAAATGGCTAAGGCTTGTAACAAAGTTGCCAATAAAAGGGTATTAGGCTCAAATGGGACAACTAGGGATACATTTAGTGCAAAGGTGGGATATTTAGGCCAAGTGGAGTTCAAGAATAATCAAAGAAAGCCTAAGATTATTTTTCTAACCCAACTCAATCGAGATCAACATTTCAAGACCAACAGGGCAAGTTCTAGGTGGCACAAGTAAACACAAGGAATTTTTTAAGAACTCACCACACATGGCATTAAAACATAATGTCAGGTCACAATTCTAAGAGTCAAGCTTGTGTGCAACGGTCATTGCAAGGCTCACCATTGACAACTTGCTAGTCACAACGAGAGGCTAAGGGTTTACACAAGACTATGCAACTAAAATTTACCCCGTTGGATGCACACCAACATATTGTTCAATGAAAAGAACTATTCGAGTAATCGATATTGAACATCATCGATATTCAAAAGCACAAGAGAACAATAACTACAAAATTTGGCACAAAAATTTAAAATTGACAAGCAAGAGAGATATTGCTATAAATCGTTATCAAGAAAACAACATCCAACATCCAAAATACAAAACAAAACAATTAAAACAGCTTACAACAAAAATAACACCACCCCACCAAAAAAATCAACATAGTGTCCTCAATGCGAAATACATAAAAGAAATACAAACAAACTAAAGATAACAGAATTGCAGAAAAGTTCCCCTGTCTCACGAAGCTAGGGGTGTGCCCTTAGCCAGGGCATCAGTGCCCGGTGTGCTCTATACTGGTGGTTGAGTCCCACTCGATCTGATCATAGACGTGTCTCAAAGAGACTCAGTAGTAGTAGCCGGGATAAGATCTCCCTCCAAATCCTCGAGGTTAGCATATACCTCCCTATCCAGCATGACACAATCCTCCTCATCAGTCTCAAGTGTATCAGACACACCGTCATCTTTAGTCGCCGGCGCAGCACTAGTGGTGGCAGGTGGGGGATCATGGACTCTCAGCTCCTTAGGAACATCTACACCCCTCCACAGCATGGTGATGTCGGTGGATTTCAATTCATCCACGTCCTTCCTCAATCCGGTGAGCTCAGTTCGGATAGCTGTCAACACTGAAGAACTGCCCTTACGCTGCTCACAAGTCTCAACTCTAGCTGTGAGGTGTGCTAGAAGCTCCCCATGTGAAGTGATGAGTTGGTGCTGATCAGCCAACTCACTATTGATTGGACCAAGGGCGGCAGCTAGAGCCCTCTCAATCATACCGGGGATAGCTGCCTCAACCCGAGAGGCTCGAACATCCGCTGAATGGGCCAAGTGCCCCATCTTAATAATCATGGCCTGGGTCAAAGGCTGGGGTCCAGGAGTTGAAGTAGGAGAAGATGAAGAGAAGGGGCCCGGTGGATGAGTGGAGGTGGCAGGACCATCCGGAACAGGCATGCCTTACGGCTCAACTGCGGGGCTGGAAGAACCCATCTCCATAGCATCGACATCTATTGCTGGGGTCATATCAACTAGAGGTCAACTCGTCCTCTCAGCCTCATCCTTTTGGTATTCAGCCTCGTTCCTCTGGATGTCACAAGACGAGGTCAAAGTAACCTCAACATCCATCTTCTTATTAAACTGGACACCCGCTCATCTACACAGCTCGCCAATGAGGATCGAGAATGGTAGTGAAGTGTGCTGCTGCTTGGCTCTCATCAATATCTCCCTCTCGATTATCATTCCCAAATTAAGCAGCTGCCTATCAATAATGCAACCTAGAAGAGTGGCCTTCGGGTGTCGGAGGATAGACTCATTCTGAGACGGCATGAGGTTGCTACTCAGAAACAAAAACCAATACCTAGCTATAATGTTCAATTCTTGCTTCTCAATGATAGCTCCAGTGTCCAACCAACGGGGGGAGGCACCACTTATTAATGGTGACAACCACCCCATCAAAGTCTCCAAACTCCCTTTCAACTTGTTCTCTAGGGAGTGCATGTATGTATAGGTGCATCCCAGAACCTCGTTTATCTCTGTCTGGCTTGACTTGACCTTCCTGCCCCTCACCCTGATGAAGTCCATAGGTTTCATTGACTGGGCCAACTTCTTGACCCTTGGGAATAAACGGGTGTACAAAGCATGAAATTCCCGCACCTAAGTAGGGACATATGGACTTCGAGGCTGTGCAAAAATCTGAAAATTATGGATCCGAAGTGTATCCTAGAACATGGGATATCTATCCACCACTCTGTGAGTTGATAACCTCTTCTCCTCAAGTATAGTGCATCCGCCCACATCATTTAACCTATTCATCAATCTCGGGAGTTGAGTTGGAGCCGGAGTTGAGGCTGTGGCAGTGGGTGCAGGAGCAGATGTAGACTGGGGCTCCGGGATACTGGGAGGGTTGTTGACCCTTGCTAGTGGGTCATGCAACCTCCTGGACCTAACATCAGCTCGGGTTCTCTTAAGTAGGTACCTGATAGGAGCCTCAGACTCCTCACTATCAGCGTGGCCCGACTTTGTGGAGGTGAATTGTATCGACAACTCCTCATTATATAAAGAAAACTCCTCCACGACCTGTTGCTTCCCTTTTCCTTTGGGTGTGGGTTTTTTTTGTTATCAAGGTTGCACACCCTCGAAGGCAATCTATATGCATTTGCTCCTCTTCTTAGGAGGCTTGACAGCGTGGGCTTTTTGGTGAGGCATATCTGTAAACAAAACAAACCAAACAATGAAGCTCGATCAAAATGAGGTTAAAGAACTGAAGTAAAAAAAACTGCAGAATCAATCGGCAAACCAATTGGTGAATCGCCGAATGGTATTAGACGAGTTGATGAAAATAACAGAACTACTCAGTCAACAATGCAAGCACAAAAGGCGATACAATTAACTATTCGGTGAATAATCGAATGCACACAGAGAGCATTGGGCATATCACAAAAAATTACACAACTCCAGACCTCAAATTTACTACGAAAAGGTGATAAACAAGCTAAAGGGTGAATTGCCGAATGGAACGGCGAGCCAGACTTAGCTCGCCGAACCATCAAAAGGTAACAACAATTTTAAAACTTTTTCGATTTTCAACAAACAGCCCAATAAGACACAATTCAAGCTTGATTAACAACAAATAGCCTACACCCATACCAATTACACCTCGGGGTACTCAGACTTCCCCAAATACGAACCGAAAACAACAAAACGATGATTTTCCCTTAAGAAATACGTCACCCTATCCATCATTGGGAAAAATTAAGCTGTTTGATTGAATTCGTGGGTTACTCAGACTTCACCCAACATCAACACAACAACCAAAGCAATTAAATCGAAAGCCCAACCCCCAATTTAAATAATCACCCAATATCGGCAATAGTTACTCAAAGCATGGTATCAAACAATAAAATTCAATCATAGAAACAATCACACATGCAATCAAACACCCAATAATTCATAACAAGGATTTACATTTCACGGGAGATAAAAAGCGAAAAGCGTTATCGAGAACTAACCTCAAAGTCGACAATATCAATGCACACACGATGAAAATGGGGTCGGGGCACTCCTCTAGCACTTCACGACCAATCAACAAAAAAAACTAAGTAGAACAAATGTAAAAATGTGAGGGAGTGCAAGTATGAGAGGCAAATTTTAAAAACTATGAAGGTTTAAAGTTGAAAGGTTTAAAAACTCTTCAGTTCGCGCCCCAAGGGGCAATGAAAATAATGTCGCCCTTCCACTCGGCGATACTCTGAGTGGTACCTTCCATCACCAAAATTCCCACCAATATTTGAGCCTAGAAGGTGAGCTACATCGGGCTTGCCGATCTACTTGGCGATGCGCTGAATAGTTTAACCGCTCGCCCAATATTCCAGTGTATGTTGTGACTTCAACCTTAAAGTTCTGAGGAATTTAGGCGATCCCAGGATAGATGGGTGATGTGCCGAGTGGTGCATCCCCTCGCCTAATTGCAAGCTTTCAAACATGCACACTCGAACCTACACATTCAACACACATTATTCAAAAATACTAAAAATATAGCTTGGGTAGCCTACGAAGAAGCGCCTTATTTAACGTTGTGGCATGAGGTGGTCATGCATTCAAGCATCATCCAAGTACACCACATCAATCTTTTGCACGAAGGGACCCTCTCCGAAGTAGAGCTTCAGCCTTTGCCCATTAACCACAAAGATCAAGCCATTCTCACCATGAACCTCAATAGCTCCATTTTCAAACACGCGATTCACCTTGAAGGGTCCTGACCATTTCGATTTGAGCTTTCCCGGGAATAACCGCAATCACAAATTGTAGAGAAATACATGATCACCAACCTGAAATTCCCTATGAAGTATTTTGAAATCATGCCATTTCTTCATTTTCTCCTTATAGAGGGCAACACTTTCAAAAGCGCAAAACCGAAATTCCTCCAATGCATGCTGTTGGTCAACTCTATTCTTGGAGGCAACATTTCAATTCAAATTAATGGTCTTCAAAGCCCAGAGTGCCTTATGCTCTAGCTCCATCGGGAGATCGCATGATTTGCCAAAGACTAACTAATATGGTGACATACCAATTGGTGTCTCGAAAGTAGTTCGGTAGGCCCAAAAAGCATCCTCCAACTTTCGTGACAAAACTGAACGATTTGCATTCACGGTCTTGGCTAAAATTTCTTTAATTTCCCAATTTGATACTTTAACCTGTCCACTTGTCTGCGGGTGATAAGGTGTGGCCACCTTGTGCTTAACTCCATACTTGGTCAGCAACAATGTAAACCATCAATTACAAAAGTGTTAACCCCCATCACTAATGATTGCTCGCGGTGTGCCAAACCTTGTAAAGATATACCATTTAAGGAATGCAACTACACTTCTCCCTTCATTGTTTAGTAAGGCTATTGCTTCTACCCACTTTGACACATACTCAACGGCCACCAAAATGTATTTGTTCCCATAGGAGCTCACAAAACGAGCCATAAAATCAATTCCACACACATCAAATAATTCAACCTCAAGGATCGAGGTATGGGGAAGCTCATGTCGACGTGACATTTCTCCTTGCTTTTGACATGGAACACACTTGCAGACTAGGGAGTTAACATTTTGGTATAATGTTGGCCAATAATATCCACTTTGCAATACCTTTGCAGCAGTTCACACCCAACTATAATGAGCACCCACAAGGGAAGTGTGGCATGAACTAAGTAAGGCATCCGCTTCGACCTCCGGCACACATCTTCTAATAATATGATCTGCACATTCCCTGAATAAATAAAGCTCATCCCAGAAGTACTTTTTTGCGTCAAAGAAGAATCTCTTACACTGATAAAATGAAAGTCCTTTAGGTATAATCCCACACACAACATAATTCGCGAAGTCGGCATACGAAGGAACGAAACAATGAGAGATCATCATGACGATTTCATCCGGAAAAGCGTCCTCAATCTCCTTGTCCTCGGATACCACAACATTTGTTTCGAGTCTAGATAAATAATCCGCCACTTGGTTTTCACACCCTTTCCGATGTTGACCTCAAAGCAAAATTCTTGTAGCAGTAATATCCATCGAATCAACCTTGGTTTAGCATCCTTCTTACCCATCAAGCAGCGGATAGCTGCATGGTCCGTGTGCACCACTGCTTTAGTTCCCAATAAGTAAGCTCGGAATTTCTCGAAACCATACACACAGCCAACAATTCTTGCTCGGTAACGGTATAATTCTGTTGAACAACATTTAAGGTCTTGCTAGCGTTGTATATTGGGTGAAATAATTTTCCTTGGCATTGTCAAAGAACAGCACCCAAAGCGATACCACTAGCATCACACATTAATTCGAATTGGCTACCCTAATCAGGGGCAACACTGACCGGAGCTGACACAAGTTTCTCTTTGAGGCACTCAAAAGCAACCATACAAGCTCCGTCAAATAAAAACACGCTTGAATTCTCAAGAAGCTTACCTAGTGGATGAGCAATCTTTGAGAAATCCTTAATAAATCATCTGTAAAAACTCGTGTGTCCTAAGAAACTTCGGACACGTTTAATAGAGACCGGAGGCGGTAGCTTGATAACCACCTCAACCTTTGCTTGATCTACTTGTATACCTTTCCCTGAAATTTTTTGTCCCAAAACAATCCCTTTTTTTACTATAAAATGACATTTCTCCCAATTAAGTACAAGGTTAGTTTCGACAAACCTTTGAAAAGCTAGTTCCAAGTGTTAAACGCATTTTTCAAAGGAGTCATCCGCTATGGAGAAATCATCCATTAAAACTTCCATAGAGTCCTCAACTATATCAGCATAAATTGACAACATACACCTTCGGAACGTTGCCGGAGCATTACATAGTCCAAAAAGCATACGTTTAAAAGCAAACGTTCCATAGGGACAAGTGAAAGTCATCTTATCTTTGTCCTCAGGGGCTATAGAGATTTGGTTGTATCCGGAATTCCCATCAAGGAAACAATACCATCCACGCCCCGCAAACCTAGCAAGCATTTGGTCCATGAAGGGCATGGGAAAATGATCCTTCTCAGTTGTCGAATTCAGCTTCGTATAGTCCAAGCATACCTGCCAACCTGTGACTGGTCACATAGGTACAAGTTCACCTTTGTCGTTTTGCACCACGGTCATACCTCGTTTCTTTGGGACACACTGGACTGGGCTTACCCACTTGTTGTCTACAATGGGATAAATCACACCTGCATCTAACCACTTGATGATTTCCTTTTTAACCACTTCTTGCATAGGAGGGTTCAACCTCTTTTGGTGCTCTATGCTGGGCTTACAATCAATTTCAAACTGAATTTTGTGCTTACAAATCCCAGGAGGAATTCCCACAAGGTCAACAATTGTCCACCCAATAGCTTTGATGTACCGTTTCAACACACTCACAAGTGCCTGTACTTGCTTTTGTAGTAGGTCAGTTGCAATGATCACCGACAAAGTATTGTCTGCTCCCAAGAATACATATCGAAGATGGGAAGGAAGAGCTTTTAACTCAAGCTTCGGAGGTGCTTCAATGGATGGATTTGCGGTATGAGTTTCTCTATTCTTCAAATCAATTTCAAGCTTCAAAGGAGTTTTAGAGTGAGATCCTTTTCCCGATAGAGCAGACACTACCTGATCATTATCTTGGATCTCCATCCCATCATAGTTCAATATCACAGCAGCAAACGAGACACAAAAACAATCAACCTCGCTAACACTAGCTACCGCTTCATCGATAACATCGATAATCGACACCACATGGTTGTCATTTGGTTGCTTCATGGACTTGCACACATTGAAAATTAATTCCTCTTCATTAACTCTATATTTCAAGTCTCCACTTTCCACATCGACAAGTGCTCTCCCGGTAACCAAGAATGGCCTACCAAGAATAACAGGGATCTCGACATCTATCTCACAATCAAGAACAACAAAATCTGCCGGAAAAATGAATTTGTCAACCCGTACAAGAATATCATAAAGAACACCGATGGGTTGCTTGATAGAGCGATCTGCCATGAGAAGTCTCATTGCGGTAGACTTGGGCTCACCTAGTTCAAGTTGTTTGAAAATAGCATATGGCATCAAATTAATGATGGCTCCCAAATCACAACATGCTTTTGCAAATTTGAATACCCCAATAGTGCACGGTATTGTAAATGCCCCCGGATCATCTTTCTTTGCAACCACATTGGACATTATACTGTTGCAACTATGGGACACTTCCACCATTTCAAAGTGCATACTTCTCTTTTTCGTGACCAACTCCTTCATCAACTTTGCATACCTCGGCATTTCAGTAGATTATCCACCAAAGGAAGATTAATTGAGAGAGACTTGAAAATAGAAAGGAACTTTTGGAATTTTGCACTGTCATCTCTTCTCTTCAGCCTTTGTGGAAATGGGGGGTGAACTTTTGGAAATGGTTTAGGAGGAACCAATTTGGACACATTCTCTACCATAGACGAAGTGGTTTTTCCCGACTCCATATCACTTGGTTCACCAACATCTTCATTGGCCATGTCATTTTTCACCTCTTCTTCCATCCTTCCCTCATCATTTACAATCTGTGGACTCTTCTTCCGTTCGACCCCGTTGTTCTCAGATGCATCAGTTTCAAGGACTTCTCTACTTCAAGTAACAATGGTGATACATTGAGCATTCTCGTTCTTTGGATTGGGTAAGGTGTAACTTGGAAGACCACCATTTGATCTCTGATTCAGTTGAGTGGACATTTAAACCATTTGAGAATCAAGATGTTTGATTGAGGTAGAGTGAGAAGTGACCGTTTGATTTAAAGAATAAAAATCAGCCATCATTTCCTTGAGTACGTTGTCTGACCCTTCCACCTTGTGCAAATTACGAGCAAGCATATCTTCCGTTTTATAATTCTCAGGATCAGCTTTTGGTTCAGCAGCTTTAGGACGATCATGTGGAGGCACATATCTATGTCGTTCACCATCCCTCCAATTTGCACCTCGATCACGCCACTCTCGATTATCTCTCCAACCACTACCTTGATCTTTGTTCCAACCTTGATTCCTACCCGGCTTTTGATAGCTCGGACGAGAACCCACTATTTGGTTCGACACAAACTTTACTTCGTCATTGTACGTGGTCTCAAATGCTGCATCATCTAGGCTCGTATCAACTGCTTTTACGGCTATTGATTTCACACCCATAACATGCTTGGTTAACAAGTCTATCTGAGTCATCATCTTGGTCATATTCGCATCACGTTCTAAATCTTTCACAATTTACTCCTTGGTAATCCCCACTACAAGAGGTGATACTTGATCTTCCCTTGTGTGCAAAGCACGATTAATTTTTGTCATGTCATCAAGCAAGGCTGCAGCAATAGGAAATGGTTGTCTAGTGATTCCACCTTGAATCAAACGATCAGCAATAGACTTGTTCACCGAATCAAGGATACGGCAGAAGTATTGCAACAACATATTTTCAAGTAACCCATGAGTAGGACATTGAAGAAGAAGCCTTTGGAATTTTTAACCATATGTCATGGATTGGTTCACCATCAAGTCTCTTGAAGTTTTGAATACCATCCCTCAACTTCAACATCCTCGTACGGGGAAAGAATCGTTCAAGGAATGCTTCTGTTAGCTCCGCCCAAGAAGTAATTGAATCTCTTGGTAGTTCAGCCAACCACTTCGTTGCCTCCCCATTTAGTGAGAAAGGGAACAAACGAAGCCTAATTGACTCTTGAGATATGTTCTTGAAGATGAACGGTCTACACACGTCCACGAAATTATGTAGATGTTCATACGGATCCTCATGAGCAAGTCCCCCAAATGATCCTTTGAGTTGCAATAGCTGAAGCATAGTTTCGGTCACATGAAAGATGGCATTACCCACAGTAGGGGGCAAGCAAATGGCGCCCGCACTTCCCACTTGAGCCACATTGAAATCGTTCATATTACCAATGTCATCATTCACATGATGTATATTATCATTCTGACCAACAACACTATCAGCGTCATTCATGTCATCACCTGTTGAAAATAAACAACGAGAGAGCTAATAAGTAAAGTCGACTACAATCAAACTAATTCACTAGAATACATCGGTAATTCTAAATGCCATTCCCCGGTAGCGGCGCCATTTTTGATAATGCTCAAATACACCTATCACGGTTCAAGATGTAAGCAGTCGTTAGCAATATAAACCCAACAAAGAGTTGGGGTCGATCGCACGAGGAATGAGGCTAAGTTGAGAATTAAAATATGAAGTATTAAGTTGATTTAGCTTTTTGTAGGTAGAAAACACTCGAAACGGTGCATAATGTAAATCTGCGAATTTTCAAATATCAAGCTAGGTTAGTTTTAACGAACAATTCAAATAAATCGCAATTTCAACAAGAAAAAGATTTTAATCAATGAGAAAAGGGGCCTTAGGGATGTGTGAGGGTTCAACCACCAATTTCACTAAATGGGTCATCACCAATTGCCTAATAATGTTGATCTATAATGGGTAGGCAAGATTATCGCTATGATAGCTATTTTGCAACCTACTACTATGCTTTCAATTGGGTTCTACCAAGCCCCAACAGGCTAAACACTCAGAGCACAACCTTATACCTTAATTAAACCCACTTTAACAAGCTGAGTAGTACAAGTAAGAACCCATACAATTATCAAAAGTCAATCCCACTCAAATGCATCTTTAACAAGCATACAACGAGATATAAACTAGAATTAAATTTATAACTTTAATTCATAAGATAAAAACATGGATTAACAACTGAACCCATACTAAATCAACAAGTAATTTCAGCAATTGATAAGACCCATAAGTTAATTAGGTGTTTGAACACATAATCACACCCCTAAGGCATTGGGGTTTTAGCCTATCATAATGAAAGTGAATAATTAGTTACCAAATGCATCTTCCATTGAGTTTTTCGATCTTTACACAAAAAAATTAATCAACTAAAAATGTACCTAATAGTAGAATCTTTCAATAAAAAACTTCACAAGTTCGTTCACTAAGAAAAACTAAGTGTTTTAGATATATCTCTCTTCTCTTGTTCAACACTCTTTTCTCCACACCTCTCTTTCATTTGAAATCTTCTATTTATACTTCCCAAAAATTGCTCATGATTTTGATTTTGTTGATCGATCGACGACATAAGTTGTGTCTCGGCCTTGTATTCGGCGATACGCCGAATTTCTTGATCTCGACCTTTCAATCCATCACTTTGGTGCTGATTTCACATTGGGACTTCAGGTGAGATAAATCAGGCTCGGTGATTCACCGTCTGGTCTATCCAATCGCTATTTTGCCTTAAATGTCTACTTTGCCCCTGGAACTTTAGGCGATGTTTTGTCCACTCGGCGCATCGCTGAGTTGACTTTGGCGAGCCTCAGCCTTTTTGTTCCTTCAAATTTTGTGCTTTTTCCCTTCCTTTTTACAATGTATTGGCTTCCTCCCATTCTTGTCCCTTATGTTGCACAAAAACGGTTTAACATTAGTTATAGGTGCATAAAGTGGCATTAAGGACACTAAATTGACACAAACAAAGCTATAAATGAGTCAAAACTACAGACTCATCACCGCCCCTTAATAGTCATCATGCAGGATGTAAAAATATAATCCACTACAAAAGAATCACTTATCGGGGTCGAAATACGTAACGGCACAGCTAAGGGCTCTTGACTCACACTCAACCGAGGGGCGCAATATGCAAATACTTAAGAATAAGTAGAGCCTAGATCAAATAAAGTTGAGGCGGGTTGATGGCATAAAAGAATCATACCTGTAATCACATCTACTGATGCCTCAGCCTCAGCCATAGTTGGAGCTACATAGAAGTGGCCCTGGGTGCCTCTACCTCGCGCATCAACTCGGCCACCTGTCCTGCCTCTCCGGGGACCTCCCCATGTACTTGATGCTGGCCTCCTCCTCCTGCTAGAAGTGTGGTTGCTGATGTGGGTCTACCTATATGTGGAGCGGGCACGACTGACCTACAAAAAGGGCACTTTCTAGGGATCCGCTAGCAACTCAAGGCCAGCCTCCCTGGCCTGCACACTCCCTCGGTCCTGAGTCAGACAGGCACTAGAGCCACCGTAACGTTTCTGCTCACCCTCTGTAGCATGTAGCGATGCCTACACCGAGCGATTAGACTGACCCTGCTGGAACCTCTGACAGGGCCTGTCATGTAAATCTCTAGGGCTAAAATGGGGCCCATTGTGACTATTATGCTCTCTTGCCCTCTTGCCGCTACCCTCTTGAGCCTCGCCACGAAGCTGCTCAAGTGTGAGAGCATGATCGACAACATCGAGAATGGAGCAGCCCGATGAATCCATGGACTGAGTCTCAATGCGTAGCTGTAGCCTCAATCCTCTAACAAAGCAGAGAACCCTCTCCTCCTCCGTAGGTAAGATCATGCTGTCGAGTCCTCTTGCCGTAAAATCTGGGCATGCATCGCCTAAAGGTCGACAAAGGGAGTTGGTGTGGGTGGTGACTAGGCTGGTCCCGGTCCCACCGACTGAGGAGGAACCTGATCTACCTGAGGCACCACCTCAAGATTTAGTGTTCTCCCTTTATCTCTGGCTAGTGCTGCAGCCCTGCCTTGACCTCGGGGTCAGCCTCTGCACCTAGCTGGGGCCCTATGTGTAAGCCCTGGTGCATCACCCCTAGCCTCTCTACCGAGCGTGTGAGCCATCCTATGAAAGAGGGAAACAAATAATATCCCATGAAACCAAATAGACAAACGCTGCATGAAAATGATACTAAATAGGAAATCTTCCTAACGACATCCTGCAGCCTCCTGAAGATAAGTCGTGGACGTTGCCACACCGATCCACGTGACTCTACTAGAGTTAGCTCTATACAAATGAGACCGATAAACCTGGAGCTCTGATACCAACTTGTCACAAATGATGGTGCCTACTATAACCCACCAGTAGGCAAGCCAACTCGTATCGCAGAACCTACAAGTAATGGGATGGAGGGAAGAAACTAAACTCAAACTAAATGGTAACACAAATAACCGAATCACAAAAGAAGAAGTGTAAGCAAACCAAAATATACAAAAGAAAGATCCCTCCAAGAACCTGGAAGTCACATGTACAGAGCTACTAAAAAAAATGAGTACAAGCCCCAAAAGTGGACCAAAGAAACAAGACTTTCTCAAAAAGCAAAAGACAGGTCACTATATAAACAAAAGGAGACGGGTAACCCAAGGACGCTGTGTGCTCAACCTCGCCTCCGAATCTTACTGCAGCAGGCTCGATATCAATGCTGGTAACTCAAACCTGCATAACGGAAACAGATGCAGATTGTAGCATGAGTACCAAAACAACAGGTACCCAGTAGGCATCATAGGCCGACTGAGCAAGAAGAAGAAAAAGCAATATGAAATGCAAGAATATAAAATAACAATCAGAAACTTGAATGGGAAAATCTATTAGATATGCACATGAGTGTACTAGTACACAAAGACAAGGAGAACAAATAACTAAATCCGATCGGGCTCGCATAAACCCGACCGGTACACTCATGCACAAAGCTAAAAGTAAACACAAGCGGACTCCCATAAGCCCGATAGGTACAAGGAAGAGTTAGAAATGAAATCAAAGAATTTGACGAAGTATCCAAGATTTACACAAGCTCTCACGGACTTGAACCGACTCAATCCATCTGCCTGAAGTTTTTCTGAAATGAATATGATAGAATCTGGGCCTCAAACCCATAACAATAGAACTTGGGCCTCGAAACCATAATAATAGTATCTGGGCGTCGAACCCATTAACAATAGAATCTGGGCCTTAAACCCAATAATAATAGAACTTAGGCCTCGAACCCATAATAGCGTTCTCCAGTTGGAAATAATGGCCTCGAACCGTAAAATGTGAGCCTTAGACTAGAAATGAAAGCCTCGAACCGTAGATAATCACCACAACCAACCATTACATGCCAACTCAAGTCACCGTGGGGTGCTGCCCACCCAAAGGTGTCAACACAAGGTTTCTAGCCTAGTACAACTCAATCTCCAATCGTCGCGATAACATGACCATCGGGTAACACTTCAGAATCGCATAAGTTGGGAGAGAGAGGATAGAAGATCTGATAGGTCACGAGTTCACCTAAACTTAGGCTCCTACTACCAGACTCAAGTCTTCTATATCAGTCTACAGGGAGCTAAGCCGTCTGAATTGACGTCGGAGAGATCTCAAGGCCCAACGGCACAAAAATTATTCAAGACTATGGCAATCACTAGTCTAAGACTATACTAAGGCCATACATGCTTTCAATAAGAAACCTAAGCCATACAAAGGAACAACACACGGTACATATAATCAACCATAGCAATCAATAGGCTTCAACTACCCGAAAAAACCAGCAATATAGCCTAAGGCGTGAATTCTAGGAATTTAACATGATCAACACCCAATTAATCCCTAAATGCATACAATTCAACATACAATCACTTAATCAGGCTTAGTCTAGGGAGAGGAAGTCGTAGCCTACTTATAAGCCAATTGCGCGCGCTCCAAATCACGTTGCAAGAGCTTTCCACTTTCGCACGGCCTCGAAATGCTACCACGCTTTCAAAAACTTAATCACAACCTCAGGACAGTCATTTTGATACTAAAATTACAAAAATCAGAGAGGGACCAATTTCGGAGTCAGAAATAGGAATCTCCGACCCACTTCAATAGTTTCGGAATTGACCCCTTGAAGAGGTTCAAAACGCCTCCCCGAACTTGTGTTCCAACATAGAACACAATTCAGGGCTCGAAACCTCCAAAATGAGCTTCATGCAAAATTTCCACATTTAGGCCAAATAAACAACTCAGACAACCAATATAACAACAAATTTACCTCAAACGAAGCCTCCCCGACACCTCCTGATCAATCACCGACGAAGCCACAACAATTCCGAATCTGCAGGACTTGGAATCACTCAGTTTCGAGTTAAAATGTGGTAGAAATTAAAAAAAAAAACTTTCCCCCCACTGCTGATCGCGTCTGGTCTTTAAATAGAAGACCAGACGGATTTGCCCTTCCCGAATGCAGAGGAAAATATCCTAGACCTTCGTGAATGCGGAGAACTTTCCGTGAACGCGTAGAAAAGAGAGGAAGACCTCAGGCCCCCGAACGCGAAGAGTAATGAGACCTGCAACATCAGATGCTGCATTAACTAATCCTTAGAGGCTACCATGTCTCCGACGGGGTGCTCGGGATTTGATTGGGACCCATGCGTAAACAAGATATGCTACCCCACAAAATTTGACATTTCTGACTCAATGGCGCAATCGACATTTTCATACAAGATCATTTCAAAAAAAGTGGGTCTCCACACCCAAGGGCCATTTTAGCAAAATTCCACAATGGGCCTAGAGATTAGATCGGAAGTCTCGGGAAGCGCACGAAGGGTCATTGTAGACAAAACTCAACATTCAAGAATGAACCGTGCTGATGGAATTTTCATCCAAGCGCATTTTCCAAGAATGTTCACCAAAGTGAAACTAAGACAAAATTTCAAAGGCTAAAACGCTAAATGGTCCAAAAGTCACACCGAAAGTTTCGGGACTCGTGCTTACCATTCTAGTAGCCTAATTTTGCCATTTCAAAGTTGATGGAACTGTCAGAATTCTATTTTCAGGTCGTTTACCTGAGGTTATGACCGAAATCAATTTCTAAAGTTTCAAAAGCTCCAAAACACTAAAACTCGCATAAAATCCAAATGAACAACCAAGCGACCGAGTAGTCAGTGCTAGCAAGTCATAACTGACTTGGGGTCACTATAGGAACACTCTAAACGACGGAATGAATGCATTAACTGGAAAATGACCAAGAGGGTCATTACAGTATGAGTAGTCCTGAGAAAACCCCTGCATAGCTTCTTCGATATGATTCAAACAAACTACTAAGTTTTGTAATTTCAATGGTAAAGCTGGCAACATATATATGAATATCTTAATAATGTTTATAACTAATTACAAAAGTTTAGGATTGTTATCGATTATGTGATGCAGTAACCAAAGAACCAAAAAGAATTATAACACTAAAATAAGCCTTAATAGAAAATTAAGAATTGCATAACCATAGTAAATAATGAAGGGTTGAAATTATGAAAACAATATTATTCCGCAACAAAGATATTATGATCAGTAAATTAAGCACTACACATAAAGCAATTAGCTATGATCCAAAATGGAATAAAGAGAAGTCTACAGTTGAAGAATAAATTAGTAAGAGATAAAAAATTTAAGATCTTGCATAAAAATAATTATACCGTGTAAAAAATATTACTGAGTGAAGCAGACTTTTCTGGAAAAAGGAAATTTCAATTTTGGAAAAAGTCAAATAGGACAATTACTTTGCTATTTTATAGGACAATCACTTGTGCTGAGTGTCACATGTTCTTTTGCAGATGACAAGGACCAGAGCTTTTGTTTTGAGCGATGGTGGGGTGGCAGTCCCCGAGGCAGTGGTTGAGGCCACAGTTAGAGGCTGGGGTAGAGCCCAAGTGGAAGGCCGTCATCGTGGAGCGGCACATGGGAGAGGCCGTGTCCGAGGAGCAGCACCTGCTAGAGTCCATGGTAGAGAGACTTCCCTAGAACCACAGGTTGAGGTGGGTGAGGAGAAGGTTCCTCCAGGGTTCTCAGCACCGTTCTTTCAGAAGACCTTATTGAGGATGTTGGGAGTTATGGAGAGCTTTACTCAGGGTGATGCGGGCACGCCACAGGGTTCATAAACTAGGGCCGGGGTGCTGACCCCAGATCAGCATCAGGATTTGGTTGTTCAGGGTCAGGTGGGTCAGCCACCCTTCGTTCCCACGACAGCTGTCAGTGCTCAGGATGCTCCAGATGTAGTTCTGACAGTGGAGGGCCAACAGTGCTATGAGAGGTTTCAGAAGATGAAACCCCCATGTTCCAGGGTGGTAAGAACAAGGATGCTCATGAGTTTCTGACCTTGTGCCTCGAGATGCTTCAGGCAGTGAAGATGGTGGAAGCGAGGGGTGTCCGTTTTGTTGCTCTCCAGCTTCGTGGGCCAGCCAGGGAGTGGTGGAGGTCTTGTGTGGAGTCCTTACTAGTGGGATCTCCTCCGGTTGAGTGGGATGCCTTCTCTAGTACTTTTCAGGACCACTTCATTCCCTGGAGTGTGTGTGAGGAGAGTAGATTGAGGTTTTGACTCAAGGTGGCATGTCAGTTGCAGCGTACGAGGCTCGTTTCTGTCAGCTGTCTTGCCATGCCACGTCTTTGGTTACAGATGAGGGGGAGAGGGTCTACAGATTTGTGAAAGATTTGACTTTCTCAATCAGATCTTGTGTGTTCAGATCATCCCGTGAGGGTGCTTCCTTCCAGTCCATTGTGAGTACCGCAAGAGAGATGGAGTTGTTGGTTTGAGAGGAGTTTTGGGACTCCAAGAGGGCCCATTCTAGTGGCCAAATTTTTGGTGCCTCGTCTGGAGGCAGGGGTTCACTGAGATGCGGTACTTCTTTTCAGCGTCAGAGGCCGGTAGATGCTTTCATGCCAGCGCTCGAGGGTGGACAGGTGTCCCGTAGGTCTCACAGTTCTTTCTAAGATGGTCGTGGTACTTCATCTGGTTCATCACAGTAGATCATCGTTTTGAGGTCGTGTTATACTTATAGGGATCCGGGTCATTTGATGCGACAGTGCTCTCTACAGACTCATTCAGGGCCTCAGCGTACTTATTCTAAAGCTCCAGAAAGAGATTCAGCGCCTCCGGCTAGATGTCGGGGCAGGGGTAAGATAGCACGCAGAGGTGGTAGAGCATCGGGCAGTGGAGATGTGACCCAGCGTGGAGGTAGTGGTGCGGCTCAGACAGAATGTGGTAGAGGAGCCCAGTGTTACACTTTTTTGGGGAGACCTGAGGCTGGGTCTTCTGATGCAGTCATCACAGGCATTGCCCCAGTCTGCCATCGAGATGCATCTGTATTATTTGATCCAGGGACTACTTTCTCCAATGTGTCTACCTACTTTGCATCTGAGTTTGATTTGGTATGTGATCGTATTCCTGTGCCTGTGCGTGTTTCTACACCCATGGGTGAGCTCTTAGTGGTGGATCGAGTGTATCGATCCTATCCTATTTCTTTGGCTAGGTACGACACTTGGGTAGACTTGATTATTATATGGATGGTAGATTTTGATTGATATTGGGTATGGATTGACTTTCACCCTATCATGCGATCCTTGATTGTCATGCTAAGACTGTCACTTTAGCGATGCCTGGTGTTCTGAGGGTATTGTGGAAGGGTACTAGTGGTACTTACCCTAGTAAGGTGATCTCCTACATCCGAGCGCAGAGGTTGATTGATAGAGGGTGTTTGTCTTATTTTTCTTTTATTCAGGATACAAGTGTTGAGACACCTCCCATGGAGTCCATTTCCGTGGTTTAGGAGTTTGTTGATGTATTTCCTACTGATCTTCCTGGTGTTCCTCCTGATTGGGATATTGATTTTGCTATTGACTTGGAGCCGGGCACTACGTCCATCTCTATTGCTTTAGATTGTATGGCTCCCACTGAGTTGAAGGATTTGAAAGACCAGCTGCAGGACTTGCTGGGCAAGGGGTTTATTCGCCCTAGTGTGTCACCTTGGGGAGCACTGGTTCTCTTTGTTAAGAAAAAAGATGTCTCTATGAGGATGTGCATTGATTATAGGTAGTTGAACAAGGTAACTGTGAAGAACAAGTATCCTCTACCTTGCATTGATGATTTGTTTGATCAGCTTCACGGTGCGGCGTTGTTTTCTAAAATTGACTTGAGTTTCGGCTATCACCAGTTGAAGATTAGGCCATTAGATATTCCTAAGACAGCTTTTTGGACTCGTTATGGCCACTACGAGTTCTTAATGATGTCTTTTGGGCTGTCTAACGCCCTGCGGCAATTATGGAGTTGATGAACAGAGTGTTCCGTCCGTACTTGGATTCCTTCGTGATTGTGTTTATTGATGACATTCTGATATATTCCCGCACCGAGGAGGATCATGTCCATCACTTGAGATTGGTGCTTCAGAGTTTGAGGGAGCACAAGTTGTATGCCAAGTTCTCCAAGTGTGAGTTTTGGCTCGAGTGTGTGGCATTATTTTGACACGTGGTTTCCAAGGAAGGTGTTAGGGTTGATCCAGCCAAGACTGAGGAAGTAAAGGGTTGGACGAGACCTACTTCTCCTATTGAGATTTAAAGTTTTGTGGGGTTAGCAGGCTACTATCGACGGTTTTTGCAGGGTTTCTGCACCATTGCAGCGCCATTGAATAGATTGACTCAGAAGACCGTGAGTTTCCATTGGTCCGATGAGTGTGAGGCAAGCTTCAAAAAGCTCAAGACTTTGTTGACTTCAGCTCCTGTGTTAACCTTGCATGAGGAGGATGTGAGCTTTATTGTATATTATGATGCCTCAATTGTTGGTTTGGGAGGTGCATTGATGCAGAAAGGGAAGGTTATTGCCTATGCTTCTTGACAGTTGAAGGTGCATGAGAAGAATTACCCTACTCATGATCTAGAGCTTGTAGCGGTGGTGTTTGTGCTTAAACTATGGCGGCATTATATATATGGGGTTCGTTGTGAGGTCTTAATCGATCAACAGAGTATTAAGTCCATCTTTAGTCAGAGGTATCTGAATTTGAGACAGCATAGATGGCTTGAGTTACTGAAGGACTACGATATGACTATCTTGTATCATCTTGGAAAGTCCAATGTGGTGGCCGATGCTTTGAGTAGAAAGGTTCCTAGTATGGGAAGTCTCGCCGTGATCAGTGTTGATAGGAGGCCCTTGGCTAGGGATGTCCAGAGGTTAGCAAACAGTTTTGTCAGGTTGCAGGTTTCTGAGGAAAGCGTTGGTTTGATTAGGTTCGTTGAGGCTCGTTCTTCCTTAATTGAGCAGATTCGTGAGTACCAGTTTGAGGATGTGATGTTGCGTCTCATTGGAGACAAGGTGATGAGAGGTTAATCCAAGGAGGCTGCACTTGACTTTGATGGAGTTTTGAGGATTGGAGGTCAGATTTGTGTGCCCAAGGTAGACGAGTTTGTAAGACTGATTCTTTAGGAGGCCCATTGTTCTAGATATTCAATCTATTCGGGGACAACAAAGATGTATCATGATATGAGTCATCATTCTGGTGGTGTGGCATGAAGAGGGATATTGCAGACTTTGTATCTAGATGTTTGACTTGTCAACAGTCAAGTGTGAGCACCAGCGGCCAGGAGGTGTGTCTCAGAGGATGCCCATTCCCATTTAAAAGTGGGAGCAGATCACTATGTACTTTGTTGTTAGTTTACCTACCACCGTGGGTTTTTATGACTCTATTTAAGTGGTTGTTGATAGGCTGACTAAGTCCGCTCATTTCATCCCAGTTCAGGTGAAGTATACAGCAGAGAAGTTAGCCCAGCTCTATGTCAGTCAGATTGTTAGGCTTCATGGAGTGCCGATATCTATAGTCTGAGATCGAGGCTCATTGTTCACTTCGTACTTCTGGAGGGCTTTGCAACATGGTTTGGGTACTCAGTTGGATATGAGTACATCATTTCACCCTCAGACAGATGGTTAGTCTAAGCGGACGATTCCGGTGCTCGAGGACATACTTTGTGCTTGTGTGATTAACTTTGGTGGTAGGTGGGATCAGTATTTACCCATAGCAGAGTTTGCCTACAACAACAACTATCATTCCAGTATTCAGATGGCCCCCTTTGAGGCGTTGTATGGCAAACGTTGTAGATCACCGATTGGGTGTTTTGATTCAGATGACCTCGTTTGAGGCTGTTGACTGCTCAGAGTCGGTAGAAGAGTTACGCCGATCGGAGAGTTTGAGACTTGGTGTTAATGGAGGGTGATCATGTTTGGCTCCGAGTATCACCCAAGAATGGTGTTATGCGATTTTGAAAGAAGGGCCAGCTTAGCCCTAGATTCATTGGTCCTTTTGAGATTTTGGACCGAGTGGGAGAGGTGGCCTGTAGGTTGGCTTTGCCACCTAGATTGTCAGCTGTGCATCCTATGTTTCATGTTTCTATGCTTCAGAAGTAAATTCCGAATGAGTCGCATGTGATTACACTCGATTAGGTAGGGTTGAGTCTTGACTTGACTTATGAGGAAGAGCCTACAGCTATTCTTGATAGACAGGTTCGTAAGGTTCGGACCAAAGAGATTGTTTCAGTGAAGGTGCAGTGGGGTTACCATTCAGTTGGAGAGGCTACTTGGGTGTCCGAGTCCAACATGTGTGCCAGATATCCTCAGATTTTGTAGGCTTCAGGTACTCTCTTTTACTTTATGTTCGAGGATGAACATGGTTTTTAGTGGTGGATAATGTAATGACTCTGAAGGTTATTTTTTTTAATATGACCATTTTACCTCTTTTGAGAGTTGGCTCGAGTCATGTTTGGATGATATCCGATGTTAGTTTTGCAAAATTTCTTGTTAAGTTATGGTTTTTGGAAAATTTGAATTCTAAAGGCTTAAGTTGTCAAAATGTGATTTTTGAGGCCTTTCGGAGTTTCAGGACTCGGATGAGAATTCTGTCAATTTGATCGGTTCTGGAATGTTGAATTTGGTCTAGGAGAGTTGCGAAATAAGTTGTTGGGCATTATCGTTGATTTGAGGTCTTAAGCTGGAAAATTGTGAAATTTTGATCATAGGGTTGACTTTGGTCAACATTCGGAGATCGGATGTTCGTATGTGGATTCCAATGACTCCTTTGGATTCGGGGGATGATTTCAGGAGTAGGGGCGACCTTGTTTGAATTTTTAAAGATTTCAAATTTGATTTGAGTTTTTGAAACTAAAGTTAGTTTCGTTGTGCTTTGTCGGGTTCCAGGTCAAGGAGACCTCGAAACAAAATTTTGACGGTTCCATTGAGTCTAGAATGTCAAATTTAGTAGGGTCGCATATCTGGTTTGTGTGCACGTGGTTCCAAACGAATCCTGAGGGTCCTTTCGGACACTTGTTGAAATTGTTGTTATCTGGTATATGGTGTTTTGGCCTCCACGTTTGCGAGGGGAAGATTCCGCGTTCGTGGAGTGTTGAGTGTGTAAATCTTCGCATGCGTGGAGTGCTGAGTATGTAAGCTTCTGTGTTCGCGGAGAGTGAGCGCGTTCACGGAGAGTTGAGTTCCCCTAACTTCCTCATTCACGGGCTATGTGAGCCGTGTTCTCGGAGGGTTAGTTTTGCTTGAAACAGTGTAAAGTTGAGAAATGCCCCATTTTCACCATTTTCATCATTTTCATCATTTTCATCATTTTGGAGCTTGGTGGGGCGATTTTTGAAGAGGATTTTCTTGTGAATCAGTGTGGTTATGTGATTTTAACCCTTGCTTTTGATTACCCATTGATTTAAACATGCTTTTAACTTTGAAATTGGGTTTTAAAATGGAAATTTTTGGGGTTTTGATTGAACTCCGATTTTGTGGTAAATTGATGATTGTGGACTGATTTGTACCCCGTTTTCCAAATGGTTTTCTCTATTGGGTTGCTAACGCTTTGAGGGACCTTTTCATGTAAGAAATTCCATATTCGAATTTCATTTTCAAAATTGGGCTTTTGGGTTGTTTTACCCTTTCTTTCCGAATTTCATGTTCTTCGCATTGTTTGCTCCGGATTGTGATTGTGATTCATATTTTGAGTAGATTGTGGTTCTTTGGATTGCTGTCGGAAAGGAAAAGCTCCGGTTGTGGATTGAGCGTGTTTTGATTAAGGCAAGTGGACCTTTAAAACTTTGTGAACCTTGTTATATTCCGAATTTCTTCCTTGATTGAGTTGGGGAGTAATGGGATTGAGGAATGTGATGAAATTTTTTATGAAATCAATCTAATTTGATCGATGAGGTAATAAAAGGGCTTATGTGCTAATGTAGTGAACTAAGTGGAGTTGTAATGATCTTGTGTGTTGTGTTGTGATTGGAAAAAGGGCTACGAAAGCCTAGATGAAATCGTGAAAGCGATGAATATATCTTTTGCTCATTTTGAAATATGGGATTAGACTTGAATATCTAGATTAGTAATTAATCCTACTTGTGATAATGGGATTAGTGAAATGGAGACTAGGCGATTGATCATTTCTTACATGATGTGACTATTGATGTGGATATATTGTTCATAGGTCATTCCTGTGTTGTTGCCTTCTTTTTGTCATTTAGAGCGTTCATGTAGCGACCCCAAGTCCTTTATGACTTGCTGGCACTGACTGTTCGGTCACCTAGTCGTTCGTGTGGGTTTTATGCATGTTTCCCATCTGGGCTCGAGATATTTTGTTGTTGTTATGTTTATTGCTTATGTTTTCGGCCTTAGATTAGAGCAGGGTAGAATTGCCTTAGTCCCATGTACCTGATTGACTTGATTATGTATCCGACGTCGATTCGGATGGACTAGATCCTTATACATTGGGGTAACAGACTTGGGTCTGATTGTTGAGACTTAGTTTAGGAGAATCTGTAGCTTCCAATGCGTTGTTTCTCCTCTCCCCTTTTTTTTACATAGTCGGGTTAATTGCTTGGGAATTTCGCTGTTGCACCGATTGTCGGCTGGATCAGGCTAGGATGGGAGCCTTTGATTGATATTCCTATAAGGGTGGTGGCCCATGGAGTTAGCTTGCGCGTAGTGTTAGGTGGCGACGGTTATTCGGTTTGTGTTCGTTGGTCCCTTGCTTAGTTTTAGGATTAGAGACTCCAATAAGCTATTGATGTTACAGGTTAACATCTAGGGTTTCCAGCGTGAGCTGTCGGGAGTAGGCTGCTTGCTCCGGCCTGTAGCTGACATTATACTATTGCAGCTGTTAACCTCAGTATAAGTCCGGAGAGCGTAGGCTACTAGTCCCCGCTACGTAGCTAACGTGTCTGGTGGAAACCGATATTTCCAACGCCGACCTATCGAGAATAGGATGCTACTTGGCGGTGGCACTGAAGCTGATTTTTCTTACTAAGCTGGGCTTTGATAATTCTGAGTGAGCTGCGCTCTGATATTTCTGACTCAGCTAGGCTCTTATATTTATGACTAAGCTGAGCTCTTATGGTAATGATTGTGTGATGTCCTGGTGTTGTTCGGGAGTTTTATTCCTTCATTTCTGTAAATTAGCTCTTCTGTGTACCTGTCGGGCTTATAGAGGTTCATTCGGGTTTAAATTTAAAATTGCGCACGAGTGTGCCCAGCAGGTCTTATTGGGGGCTCAGTCGGTCGATGATGCCTACTAGGTACCGGTTGTTTTGGTACTCATGCTACACTCTGCATCTGTTTTCATGATGCAGATCTGAGAATCAGTTCGCAGCATGGAGTTTGAGCCTGCAGCTGTCTGTTTAGGAGACGAGGGCGTGCACGTGGCGTTTTAGGATTACCTGTCTCCCTCAGCATTTATATTTTGGCTTGTCTTTTGTTTTCGAGATAGTTGTTTCTGTGGTCCATTTTTGGGACTTGTACTCTTCTTAGTGGTTCTGTACATGTGACCTCAAGTTCTTGGGAGGTGTTCTTTATATATTTAGTTGTTTTGCTTCAGCTTTCTTGTATTTGCGTTCTTGTGTCGCTTCTGCTTAGTTAGGTGTAGTTCTCACCCTTAGTCCCGTTGTTGTTTAGCTCTAGGATAGGGTCTTGGCTGGCCTACTGGTGGGTTGGTAGGCACCATTATGAATCGAGAGATTGGGTCATGATAAGCTGGTATCAGAGCTCTAGGTTCTTTGGTGTCATGTGTACACAACTAACATCTAGTAGAGTCCTGAGGATCGGCGCGGAGACGTCCATGGCTTATTTTCCGGAGGCTACCAGGTGTTCTTAGGATATTTTCTTATCTTGTATCCTTTCATACGTCGTTGTCTAATTAGTTTGGTGAAATCTCACGTTCTTCATTTTGTTGCGGGATGGCTCGCACGTGCAGCGGAGCTCGACCCTGATGTCGAGGCAGAGCGGCGGCAGCAGATCGCGACAGAGAGAGGACTTCGAAGCCGAAGCCTTGGGGAGAGCAGATACCTCCCCAGCCAATGGGATAGGGACCAGCCCAGCCACCACCCGCACCAGCGGTTGCTCCAGACCTGCAGGGCATGCTTGTCCAAATTCCTGCTGCCATCTGGAGTATGCAGCAGCAGCCGACCGTAGTTTAGCCAGACCCTTTGGATGGGGTTATGCCACTGAGGGAGGAGAAGATGCTTGGGGTGTACCATAGACTATTAGCGTCCAGGTTTTCTTGAGCTGTCAGGGAGGACGCCCACGAGTTTTTGAACACCTACCGAGATCAGTTACAGACATTGGGTTTAGTGGAGTCCAGAGGAGTAGATTTTACGATTTACCAGTTTGACGGACCAACTAGGCAGTGGTGGCGTTCGTTCATTGAGTACAGGCCAGCTGGATCCCCACCAGTGTCATGGGCAGAGTTTTCTAAGGCTTTTCTTGCCCAGTTCATCCCACGGAGCATCAGGGATCGACTGTGTGATGAGTTTTCAAGGTTCGAGCAGGGCTTCATGACAGTATGAAAGTACGAGGCTAGATTTTTTGAGCTGTCCCGCCATGCCACCATTATTCTGTCGACAGAGGAGGACCGTGTCAGATTCTCAGGGTACGTTGTCACTGGGTCATTCCTTTTTAGATGTGGTGGAACAGCCCCGCACTATTGAGTAGTTGCATCACGGGGCCCAAAGGGGCAGCGATAAGAGGGCTTGGTCGGAAAATAGCCATAGTGGGGCCCGTCAAAGGAAAAAGGGCACCCGATATCGAGGTTTTCAGAGATTTTAGTCAGGGAAGTCCAGCCGACCGTATCAGGCCACGTTGCAGACATCAGAGGGTGATTAGTACTGCCAGAGTGGTCATAGCACCGGCCCAAGTCTGGGTCGAGGTGGATCTCAGTCGGGTTCATCGGGTAGAAGTGGCCGGTCTTCATTAGGGAGCAGATATTCACAGGGTAGTTTTACAAGTGGGGAGCTCACTCATTAGGCCAGGGATTCCCCTTTATCCAGATAAGCGTTAGTGGCCCCGCAGCCAACAAGACTGATATCCGCGGTAGCACCTCCAGCCAGAGAAGGAGGTCAGCAGCAGGGTGCCCGGGGAGGTCCTATGGGTAGCGGTCAGGCGGTAGAGGCGCCCAGGGCCATTTATATGCGGCTCCAACTAGAGCTGAGGCTCAGACATCGGATGCGGTGATCACAGGTACGGTTCTTTTATGACATCAGCCTGCTTCAACATTATTTGATCCTTGATCCACCTATTCTTATGTTTCTGATTATTGTGTGCCTTGTTTGGGAGTTAGTCAAGAGCTTTGCCTGTTCCTTTGCGTGTTTTGACCCAGTAGGAGATTCTTTAGTAGTGGATCGGGTGTGTCGATCTTGTTTGGTGACTATTCATTGGCAGGACACTCTAGTTGAACTTATTCTACTTTGTATGGTGGATTTCGATGTGATTCTGAGCATGGATTGGCTATCTTCTTCTTACCAGGTTGTCTAGGACTGTTATGCCAAGACCATTACTTTAGCCGTACACGGTATCCCACCAGTGGTATGGCAGGGTTCTTGTAGTCACACACCGATTTGGGTGATTTCATATGTTTGAGCTAGGATCGTATGGCACCTGCAGAGCTTAGAGAGCTCAGTGATCAGCTTCAGGATCTCTTGGGTAAGGGATTCATCAGGCCTAGTGTGTCTCCTTGGGGTGCCCTAGTATTGTTTGTGAAGAAGAAGGATGGCACCATGCGGATGTGTATTAACTACAGGCAGTAGAATAAGGTGACAGTGAAGAACCCTTATCCTATGCCTCGTATTGATGATCTATTCCACAAGCTTTAGGGTGCCGCCGTGTGTTCGAAGATAGACTTGAGATCTGGATACCATCATATGAAGATTAGAGCAGAGGATATCCCTAAGACCGCATTTAGGACCCGTTACAACCATTATGAGTTTCTAGTGATGTCTTTTGGGTTGACTAATGCCCCTCCTGCTTTTATCGATTTGATGACTCGAGTGTTAAGGTAGTATTTGGACTCCTTTGTCATAGTCTTCATCGATGACATCTTGGTATACTCGCGGAGCCACAGTGATCATGAGCAGTACTTGAGGATAGTACTCCAAACTTTGAGAGATCATCAACTTTATGCCAATTTCTCAATGTGCAAGTTTTCGCTTGAGTCTGTAGCATTCTTGGGGCACGTGGTGTCCAAGGATGGGATTATGGTAGACCTGGCGAAGATTGAGGCTATTCGTAGTTTGGCCAGGCCAACTTCGGTGACTGAGATTCAGAACCTCGTCGGATTGGCAGGGTACTATAGGCGCTTCGTCGAGGGATTCTCCACTATAGCAGCACCTCACCACGATGTTCCATTTGTGTGGTCGGAGGAGTGTGAGAGGAGCTTTCTGAGGCTCAAGGAGTTGCTGACCACCGCTCCTATATTAACTCTTCCAGTTGAGGGCAAGGGCTTCACTGTTTCTTGTGACGCATCCGGTGTTGGTTTTGGTTGTGTGTTTATGCAGCGGGGATGGGATTTTGCATATGCGTCGAGGCAGCTTAACCTGTATGAGCGTAAATACCCCACCCATGACTTGGAGTTGGCGGTGGTAGTTTTTGCGCTTAAGATCGGGAGGCATTACTTTTATGGAGTTCATTGCGAGATATTTACTGATCACAGGAGCCTTCAGTATATTTTGAGTCAGAGGGATCTTAATTCGAGGCAGCGCCGTTGGATTGAGCTCCTTAAGGACTATGATCTCTCTATTCTCTACTTTCCGAGCAAGGCGAATGTAGTAGCGGACGCCTTGAGTCGGAGGGCAGGGAGTATAGGTAGTCTAGCTTTCCTTTCTGTTTCAGAGCAGCCCTTGGTTTTGGACATTCAGTCCTTAGCCAATAGGATGATCAGACTTGACATTTCATATTCCAGCTGGGTGTTAGCTTGTGTGGGGTTTCAGTCATCGCTTCTTGGTCAGATCCGTAGTAGTCAGTTCGAGGATGAGTCTTTGGTGGCACTCAGAGATAGAGTGTTGGGAGGTGATGTTGGGCATGCTACCTTAGATTCAGATGGGGTATTGAGGTTTGCCCGCTGGGTGTTTATTCCGAGGGTTAGTGACTTGATTCAGCTGATCCTTAGCGAGGCCCATGACTCCAGATAGTCTATTCATCCGGGAATAGCTAAGATGTATCCTGATTTGAGACAGCATTACTGGTGGAAAGGTATGCGGAAGGACATCTTAGACTATGTGTCCCACTGTTGTGTTGCCAGCAGGTGAAGGCCCAGCATGTGAGGACTGGTGGAGAGTTAAAGAGGTTACCCATTCCTGAGTGAAAGTGGGAGCGCATCACTATGGACTTTGTGGTGGGGTTTCCATGGACTTCTAGTGTTGAAAGCATTTGGGTCATCGTGGATCAATTGACCAAGTCAACATACTTTACCCAGTCAATTCTTCCTTCAGTGCTGAGAGGTTTGCCCGTATGTACACTCGAGAGGCAGTCCGTCTTCATAGTGTGCCTGTTTCTATCATTTAAGACTGGGGTTCACAGTTCACTTCCAGCTTTTGGAGAGTATTTCAGGAGGAGTTGGGCACCCATGTCGACGTTAGGATATCTTTTCACCCCAGACTGATGGTCAGTCGAGCGCACTATTTAGGTTCTTGAGGATATGGTGCGGGCATATGTTATGGACTTTTGATGTTAGTGGGATCAGTTCTTGCCCTTGGTAGAGTTTGTGTATAACAACAACTACGATTCCAGCATCCAAATGGCCCCTTTTGAGGCCTTATATGGTAGGGGTTGTCGTACTCCAGTTGGTTGGTTTGAGTCTACGGAACCGAGGACGTGTGGTACGGACTTGTTTCAGGAGTCGTTTAAACATGTGAGGCTGATTCAGGATAGGATTAGGACAACTCAGAGTAGGCAGTGGAGTTATGCAGAACGCAGGCGCTGACCGTAGAGATTTGCCGTGGGTGATAGAGTATTCCTCCGAGTGTCGCCCATGAAGGGCGTGATGAGATTTTTGAGGCGGGGCAAGCTTAGCCCCAGGTATATTGCGCCTTTTGAGATTTTGAGGGTAGTCGGTGAGATGGCTTATGAGTTGGCTCTACATCCAGCATTCTCATCCATCCGTCTAGTTCTCCATGTTTCGATGTTGCGCCGATATGTTCCAGATGAGTCGCATGTGCACCAGTATGATGTTGTTGAGTTGGATGATCGCCTAACCTATAATGACGAGCTAGTGTAGTTCCAGCAAGAGATGTGAGGCAGCAGAGGTCGAGAGTCGTTCTTGTTGTTAAGGTCCGTTGGAGGCACCGTCCAGTTGATGAAGCTACCTGGGATTCCGAGCAAGAGATGTAGGAGTAGTTCCCCAACTTATTTCAGGCCTCAAGTACTTATTGATCCTTAATTTCGCGGACGAAAGTGCTTTCAGTAGTGGATGTTGTAATGACCCTCCAGGTCATTCTTGTGTTGTTGCCTTCTTTCTGTCGTTTAAAGTGTTCCTGTAGTGACCCCAAGTCATTTATGACTTGTTGGCACTGACTGTTCGGTCGCTTGGTCATTCATGTGGGTTTTATGCCTATTTTTCTGTTTTGGAGTTGTTGAACCTTGAAAAGTTTATTGCGATCATAAATTCAGGAAAATGACCTTAGATGGGTATTCTGACTGTTCCATCATCTCCAGAGCGGCCAAATTAGGCTAGTAGTATGGTATGCCAAAGTCCCGGGGTTTCCGGTGTGATTTGGGGGCCAGTTAGCTCTTTTGCCGTCGATATTTGGCTTAGGGTTGTGTTCGGTCAACATTCTTGGTAAACACGCTCAGATGAAAATTTCGACAGCGCGGTTAGTTTCGATATGCCGAGTTGGTCTAGAATGAACCTTCAAGTATCTCCGGGAACTTCCGATTCAAATTCGAGGCCTCCGCTAGGAATTGGCTACAATGGATCTTTGGGGGAGGGACCCACTTTTTGTCGAAATGACCTCGTATGGAAATTTTTACTCCGCCATTGAGTCCGGAATGTCGAATTCGACGGGGTAGCATATTTCATTTGTGTGCACGGGGTTCAGAATGAATTTCGGGCACCCCGTCGGAGATTTTGAAAGTCAAAAACTCAGCTGCAGCAGCAGCTAGTTAGAACAAGTTGATTTCCTCTCCGCGTTAACAAGATTGGCTCTGCGTTCTCGGAGAAGGGATGAGGTTCTCTATGTGTTCAAGCACCATAGGCCGCGTTCGCGGAGGGTTGCTGGGCAGTGCTCCGCGTTCACGGATAACCCTCCGCGTTCACAGAGGCTTAGGGGAGTCAGTACAGATTTATTCTCCGTGTTCGCGAAGCTATATGAGTTTTCTCTCCATGTTCACGGAGATTCTTGGCCGCGTTCGCGGAGAGTCGAGGCCTGGTAGCATTATATATTCAAGGTCGAGCTTCATTTGGGCATAACTTCAAAATTTGATAACATTCTCTCCTCAAGTTAGTTTTTGGTTATTCGAAGTCCCAGGCGTTCTGAATTTCGTCGGGCTCCTGGGTAATAGGTTGGGTGGCATTGGATGACCCTCCATTGTCGTGAATTCGAGGTATAAATTGCTTCTTGGCCTTGTTTTGAATGTAAAGTTATGCATTTCTTGTTTTTGGTTGTTGGAGCTGATTCGAGCCTCGATTAGCGTCCCATTTTTTATTGTAGGTTTGGAAAAGGATTTAAGACCTTTTCATGCTGTTAATTCCAGAAAATCCAGAGCGGGTCCCATAATCCTAATTTTGACTCCAAAATTGGGTCTTTCTCCGATTTGGTTGATTTTTGTGTCTAAACGACCGTAGTGACGTTTTGACTCTATTTTTGAAAGAGTGGCAGCAGTCTAAGGTCGTACGGAAGAGAAAATCTCCGGTTGATTGACTTGGAACACGCGTGATCGGATGTTTTTTAGGTTATGGCTTCCCTTTCTTTGTAGATTGAGCTTGATTGCTTAAATTCTCGTAGATTCATGTGAATCTTGGGTTGGGTAGCTGGAATTGTTCTCCTTCTTCCCCGATTTCTTAGTTTTATTTCGATTATTGGGCTGTTTGGGCTAGCATCTTGTTTTAGGTTGGGTTGTTGGCTTCAAATTATTGCTATTTGTATTATGAGTTGCTTGTTGAGGTGGTTATCTGTTGTTGCATGCGTTGGCTCAGGATATTTTGTTGTTATTGTGTTGATTGCTTATGTTATCGGCCTTAGATTAGGGCATGGTAGTATTGCCTTAGTCCCATGTACCTGATTGACCTGAGTATGTATTCGACGTCGATTTGGATGGACTAGATCCTTGTAGAGTGGCGTAGAAGACTTGGAACTTACACTTGAGCATTAGTTTGGGTTAATCCGCGGCTTCTGATGCGTTGTTTCTCCTCCCTCCCTATTTCTGCTTAGTCGAGTTAATTGCTTGGGGATTTCGCTGTTACGTCGATTGTCGGTTGGATAAGGCTAGGCTGGGAGCCATTGGTTGATATTCCTATGAGGGCGGTGGCCCATGGAGTTAGCTTGCACGTAGTGTTTGGTGGCGACGATTATTCAGTTCGTGTTCGTTGGTCCCTTGCTTAGATTTAGGATTATAGACTCAAATAAGCTACTGGTGTTACCGGTTACCATCTAGGGTTTCCAACGTGAGCTTTTGGGGGTAGGATACCTGCTCCGACCCGTAGCTGACATTACACTATTACAGTTGTTAATCTCATTATGAGTCTTGGGAGTTTAGGCTACTAGTCCCAGCAACGTAGCCGATGTGTCCGGTGGAAACCGGTATTTTCAGCGTCGACCTGTCTAGCATAGGATGCTACTTGGTGGTGACACTGAAGTTGATTTTTCTGACTAAGCTAGGCCCTGATAATTCTACTGATCTGCGCTCTAATATTTCAAATTGAGTTGGGCTCTGATATTTATACCCGAGCTGAGCTTTGATGGTAATGATTGTCCGATGTCCTGGTGTTGTTATACCGTAATTTCTGTAGATTAGCTCTTCTGTGTCCCTGTCGGGCTTAAAGGGGTCTGTTCGAGTTTTTATTTAACTTGAGTACGAGTGTGCCAGCCTGTCTTATGGGGGGCCTCAACTTGGTTTAGTTTAGATTTGTTGTGCTTAGCTATACTTTCCGCTTTTTCCTTTCGCTTTTGTTGACCTCTAATGTAGTGATTCTATCTTGTCTGCTTTTTTTTACCCTTTCTTGCTCAGTCGGCCTATGATGCCTACTGGGTACCGATTGTTTTGGTACTCATGCTACAGTCTGCATCTGTTTTTGTGATGCAGGTCCGAGCATCAGTTCGCAGCGTTGAGTTCGAGCCTGCAGTTGTCTGTTCAAGAGACGAGGGTGAGCACATGGCGTCTAGGATTACCTGTCTCCCTCAACATTTATATTTTTGCTTGTCTTTTGTTTTCGAGACAGTTCTTTCTGCGGTCCACTTTTGGGAATTGTACTCTTGTTAGTGGTTCTGTACATGTGACTTCCAGTTCTTGGGAGGTGTTCTGTATATATTTAGTTGTTTCGGTTCAGCTTTCTTGTATTTGCGTTCTTGTGTCGCTTTCGCTTAGTTAGGTGTCGTTCTCACCCTTGGTCCCGTTGTTGTCTAGCTCAATGATAGAGTCTTGGCTGGCCTATTGGTGGGTTGGTAGGCGCCATCATGACTCGAGAGATTGGGTCATGATAGTTTTCTCATTATTTCTTTGAACATGCTTATGTGTATTGATTCTGAAACACTATGATGAGACACTTTGATGATTATGCCGATGAGAAATGGATCTGGCAAGTGATTATTATGTCGATAGGAAATAGTTTCGGCGAATGATGGAAATGCCGATGGGAAATTTTTTTGGCTATTGATGATTATGCTGATGGGAAATGGTTCTGCCGGATACATAGTCCATGTGTGGCCTCCATGGGTTCCGTTCTGAGATTCAGCGGATGCGTATCTTAGGAGAGACATGCATCATGCTACTTGACATTGCATTACATTTCATTGTCTTTTTCTTGACATTGTGGAGTTGTGTTTATGTCCCGTGACACAGTATTTGATGTATTCGATGCTTATGTGTTCTATTGTTTATATCTTTGAACGGCTATTGATCTATATGCGATATGAACTGTGTAGTCTAGGTTGGACTTATTTTTGTGCAGGTTGTAGTTATGGAGGTTCGGTTGGAAGGAAAGGGGTTCGTGAGTTTAGTTAGGTTGACCTTGCTTTGTTGGTTGACTTGCTGGGTACCGTGTTTTTGGTACGCACCCTTGTTCCTACACCTGTGCAGGTTGCGAGCTCGGACCGTGATTTTTAACTCTCTCTTCTTTCTCCCGAGGCTTATGTGGATACTTGAGCGGTAGCTGCTCGATGTCGACAATCCTTCTAGATCCTTTTTCTATACTTTGTTCTATTTGAGACTCAAAGATATTGAGACTTCTACTTATCTATTGAACTTCTGCATTAACGGCTTGTACATGCGACAACCAGTCTTGGGTTGGTTTTGTTTAAGTTGAAAGATTTCGCTTGGTTATTTTCTCTTCTTAATTTTTGTTATTTCCGCTTGTTGGGTTTTAGGCTGACTTGTCCTAGTGGGATAGGACAAGTGCCATCACGACCGATTTTGTGTCGTGACATTTTGTAACACCGACCCCAGGGCCTCTCGTCATTTTTTTCAGGAAAAGTTAAGAGGCTGCTAACTAACCGATATAATTTGGCGTAGCATTGAGAAGTATTTGGTTATAGGGATAGCCGTCCATAGTGGTTTTAAGTGATTTTTTTCCTCAAAAGTGCATTTGGTCAAAAGCTATATTTTTAAAAGCTTTTGCTATTCCCCAGAAATACTGTTTTCTATCAAAAGCTTGGTCAAACACGTTGGTTTCTAAAATCTGCGACGGCATAAGTTGTCTCTTGCCTTATCTATCCAACACTTTTAGCATTCAAAAAACTTGGCTAAAGTTATAGTTTGTCCAATATCTACACTAGAGTTTAAATGATAGACAAAACATTCAACTCTCTTTCTAATCTAACATGTTGAACTAAGTCTTGAGGACCCAACTTAGCATAAGTTGTATGTCCTAAATTGATCATCACAAGGAAAATGAAATTGAACGTACCATAGTGCCTAGATAACATCCTTGCTATCAGTGGATAACCATATCGATTGTCAAATTTATAATATTCTGTTCTTAGCTCTGCATCACAGCTTGCATCTTTGTTCCACCAATAAATTCCAGCTATCTACATGAGCCTAATTTTTGGCAGAAAAATTCTCGTAGCTTGTGCGGTCAAAACTCAAAAGGGATCAGTAGTGTCATTTGATTCAGATTATTAGTACATTAGTTATGTGTTCAATAACTTTTTCAGACTACCCATCGTCTTCAAATTTTTGGGTAGGCCTGCACTACACCTTATACATAGTTTATTTTTTTATAGGAATGTGAAACTTTATTTACACACACAACATGATTTCGAGTTGTTAAAATAGATTGTTCGAATGGAGTTAGTTAGCGAGTCAGATCAAAAAGATCTCTTAGAAAGCTATCCGTGGCATACCATTCTTCTAATGCCTATCTACTACTCTATGGGACTTGGGGCCTTGAGGGGCATATTGGTTGTTGTTATGAGTGAGTTAGAACATCCACCTAGGAGGTTAAGTGTGGGTGCCACTCATGACTCATTTTGGGTCGTGACAAACTTGGTATCAGAGTTTTAGTTTCGGTGAACTCATCACACAAGAACAAGTCTAGTAGAGTATTACGGAACCGTACGGGGATGCCTTTACTTTTCTTCGAGAGGCTATAGGACTTCAAGAAAACTCCATTCCTTCTTTCTTTCGTTCTATTTATTGAATCCAATTGGTATCTAGGTGATACAAATTAATATCTGACCTTTTTCACTCTATTTCAGATATGGTTCGAACTGGAGCGATAGAAGTGACAACACCAACACCAGCAAGAGAGGATGCGTCCTTGTAAATAGGCATATTTCCCTTATTAACTACAGGTCCTGTAATGACTAGTGACCAACATGATCTCTTTATTAAGTTCTTAAGGATGAAAAGCTCGGTCTTCAAGAGTACTGAATCTGAAAATGATTATGATTTCCTTGTTGATTGTCATGAGCTACTTCATAAGATGGATATAATGGAGTGATTTGGTGTTGAGTCTATGACATACTAGTTCCAGGGAGACGCCAAAATGTGGTGGTGGTCTCATGTTGAGTGCCGACTAGAAAAGGCGCTACCTATGACTTGGACAACATTTTCTGACTTCTTCATGGAGTAGTATATCCCCTGGATTTTAAGGGATTGAGGTCAGATTTGCATTTAAACATAAGAGGTGGCTGCTTCAGGAAAATCTTTTCAAGAAGTGGTTGATTTTATGAGAGAGGTAGAGAGGGTGAAGCTAGTTGACTCTTAAGGGATGTCTAGATAATGAACACCATTACTTAATGAAAATACAGCTAGTAAAGTTGTCATAACATGTATGGGTTGTTTAGTGAATGATGAAATTATGTTGCGCCAATTGTGGTCAGAATCTCTACTATGAATTCATAGATTGAGTGTATATCAAAGAGGGTCATGATACGACTACTTCAAGCCTACAATAGTACCGATGCTTACTTGGGTAAAGTTATGAAGTGTGTTACTTTTGTTATCGACTTTGTCTAAGAAAGAATGCAAATCACTTGGGCTAGAGATAGAACGGATTTCATAATGTTTTGTAGCCTTTTAATGGGTAGAAATGTGCGGATTATTTTGGTATGATCATCTCGATAGGTATGATGTGTTCTAGTAATGGATCTAACCGAATTTCATGGTGTGGTACTAGTGTTATGTGGAAATGATTACATCGATTGTCATGTGTGAATAGTAACTACTTAAGAAGTTATCAGTGGCATGACATGCTCAAATAATGAGATTTGGTGTTTCATTAAAATTTTTAGAAACCAACTAGTTTGTTACTTCGGACACTTGGATTAAGCATTGTTTTTAAGAAAGATTTTAGTGGTGGATCTTTTGTACGGTATTAATGCATTTAGGTTATGAAGTATATTTTGAGCATTCTAAATGAGGACTGGCGATTTTATATTAAGATCTAAAAGAGTAGATTGATACCCGAATGGCAAGCTTATGGGTAAAGAAAGTCCTAGTTAGTGTACTAGGGTGAAGGAAATAGAAAATTTTAGTAAGAAAGTGCATATTAAATTGGGTTAGTCCTTTCGATTTGATTGGTATAACTGAATTTGAGGTGTCATGTCGATAAAAAGGTTGACTTCGTGGTGAAGGAAAGGGCTAACTGAGCATATTGTTAATAAGAGTTCGTAATGAATTGTGATTGTGATGCAACTACACAATAATGATTATTGGTTAAAGGAATTTTGTATGGTAATAATGACTTGCAAGTATCTAAGGTTGTTATTTTCTTCTATTTGGTGAGTAACATGGTTTTATGGAAAGTTTTAGGAGATGTTGGGACACCGCTCAAATAGAATTTAAAGGAGCTAGAGTCATAATGAAAAAATAGTGGGATGTAGTGTAGCCTTTGGAAAGAGGTCAGAGCAAAAATATTTTCTATAATTGCAAGACCTAAAGAGGTATCTTCAAAGGGGTGGAGAATTGGGTTCACAGATGCGTGATTTCATCTATTTTGCTCTAGTTATGGTAATAGTTTCACGGGTTCATCAGATTTGTTAAAAACTATTGAATAAGACTTTAGAAAGGAGTGTACAGACATTCACCTCAAGTGTGATGATAAGTTCTTTTGTGGTTTTTACTTTGATAATTAGTATGGTTGGATTTTTAGTGATGAATATAGTAAGTTTGATGGAGAGGCGATCAATGATAAGCTAAGATACATGAATTCATAAAATTTTCAAGGTATGAGCTAATTTTTATAGATAAGGGGATTGAGTTACACAGTTGGATTCACAATTCAAATTTTTAATTGGAAATCTACATTCGTGGTGGTATGTTTGGTCAAGGTATGTATTTGTAAAGTAAGAAATAATTGATTGTATCATGTATTGAACAGTTGGAGGGACTTATGCATGGTTTGGGTCGTAAAGTTTGTTACTTATAATTGTTAAAGGATCTAAGGAAGGGTTTCACTTAAAAGTGTTAATTCAGAGTAAGCTAAATGGCCAGAGTGGTTTTGATGGTTGTTAGTATTGAGAGTGTGGGCTTCAGTGAAATGATGTGAATAGTATGTGGAATCTGATAAATATAGTATAGGTACGATCGTAATGGGGACCAGACCGGTCAAATTGAGGGTAGCTAAAAATCAAAGAAATGGAGTCAACTGAATGGAAATGTTTGATATGGGCTCTTTAGAGGAAGCATTTAGTGTGGTTCAACCTTGGTTCCGTACATTCTTATGTGACCACCTATTTCGTCTTGTACATGGTTTTGAGTATAATTCATTAGATATGCACACATGTGTTTTAACTTTTGTGGGTGGATCCCTAGTGGTGGATCGGGTTTATCGATCCTTCAATGTCCTCTTGGTTGGGTAAGATATTTGGGTAGACATGGTTACTTTAGATGACATAGTTGGTGTTTTCTTGAAGCTATTGATGTATTCCAGTGGTTCTACATACACCACCTTGGATATAAGAATTTATAGAAGAACTCACATGGGTATTTACAGTTGTCAGACATTCTTAATATTCATCTAGTCATCGAAGTCATGTTACGATTATGTGTGGTTGAATGTGGGGACCATTTGTTCTAGTTCTACCATTCTTAAGGGTTATCTATAATCGCAACTACTAATGTAGTATTTCAACTGTGTTGTTAGATGTTATGTATGCTTGCTTTAGTGCATAGCTCGGTGGATGGTTACTTGATCATTTTCTTCTTTGGATTAGATAAGTTTGATTCTCCCTTGATGGGTACCTGATGTATGAACATCAAATTTTTATAATTTAAGCTCGTAGAAAAATTATGTTGTGAGAAGGAAATATTAATAAGATCTATGATGGCTTGTGCATTATGAGTGTGTGGTGGTTGGTTTAGGTTCACTTTTGGTCGTAGGCAGTATTGATTCAGGATTTTTTTCATGGTTATGTCAGAAAAGATTCGTCCTCATGGTTGTGTCAAGGTCCTTGAGAACATGTTGCAGACGTGTGTACGATTAACTTTGGTGGTTATTGGGAATAGTTTTTGTTGTTACTTGAGTTTATATATAACAATAGTTATCATTCGACTATTGAGAAGGCCCCATTTGAGATATTGTATGGGAGGAGGTGTAGGTCTCCAACTGGTTGGTTTGTTGTTTTTGAGATGAGACCTTGGGTAATGATATTTTGAGGAAATCTTTAGAGAAGATGAATCTCATTTGAGAGAAACTTCTAGTAGCTTAAAGCGGGCAGAAAGAGTATACAGACCAGAAGGTTAGGGACTTGGACTTTATAAAGGGAGAGCAAATATTGCTGAAGGTTTCACTTATGAAAGGTGGGATGAGGTGATGGAAGTGAGGTACGCTTACTCCGATGTATATTGACACGTTTGAAGTTCTTAAGCGTATGGGAGAGGTGGCCTATGAATTAGCCTTGCCTCCAAGTTTAACAAGAATGCACCCGTTCTTGCATGTGTCTATGTTCAATAAATACCATGGTGATTGAAACTACATTATTCACTGGGATTCGGTCCTTCTTGATTGGAATCTACCTTATGAGTAGGAGCCTGTAGCTATTCTAGATAGGAGGTCCGCAAGTTGAGGTCAATGGAGATTGCATCTGTAAAGGTCCAATGGAAGAATCGTCTAGTTGAGGAGTCTACTTTGAAGACCAAGGATGATATGCACAGAAGATATCCATATCTTTTTGTTGATTTATGTACCCTTTCTTACCCTTACTTCTTTTGATCGTTCGAGGATGAGCGATGGGTAAATTTGTATCTGATGTAACGACCCTTAGGTCGTTCTGAGTACTAGAGCATCTCATTTATAAAATACTAAATGAGTATTTTGGACTATTTGCAACTATAATTATATAATTAACGGGGTAGTTTTAATAATTAGTTTAATTTGTGGTTAAAGAAAATAACATTAATATTAGTAGTGGGTCTCTTTCACCAATTTTATAGTTTTTCATGTATAATAATTAGGATAGCAAATAATCTGTCATAAGAAAAAAGGATTCGGGCGAAAAAACTTACCTGAAGCATCACAAAGCGATAGCGACTTCAGGTGAAAATCATTCTTCAATTCTTCTTAGAATATTAGTGGTATGTATTTGATTGATTAGCTTAGGGGTTTTTTTATGTTGAATATGTGGATATGATTAAAAAGAACATAAAAGGGCAAGTTAAGAAATCATACTTTTATTACTGGGTGAATTTTGGGGAGACAAACTTTTGTCTTCCATTATTAGCCAGTGGTGTCTAATGATTATTTCATGTTTATAAAAGGGGTAGTTAAATTTTAGATTTGAAAACAGGAGGAAGTTAATCAATTTGAGTCCTTTATATTAAATTTGAATGGAGTTCTTGGTGTGCTGCCATTGGTTTCGTAACCAGTAGCTTCAAACTTTTAATATTATTATTTTGTTCTCATATTATAAATTATGTTTTGGTATATTGAGATAGGTAATTAAATATTATGTGTATTATATTATATAAAATTCCCTAGAGTATGTTATTTTGAGGAATTAAGACTTAACCCTAGACTTGAAAAATTATGAACATATGAGACTTGATATATTAGTTAGTATCAAAATATAGGAATTTGATTTAGATTTGCACTGGTTATTGAGTCTATGTTAGATATATAGTAATATGGGTGTCTATAGACTCGTATACTTATGGATTATGCACACTTAAATGATTGAAAATGTTCTGACGCATTGAGGAGAGGAAAAGCATTAGGGAATTAACTTGCTTCACTCCGGTTCTTCGGTGGAGGTGGGTTATGGTTTATTCTCTCTGATAGATAGGCTCTTAATAGTGATTGATAGTCATTGAGTGATATTGTGAAATTTTATATGTACTTGGTTGTTGTGGTTTTGATAATTCATGTGTTGTTGTGATTGATGTGTAATCCCAAGATCGCGAAATCCATAATTTTGAAATTGTTCTATTAAAGTAATGTCTTGAATAAGGAAGGCTTGTTGAAATATTATAATGAAGTGGAAAGTGATGAAAATAATGATGAATTAACTATGTTGTTGAATTTGGTGCCAAGAGCCGGCACGATATGTTTGGATCGGGTGCCATGAGCCGGCATGATATATATGGATCAAGTGCCACAAGCTGGCATGATACTATTGGATTGGGTGTCACGTTCCGACAAGATATTATTGGATCGGGTGTAACGTTCCGACATGATATAATTGGATCGGTTGTCACGTTCCGACACGGTTACTTTAAAAAAAAACATATTAAAGTAACTTAATATACTCAATCTCAAAGAATAAAATTCCAAAAAGAGCGTGGTGTGGAGGCCAGAGTCTTCATGTGTGTTCTTGATATTGTGGATTGATTACGTACTTGATGTAGTGCTATTGTCACTTGTTCATGTTATTTGTTGTTTGCCAGCTACTAACTGCTATAGTTGATTTTATACAATTACTTTATGCATATCAGTTTCTATTTTGAGTTGACCGATGATATCTACTCAGTACATGTTGCCTTGTAGTGCGCCCAACTTGTGTTTTCTTTGTTTTCATTTGTGGAGTGCAGCAATTGTACCAGCGACTTCGACTCGCACTCAGTCCTAGCCAGTCTCAAGCACATTAGGTTCCAGGGTGAGATATTCATTCTAGTTCGTGTTAGATTCTCTCAGTTATGGCATGATGTCCTTAGTTTTCGGACACAAGCTGTTTTATTTATCTATTATGGTGCCTTGATACTTTGAGACTCAGTATTTGGAGATTAAATGTCCTTTACTTTTTGGTTTTGGGAAAAGATATTTTAATAGAATTTAGTGAATTTGTATTTTTTACATTAATAAGATTTGAGCTTCCGTATTATGGTTTTAATTCGTAAATTGAACAATTAATATAAGTTGGGGTTTGAATTCATTGGTTTGCCCACCTAGGAGGTTAAGTGTGGTTGCCACTCATGACTCATGTTGGGTCGTTACACCCTCAAGCTGGAGAATGGATATTTATCCTGTTACAAAGATAATCAACTCGAGTTCTAGCTAATGTTTTTGTGAACAAATCTGCTAGTCACTCTCATATCTTCACGTATCTAGTGGAAATAAGATTTTCCTAAATCTTCTCACGAATAAAATGTCAATCAACCTCAATATGTTTAGTTCTTTCATGATACACTAGATTTGAGGCAATATGAAGAGCAACTTGATTATCATATCAGAGTTTTCCTGGTGCATGATGATTTAGACCAATTTCAGTTAAAGGATGATATATCAACATAATCTCACACGTAGACTGTGACATAGCTCTTATACTCAGATTCTGCACTAGATCGAGATGCAACACTTTGATTCTTACTCTTCCATGAAACTAGCTTCCCTCCAACAAAGACCGAATACTTGTTGCCGATCTTCTATCAATCTTTGATCCTGCATAGTCAACATTTGATAAGAACTCAACACGAGTATGACTGTGATTGCTATACAATATGTCAACTCCAGGACCTCTTTTCATGTAACATAGAATTTGTTCCAAAGCTTCCTGATATTTGATCGTAGGCACGGATATGAACTGGCTAATAACACTTACTGCAAAAGCAATATCTGGACGAGTCACAGTAAGATAGTTTAACCTCCCTACTAACCTTCTGTATTTCTCTGGATCATCAAAAGGATTACCATCATCTTTCAAAAGATTCTCATTGGGAATCATTAGAGTACTACAAAGTTTGGCTGCCAATTTTCCTATGTCTGCAAGTAAGTCAAGAGTATACTCTCTCTCAGATAAAAAAATTCCTTTCTTGCTTCTATTTACTTCTACTCCCAAAAATTATTTCAACTAGTCTAAATCCTTTGTATGAAACGTAGTATGCAGGAAAGACTTGAGGAAAGAGATCCCCACATAATCACCTCCTATGATGACAAGTCATCAACATAAACACCAAGAATAATAATGCTAGTTGTTGATTTTCTGTAGAAGACAGAGTGATCACATTTGCTCATTTTTAACCCAAAATCAAGAACTACCTCATTGAACATGAAAAACTAAGCTCGGGGACTTTGCTTCAAGCCATACAAAGATTTCTTCAAATGACAGACTTTCTCATATTCCACCAGAGCAACAAAATGAGGTGGTTGCTCCATATAAACTTCCTCTTAAAGATCACCATGTAGAAACACATTCTTGATATCCAACTGATCCAAAGGTCAATTCTCAGAAGCAGCTAGAGAAATGAACCAACGAACCGAAGTGAGTTTGGCAATCGAGGAGAATGTGTCAGAATAGTCAACCCCATAAGTTTGAGCATACCCTTAAGCCAAAAGTCTAGCCTTAAGTCTTGCTACAGAACCATCTAGATTAACTTTTATTGTGAAGACCCACTTAGATCCCACTAGTTTCTTTCCCTTGGTTAAATCCACCAAATCCCACGTGCAGTTCTCCTCTAAGGCAGGTATTTCATCAAGCATTGTGTTAGACCATCCGAGATGATTCAAAGCCTCTTTCACTATTTTGGGTACAAAACGGAGTCTAGAGAAGTAATCAAAGATCTAGATGTAGAGGATAAGCGATCATAGGAAACAAAATTGGCAATGGAACATGTTGATTCGTAGACACGTGTACCTTCGCAAAGAGAAACAGGGAGATCAAGGTTTTCTAGAGGAGCAAAAAGAGGAGGGTCAAATTATCACAAAACTGGCGCATGACAAGAATCATTGGTCTCTCGCCTTTTAGAGTAAACTTTAACTATTGGTGGCCTTGCTAGTTTAAATTGGGTATGCATTGAAGGTACAATGGCCGAGTGATGATCAATAGAACTGAGATTTTGAGAAACAAAATATGGTAGTTCTATCAAAACACTGGTGACTTGATAGACTAACCACTCATCTTACTCCCCCTGGCTTGTAGAACTAGGAGGTGCATAAAGTAATGGTGTAGTCTCTGAAAATACCACATCACTTGACACAAGATATTTCCCAAGTTGAGTAGAATAACATCGATATCCTTTTTGAAGGCGAGAATAGCCCAAAAAGATGCACTTCAATGTCTTGGGATCTTACTTGGTAGCAAACAGTCGAACATATAGAACATAACATGTGCTTTCAAATATCTTAGGTTCTACAGGAATTAATGACTTGTTTTGAAAAAGGATATCGTAAGGTCTGTTACCAACAAGCATAGTAGATGGCATACGACTAATAAAAAAATAAGCCGTGGAGACCGCATCTACCCTAAATTGTCTAGGAACTTTCATTTGGAACAAAAGTACCTGAGTTGTTTCAAGTGGATGCCTATTCTTCCTTTCAGCAACTCCATTTTGAGGGAGTGTATCAACACATGATTGGTGGAATATACCATGTTGTCTCATGTATGTATGAAACAGTTCTGACATATATTCTTTAGCATTGTCACTTCTTAAAATACGTACCAAAGCATTGAACTGAGTTTTAACTTTAGCACAGAAGGGACAAAAGTGAGTAAACACTTCAGAGCGACTCTTCATAAAATAAATACAAGTCATCCGTGAGAAATCATCCATAAAAGGGACAAAAAACATATGCCCAATTAAGAAAATGACAGGACAAGGTCCCCAAACATCAAAATGAACTAACTCAAAAGTTGACTCTGCCCACTTGTTAACCTTTGACTTAATGAGCTGCGATGATATTTTGAAAATCGACGGGACTCACATTCCAATGAAGAAATATTATGGAACTAAGGACAAAGCTTCTTTAACAGAGGTAGAGAAGAATGTCCCAATCGACAGTGTGCTTCAAATGGAGACACGACACTAGAGGATGCAACAAACCGATGCTCCCATTCATCAAGGATCTAAAGATCATCAACTACATGGCCTTTACCAATAACATGATTTTTCTTAAGATCACAAAAAAAAAACAATGATCGGGAAAGAACAAAATATAACAATTAAGATCGCTAGTAACTTTGCTTAAATAAATCAAATTGAATTCCAACTTTGGTAGACTAAGTCCGGATGATAGGGTAATAGAGGAGGTTTACTTAATAGTCCCGTATCCAACACTGTCACAGGTTGATCCATCAGCCACTATAACTGGAGATGGTGCTTTGTGTGATCGAAATCTAGAAAAATTATTAGGATTACCTGCCATGTGATTTGTGGCATCTGAATCAATGACCTATTTATTTGAAGAGGTGATAAGACATGTTTTAATTGACTTAGTAAAACCATCAACTGAGGTGGATTCCTTCAATAATTACTAACATTGAGAGAATTCATAACTTTCTTCAGCGGAAATCAAAATCATTTTATGAGATATTGATCTAAAAGGAGCCATTTCCCCAACTCACAATATCAAAATAAATTGATAGCAAATTGCCCAAAGCTGAAATTATCAAACCAAGTCGTTGTTGGGTAGAAATAAAACTCCAATCACTCAAAACAAATCAAAGAATCAAGAAAATCTTAACAAAATAAAACAAACTTATAGAACTAACAAAAACCAAACAAGTCTCAAATTGTAACAAAGGAAGAAGACCCAAATAAGTAACTATTCGATCTGAACAAGGAGTCCCATTCAAAGACAGTTTCTAACACATGCAACCTCCTATATATTACTATGGAAACACAAAAATAGATCAACAACTTATAAGAAACTCAAACCTGACCAACAAAGTAGCGACAAAATCTGGTCTAAAGGTTTTTTTCCCTTCGTCAAATCTGATTATATATTCAGAAACCACCACAAAGCAACTAGAAATATAATGGCGACCACCAGCAATAGTCAGGTAACTGCCAGAAAAGTTATCTATTTTCCGGTGGAGTTGTTGACCCAATACGGGCCAATAAGAAAGCTTGGCTCTGATACCATATAACTAATAAGGTAGATAGAATAACTTGCTTGTACTATTACTCAAAGAATACAATGGTATAAATACATAAGGAGACTAAGTTAACTATGGTAATTGATAGTGAAATCTCTATAAATCAGCTATGCTATTATATACGCAATCAGATACATATTTGTAGTGATTTGGTTACAGTGATGAAGAAGCACATAATTCACATTGTAAAAGATGTAAGGTCTGCCACCAAGGGAACATCCATAAATGTATACTCTTTCCTTATATCACATCGAGTGTGATCAAAGCTATAGAGCTTTTACGAAATTGACTGTGTGCGTCAAAGATATTAGAATATTGCCCGAAGCATGTTTGAGGAGCCATATAGTCCAAAGCAATGCCTCAAGTATAATTTTATCTCCCTTGTTAATTCCTATTGTCCAAAGCAATGCATCTAGAATCATTTATTCACCCTTATTAATTCCTACTAATAAAACTGAGAATAGGGAAAAAGAAAAAAAATTGAAGAAGGATAAAAGATACAAATATCAGAAGATTTGTAGCTTAATCTAGCACATCATAGGGGAAATTCAAAAGAGGCTACTAATACCTGCAATTATCCGTGACAACAAATCATTTTCTAAAAATTAGTCATACTGCAAACAGGGAGATAAAAAAGTGATTGTATGATATTTCAAGTGTAAATGTAGTAATATTCTTTATATGAAACTATGATAGTACTTAGGTATTGACTTGGAAGGCAATTTCTTCATATGTAAGTTTTAACAATATTGACATAGTTATGAAACACTAAAACTTTCATTGTTGACAGGAGAGATACCAGTGGAGTTATGTAATCTTAAGAAACTACAACAGCTGGTAGTAGCCCGTAATGAGTTTATTGATTCCATCCTTGAAAATATTTTCAACATTTCAGTTCTGCAGGTCCTAAAACTATGAGTCCATTGTAGATAAATATTGTAAACCAAATTAGTAGAATATAAGTTCAAATGAAATAATATTATTTGGTTCTTATCTCAAATTTCTTTAGTTGTGTTATATTTCGGTGAGATTCTTGTACTACATCTACACCATCATTCTTCAAGTGTATACCTATGTATCTCAAAATAGAGCAGTGTTAGCTTACCATAATAAGTTAAGAATTAGTATAGTTAAATAATATTATCGAATGAAATAAAGAAATACTTCCTTACTATTTCAACTTGAGGGCATATATTTTGAAATATTTATTTGTAAACAATACTTTTAATGATCATAGGATCTTGCAAGTCGTCGTCAACATTTAGTATAGTTAATCTTTGTCTTGTTGTTACTAGGGTTAATACTACTTATAATTGGCCATGAGTGAATACTTATTTAGGAAGATACAATCCAACATGGTTGAGAGATTGTCCTTGACTTTTATTAATTGTCATAGCGAAACATGGTGGTAAAGGAAGTTGTTGTCACTTAAACTTGAATGACCACTTTGAATCATTAGGAGACGTAATAATTCTTGGTATTGTTACTCTTGAGCCAATGTTCTTTCCGGAGATGATATTTGCGTTAATAGATCAGGTACCAAGATGTGTGACAATCAATCATTTTCCATTGCATATTCCTTCACTTTGGTTTAGATTCCTGAGAAGCATAGCTGGAGTGCCTACTTTTCAGTGTATGTTATGATTAGGAATTTTCTGAAATCTTAAATTGTTTAAAAATTTTGTTAGGTACAACAGATCTTTATCATTAGTGTTGACACTTGCTTTACACACATTTTCTGAGCTAAAATATGTTCTTCCTTCACCTGGTATAATTTTTAGAATTGTATCACTCAACCCATGGACCATTTTATTTGTAGACATTAGTATTGATCTTTCTTGCAAATATGTTCGGTAATTGTACTTCTGCAAGAGGGATGGGTAAACTGCCTCGACCATTGATCCGATTGGATCATTGGATGTTGTTATACATATATTAGTAGGCAATTTAATAAGCCTATTGTCAATATTACTATAAAAGGATCCATCCCCAACTTGTAACAACCATTTGTCGGAAGTCATAATTTCAGTAGCCTCAAAATCAGTTACTCTTCCACAACAAAGTCACATATTTTGTTTCAGCTCAGAAATTGTTAAAAATGGCCACAAATATGAGGAGTTGAGTGATGCATCTACAATATCAGCTCGTGTTCCTTTTGGAATTACCGGTAGCATTTGATGAAAATCACAACCAAATACGATTGTAAGGCCTCCAAATGGTTTGTCTGAGCTCTTTTCATATTTCACTCGAAGGATATCTCTTAAGGTCTTGTCTAAGGTTTGAAAACAAAATTTACTTGCCATTGGTACTTCATCCCAAATGATTAGAGATGTTTTTAGGAGTAGTTCGGCTAACTGACTTCCTTGTCTTATTTCACAAGTTTATTCTGCATTGACGTTCAAAGGAATATGAAATCTTAAATGTGTTGTCCTACTATTTGGTAATAACAAAGCGGCTATTCCAAAAGTAACAACTGGAAGAACTCTTTTTGATTGTGATATCAACTTGCAAATTATTGTATTCCATAAAAATGTATTTCCGGTACCACTATGGCCATTTATAAAAAATAAAAGGCCTTCTTCATTTACAACTAATGTTATTATTAGTTCGTAAGCTATCTTTTGGCAATCATTTAAGAGAGCGAATGATTTATCATGTACTTCCTTAAACACCCTTTGTCATATTCTAGTTTTTCATTAACTAGACGATTCCCTATGTAATTCATCAAAGTAGAATCTGTAAGTGGCATTCCATGTATGTCATCATAACTTTTTCCCATCTTCAGAAGTATGGTTTCTATCTCAAATAATGTAGATGATTCAAGTTGTTTTTCACTTAACTGTAAATCTTTCAATTGAAATCTCTTTCGTTGTAATGATGTAATATCTTTTGATAAAATCTCATAGTTGCTCCACCAAAGTTTGGTTGAATCAGACACTTGATAGTGAATTAGTCAACTCATTTCCTGGTTCCCAACGTGCAGCGTCAGCAAAGCAATCATTCCATTCATTATCATCCTCAAATAATCCCAATGAGTAGCATGCCTCCTTAAAAGTATTGTACCAGACTCCATTAATTGCTCTTATGCTTTCAAAGGAAGTGCTTCCTTCCACAAAATTAAGAAACATTCTCATGTAAAATTATTCTCCACTTCTAGGATGTGTGAATAAATTCTACCCACCGACTTCCCATTTTTCCTTTTAGTCCATGTTTTACATGTTGCATCCCAAATCAAACGCGTAGGAACATCTGAATATCTTAGGTCTTGCACATCATCATACTCTTTGTTTGTCTCAAACCATTCTCTGAATTTTGTTTTTACTATATCGAATCTCCTTAGTATGCTTTTAGGGCACCTTTCTTCTTCGAATATTATGGTTTTTTCTCCCTGTAAATGAAATGGCAAATGCTCAACGGCTGGCATGGAAGCCTTAGAAATTCTATCCTTCAAACTATTGCCTATATTTTCTATCTACCACTGGCATCTGTTGATGATAAAGAAAAAAAGAGAGTAAGTTCACACTGCAAGCCGTTAATTCAGTAACTACATCTCCCTTTATCAACCGGCCTGACATATTAATCCGGTTAGAGTGTACGCAACCTTATTCCTATCTCAAAAATAAAAAACAAATATATGAGTTATTTAATATTGTATTTCTATTGAAAAGTCAATTTAAATAGTACATAATCAGTAAAATTTAATAAATAAGATCGAAAAAGGGCTCTTTTGACATCTGCTAGCAATCCTACTCTGTTTTGAGTAGTAACATCCAGCATCAATTTTTGTACAGATCATTTCGTCACTTAATATATCTAGTTAGTCACTTTGTTATAGGAGAGGGGTAAAGTAGATTATAAAGATATAGTTAATCCATTTCGAAAACGTATTGCGTACTTAGGCATATGCTTCAAGGATTGAGGACTTGCTGGATAGTGTATTTCCTTGACCGGGGAAGAACTTGATGGTTAAGAAAATCTGTATCACCAAACTATGAAACTTGAATTGGAATTCATCTAGGTTCAGTCAATTACTCAGTTCTCTATAACCCCCATTTCTCAAGTTCAAGATACAGTAGGATGCAGTCTTATTCTATTTTGTGATTTTGACATGACATGCGGTGTCGTTGATATCTTTGTCCTTTTGGCAGATGTTGCTATCATTGCAGCAGCAAAGAGTGACTTGGATGATTTTGAATCCCTATAGACCCATATTTTCAGCTGCAGATCTTCGAGCCACTTGGACCAATTATTGCTGCAAGTAGATAGAGGAATGACCAAGTACTCATTAGTCCTCATTGCAGTGTTCAAAGTAAACATACTTATCATCAGTTCATTTAATTTTTGTATTTAGGAAACTATAGTGCTGAATATTTTTTTCTCAAGCATATGACTAATCTACAATACGTAGTCCTCAGTATCCTCTATTTCAAAATCAATTAGCCTTAATTTTTGGTAGAAAATAATTGGAGGAAGCCAAAAGTTTATTCAAATAAAACTCATACTACATGTACATGTATGTCGTCAAAATACATATATCCAAGAAAGTGTCATGACCCGATCCCTCGAGTCATAATTGCACCTACTATAATCCACCAGTAGGTAAGCCGCCAATACTTAGAACGTGTGTAAGAGGTATAAGGGCATAACAAAACAGGAATACTGCTAACCATAAGAAAAGACAAAAATGGAAAGAAACAAAAAACTATAATATATACTGGAAACCCTCATCGAGAAGTCACGAGTACAGAGTTATCTAGCTAGTAAGAACAAAATACAAGTCCAAAAAGTGGACCACAACAAGCCATCTCAAAGGCAAAACACAAGATAACATATGTACCGAAGGAAACAGGTTGGTCAAAGATGCCAAGTGCTCATCCTCGTCTCCGATATCCACAAGCTGTAAAAGATGGCATGATCGATCACTGCCGGTAGCTGGTACTAGGACCTGAATCATGAAAAAGAAGCAGAGTGTAGCATAAGTACCAAAATAAGGTACTCAGTAGGCGTCAAAGGCCGACTAAGCAAGAAAGGTAAAGACAATCAGAAAAGATAGAATCTGGACACAAACAGAGGTCAAAGCAGATATGAAAAGAAGGCACACAAGCACATGAAAAGAATATCTAAGTACAGCTAAACCAAACCTAATTGGACCCCCATAAGCCCAGAAGGTACACTCGTGCACAAGTTTAAATAAAAACTCGAATGGACCCCATAAGTCAGAAAAGTACACAAAATAGCCAAGTCTAGAAGATAGAAGAGTATTCAAGACCTGAATCTAAGAACATTAGTTGGGGCTCCCAGCCCAAGTCCAATAAATGTCAACCGAGCCTCGAACCCAAAGTGATAAAATCTGGATCTTGAACCCAAGGATCAATCTCAAGCTTGAAATAACAGCCTCGAACAACAGAACGTCAGCCTCGGATTAGAAATAATGGCCTCGAAGAGTAATACATCGACCTTGAACCAGAAATAATCACGGTAAACAACCAACTCATAATCCAACTAACAAGATTCCTATGGGTGTGCCAATTCCAAGGAGAATCCCAATGTTAAGTCAAGTCACAGTGGAACGCCGTCCACCCCAAGGTATCAACAGATGGCTAGTAGTCTAGTACAACTCAATCTACAATCGACACGATAGTACAACCCTCAGATAACACCTCAGAGCCGCAAAAATAGGGAGAGTTAGGATAGAAGAGCTTATAAGCCACAAGTTAAACTAAACTAAAGCTCACACTATCAGACCCAAGTCTGTTATTTAAGTATACAAGGACCTAGTCCATCCGAACGACATCGAAGACATACCATAGTCACAAGGAGCATGGGTCTAAGGCAACACTAGTCTGTCCTAAACTAATGCCAAAACATGCTCCAAAAACAAGTAATCAAACAAGTAAATCACATAGCATGCAAGTCACACAACCAACGGTACTAGCATTGTGCTATCCTCGATACAAAAGTAATCAATCCTAAATCATGGTTTCTAACAAGAAAAGAAGAAATAACTAGGTACCCGCCTCCAATTCACACTCATCATTATAAATTTACACATTCATGCTCAATCTTAATAGAAAGGAAGTTGCAGCCTACCAGTAAGTTTACCGCGCGCGATCCAAATCACGTGGCCGGATCTGTTCCTTTTCGAACAACCTCTGAACATTGCCACACTATAAAGAATAGGATCACAACATCAATACAACCGTTTAGACACAAAAACACATATGATGGAAACGGACCAATTTAAGAATGAAACGAGAATTACGGGATCCATGTTAGAAATTTCTGAAGTGACTCTGTAAAAAGGTCCTAATCAATGCCTTGAACTTGTGTCCCAAAATTGAACACAATTCATGGCTCAAATCAGAGGAAACAACAACAAGAAACAAAATCACAAATAAAAGGAGATGGGCAGCAGCTTTCGCACAAAATTTACCTAGAACAGAGTGTCACTCACACAATCAAATCACCCCACCACGTATCCCCAATAATTACGAGTGGGGACATTGAATGACCAATATCAAAGTTAAAACGGGGGAGAAATTGCAAAAATACTACTGAAGCCAAGGCTGTCTCGCCGGTCACTATCGTGGCACACCGTGCATGAACACGCATTCCCAGGGTGCCAGCCATTTGTGATGCGAGGCCTCAACTAATAGCAATAAGCTTGGGCCTCCAAACTTCAATGGGATACTCAGGATTCATACAGATCCCTATGCGCCCAAAAGTGATATGCAACCCTACCAAATTTGATATTCCATACTCAACGGAGCTATCAAAATTCCCATACGAGGTCATCTCACCAAAAAGTGTGTCCCACACTCAAACTCCATTTTAAGCTAAAATCCACAAGGGAGCTTGAAATTAGCCCGAAGGTCTCGGGATCTAAACGAAGGGTCGCTCTAGACAAAACTCAAAATTCTCGAGCTAACTATGCTGACAAAATCCTCATCCAATCTCATTTACCCAGATTATTGACTAAAGTCAAACTTAGGCTTCAAGATGAAAGTTAAAACACCTAATCGCACAGACTCACATTGAAAATCTTGCGAGTCATGCCTACTATGCTACTAGCCTAAAATGACCATTCTGTAGCTGATAGAATCGTCAGAATTTGATTCTGAGGACATCTTCCTGAACTTCTGGTAAAAAATGACTGTTCAAAGTTTAAAAATTCCCAAACACTAAAAATCACATAAAAACTAAATGAATGACCAGACGACTGAACTATCAGTCCCAGCAAGTTGCAAATGACTTGGGGTTGCTATAGGAAAGCTCTAAACGCTGAACAGGAGGCATAAACTCAGGAATCATCTGGAGGTGATTACAACATCCATTACTAAATAGGATTTTCATTCACAAAATTTTGAGTCAAGAACTACATGAAGGCTCAAACAAGCGTGGAAACTGCTCCCACATATCATGCTTGGTCTCCCAAGTAGCCTTCTCAACTGGACAATGCCTCCCATGGACCTTAACGATAGGAAGGGCTCTCGAATGCAACTGCAACACTTCTCTGGAAAGAATAGCAATTGGCTCCTCCACAAAGGTCAAGTGATCGTCCAACTCTACGGAATCATACTGGAGCACATGAGACACATTTGGAACATACCGATTCAACATCAAAACATGAAAAACTGGGTGGATAGCTGAGAACATCGCAGGAAAATCTAACTCATATGCAACCTCCCCAACTATATGAAGTATCTCAAAAAGCCCAATATACCTGGGGCTAAGCTTGCCCCACTTCAAAAACCTCATCACGCCCTTCATGAGAGACACACTGAGGAAAACTCTATCACCAACTGAGAACCTCAAAGGTCGCCACCTACGATCTATATAACTCCTGTGCCTACTCTGAGCTATCCAAAATTTGTCCTGAATCATCCTCACCTACTCCAAGGCCTCCTGGATCTAGTCTGTACCACGTGGTCTAGGTTTCGGGTCTCAAACTAACAAACTAGAGAGCGACAATGCCTACCATATAAGGCCACAAATGGGGCCATCTGAGTGCTAGAATAGTAGTCATTATTGTACGCAAACTCCACCAAAGGAAAAAACTGGTCCCACTGACCTCCAAACTCTAACACACAAGCCCGCAAAATGTCCTCAATGACCTGAATAGTACGCTCTGACTGACCATCAGTCTGCGGGTGGAAGGCTGTGTTAAGGTCAACGTGACTACCCAACTCATCCTGAAAAGTCCTCCAAAAGCTAGAAGTAAACTGAGCACCCCGATCTAATATAATAGAGATTTGCTAGCCATGAAAATGAACAACCTCTCGAATGTAGATATAAGCTAGCCTCTCGGCGCTGAATGAAGATTGAATGGGGAGGAAGTGTGTTGACTTGTTCAATCAATCAACTAAAACCCAAATCCTATCAACACCTCTAGAAGTCCGAGGCAAGCTTGCCACAAAGCCCATGGTGATGCGATCCCACTTTAATTCTGAAATGGGTAATCTGTGAAACTCACCCCCAAGTCTCAAATGTTTTTTCTTCACCTACTGGCAACAGACGCAACGGGACACATAATCTGTAATATCTCCCCTCATGCCACCCTGCTAGTATTGTTGCCTCAAGTCATTATACATCTTCACAATGCCCGTATGAATAGAATATAGAGAATCACGGGCCTCATGAAGTATTAGCTATATAAAATCCCCTACTTTCAGAACACAAATACAGCCCGCAAACCTCAAAATCTAATATGAATCCAAGGTAACCAGATCAGAATCACCCGGTAGCACCTGATCTCAAAGTGCCACCAAGGCCTCATCCTCAAATTGACGGTTACGAATCTAATCAACAAGAGAGGACTGAACCCTAGGCTAAAACACACCTAGAATTCGAGACAGCCAATCTAACCAACTAATTAGCTAAGGACTGAATGTCCAAAGCTAAGGATCGCTCCACAAAGATAGGAAGGCTAGACTACTCATACTCACCGCCTTCCATCTCAAGGGGTTCACTTCTACATTCGTCTTTTCCAGATGGAAGAAAATAGAATGGTCATAGTCCTTCAGAAGCTCAATGTTGTAACACTTCCTCGAATTATGATCCCTCTAGGTCATTATGTATTGAAGATTCTTATGATAAGTGTAGATCTCACAACGAACTCCATACAGGTTGTTCCTCAAGATCTTACGCATAAAAACTATTCTCGCCAACTCCAAGTCATGAGTAGGGTAGTTACGCTCATATAGTTTAAGTTGCCTCTTTTCATACGAAATAACCAGCCATGATGCATCAAAACATGACCCAAACCGGATCCAAATGCATCATAATAGGACATGAATCCCTCACCCTCAACTGGAAGGGTCAATATATGAGAAGTAGTCCACAACACCTTGAGCTTCTGAAATCTCAACTCACACTCCTCAGACCACTCAAAAGGTGAGTCAACTGAGTTAGAGGTGCTGCAATAGGGGAGAAGCCCTCCACAAATCGTAAGTAGTGGCCTGCTAATCTGATGAAGCTCCGAACCTCAGTAATTTATGTGGGCTTTGAAAGTAAAGAGGGGGGTGAATTTAAAGATCCTTTAGTCAACAGCCTAGACAGGACAGTTGACTCACCAGCAGATTAGTTAGAAAATGTAAAATAGATAGGAGAACTATGAAGTAAACAACACAAAGAGTTTGTATACTGGTTCGGAACACTGGTTTGGTGCCTACTTCCAGTCTCTTTGGGTTTCAAGGGTTTCCTTAAGAGCTTGAAGTGAACTTCGGATGTTACATGGGATTACAACTTTGAACCAGGTTTGATGTGCAAATCAGACTTTCTATCTTGACGCCACATCTACCTGTATAACCTACACTTAGATCTTTCTTTTTCTTTTCTTTTAAGTTGTACACTCGAGAGAGGACAATGCTTTATGAAAGACAAATGAAGAAAATAGTACAAGTTCAAGTGAAGTGCGTACTTCACATCTACGACTAATGGAGGTTTTTATAGTTCTGATGTATGATCTTATAAGGAAAACCCAAGGGTATTTCAAACAAAGGATCTTGATTTGTATTGATTTGCTGAGTCATGTCCATATAAGATATGTGCATGAGCAAATCAATATCCTTTCTTCTCAAGGTGATCTTCTCGTGATCTTGATGTTGGCTGTGTGTTGTGTGTTCATTTGTCCTATCACCGAAATTTGTAATCTTGAAGTCGGCAGGATATCTTGCGTTGATTTATCCTATCTCCAAGATTTTCTTGATTGATCTGAGAATGCTTGATTAGTCTTGCCATAATTATTTCTAGGGATTTGTTTGATTGAGCGATATTAAGAGCAAATATGTTGGATCTGAAAGAGCTATGACTGGGAGACTTTCTAATGCTGTTAAATTGCATTTTCACTTCTTCCACTTCTTCAGCTAGTAAGTGAACTTCAATCGAACTTGCCTCTAGAAGGATATGCCAGTCCTTCTTTTCTTGGGCAATTTTGTTATGCTCATCGATAACTTTCTGCAATTCGTCGTTGATCATATCCAAAGAATTTTGTAAGTCATTACAATTTGAGCAATTGAAAGGTCTTACCTCGCTTCATTCCCCTGGTGCCATAAAGCATATGTTAGAAGTTTAATCATGATAATCTTCAGATATTTCTCCTTAACTCTAGGCTCTGAGAATTTTTGGATCTTCATTTCTTCGGTTGTTTCTTCTTTTTAATTCAGGAAAATTATGCTTAATATGTCCTGGTTTTCCACAGTAGTAGCATCGATCATCATTTCTTTAATTTTCGTTTCTCTTGAAGTCCTGTTGAGGCCATTACCTTCTTTGTCTTAGAATTTTTTTAACTTCTTCATTTATAAGGTCTATTTCTTCACTTTTAGATTCATCTACTTCTTCCTCAATTTCAGCTGTTTCGGCAGTGTAAGCAATAATTTTCTTTCTATCCTTTTTATTGTATTTGTTGATGTCATTTTGTTTATAGGCCATTAGATTTCCTTGAAGTTCATGGTAAGTCATCTGTTGTAGATATCCGTCTTCGAGAATAGCAGCTTTAGTTTCCCAAGCTTTTTGAAGACTTTTGATGAGTTTTCTGACTTGTAATCCATTAGAGTACACCATCCCAAGAGATTTAAGGTTGCAAACAATTTTGCAAAATCTTGTGAATATGTCCTCTAAATTTTCATCATCTGCCATTTTGAATAGTTCGTATTCATTACCAGAGAGCTGATCCAAGCTTCTTTTACCTTCCAAGTTACTTCAAGTTTATCCCACATTTCTTTTGTAGTTTCGCAAGTTGAGATCTTATCGTATTCTGCTCCACTAATTGCATAGTATAAAAAACTTATAGCTCTAGCGTTAGTTTGAATTACCTCTTGTTGTTCCTCTGTGATATCAAAGGATTCTGGACCAAAAGGTTTAGCAGAAGCATTTTTTCCTGTAAGTCCAGGAATAGGCTTTGGACCCTTCTTTATAATGATTAAAGCATGGCGATCGTTTGAAGAAATGAATATTTTAAATCTATCTTTCCAGTGAGATTAATGTGTGTCGGTGAAGGACAGAGCTCGGGTTGAGGAATGTCCATCATAAAGAAGAGCATCGAGAATTTGATATTTTTCCATGGGTCTTTGCTCACATGTGGTTAAACACTTTTATATGTGAGATCCACTCTGATACCAACTGAAAGTAAAGAGGAGGGGATGAATTTAAAAATCTTTTAGTTGGCTGCATATTACCCACACGTGTCTGGAGCATCCACTGTCTATTACCCACATTTCCTTTTTGTAAATTTCTTTTGGATTGCTCCTGCAAAACAAATGAATTAATTTCTTTTAGGTACCCAATCATTCTTGGGTCCTTTAATGTTAGGATTAACAACTTGTGGTCTCCAAATCCATTTACCAGAAGAATATTTCCTGCAGTTAAAAGATTTGTGACAAGTGTTGCCATAAGTAAAGAAACTAATTTTAACAGAGGATTCAGTAGAATAAAAACAGGAATTATGGGAGACATTTGAGATAGATCTGTTAGATGTAACACAGCCACGACTAGAGGACTTATGAGAGATATTAAGAGCAGATCTATTGGATATGACAGAGCTATGACTGGGAGACTTTCTGATGCTGTTCAATTGCATTTTTACTTCTTCCAGTTCATCAGCTAATAAGTCAACTTCAATCTGACTTGCCTTTAAAAGGATTTGCTAGTCCTTCTTTTCTTGGGCAAATTTGTTATACTCATCGATATCTTTCTGCAATTCATCAGTGACCATATCCAAAGAATTCTGTAAGTTATGTTAGCAGTTTCATTCATGATCATCTTCACATGTTTCTCCCTGACTCTAGGCTCCAAGATTTTTAGGATCTTCATTTCTTCGGTTGTTTCTTCTTTTTCGTTCTGGACAATTCTGCTTAATATGTCCTGGTTTTCCACGATAGTAGCATCGATCATCATTTCTTTGATATTTGTTTCTTTTGAAGTCATGCTGAGACATTTGCCTTCTTTGTCTGAGCATTTGTCTAACTCCTCGATTTATAAGGGCCATTCCTTCACTGTGATATTCATCTACTTCTTCCTTAATTCAACTGCTTCGGCAGTGAAGGTGACAGTTTTGTTTTTATCCGCTTTATTGTATCTGTTGATGTGATTTTGTTCATAGGCCATCAGATTTCCACGAAGTTCATCGTAAGTCTTCTGTGGTAAATCTCCGTCTTCGAGAATAGTAGCTTTAGTTTCCCAAGCATTTGGAAGACTTTTGATGAGTTTTCTAACTTGTATTCCATTAGAGTACACCATCCTAAGAGATTTAAGTTCTCAAACAATTTTGCTAAATATTTTGAACATGTCTTCTAAATTATCATCATCTACCATTTTGAATAGTTCGTATTCATTTACCAGAGAGATGATCTGAGCTTTTTTACCTTGCTAGTTCCTTCATAAGTTACTTCAAGTTTGTACCACATTTTTTTTGCAGTTTCGCATGTTGAGATCTTATCGTATTCGTCTCCACTAACTGCACAGTATAACAAACTTATAGCTTAGCATTAGTTTGAATTACCTCTTGTTGTTCCTTTGTGATGTCAAAGGATACTGGATCAAAAGGTTTATTAGAAGCATTTTTTCCTGTAAGTCCAGAAATAGGCTTTGGACCCTTCTTTATAACGATCAAAGCTTGGTGATCATTTGAAGAAACAAAGATTTTAAATCTATCTTTCCAGTGAGAGTAACGTTTGTCGTTGAAGTGCAGAGGTCAAGTTGAAGAATGTCCGTCTTAAAGAAAGCACCGAGAATTTTATAATTTGCCATAGATCTTTGCACACGTGTGGTTAAACACTCTTATATGTGAGACCCGATGGAAAGTAAAGAGGAGGGGGGTTAATTTAAAAATCCTTTGGTCGACTGCCTAGACAGGACAGTTCACTCACCTGCAGATTAGTTAGAAAATGTAAAACATAAACTAGAACTATGAAGTAAACAACACAAAGAGTTTTTATAATGGTTCGGAACACAGATGTGGTGCCTACTTACAGTCTCCTTGGGTCTCAAGGGTTTCTTAAGAGCTTGAAGTGAACTTCGGATGTTACAAGGATTACAACTTTGAACCATGTCTGATGTCCAAATCTAACTTTCTTCTTGACACCACCTCTGCCTGTATAACCTACACTTAGATCTTTCTTTTTCTTTCTTTCAAGTTGTACACTTGAGAGAATACAATGCTTTATGAAAGACAATAGAAGAAAATAGTACAAGTTCAAGTGTAGTGCATACTTCACATCTACGATTAAGGGAGGTTTTTATAGTTCTTACGAATGCTTTTGTAAGGAAAACACAAGGGTATTTCAAACCAAGGATCTTGATGGAATCCTTGATTTGTATTGATTTGCTGAGTCATGTCCATATCAGATATGTGCATGAGAAAAACAGTCTCCTTTCTTCTCAAACTGATCTTCTCGTGATCTTTATGTTGGTTGTGTGTCGTGAGTTGATTTGTCCTATCACCGGAATTTGTGATCATGAAGTTGGTAGGATATCTTGCGTTGATTTGTCCTATCTCCAGGATTTTCTTTATTGATCAGAGAATGCTTGATTGGTCTTGCCATATTTATTTTCCAGGGATTGTTTTGATTGATTTATCTAAGGATCCTAGACTGATTTGAATGGATTTTGTGCTCCTATGATGGTAGCTTTCCTTCTGTGTTTTACCACACAAATTTTAACTTGTTCCTTTCCTTATGCGATTTGTGTTTCGCCACACTGATTATACCTTTTTCCTTTCCTTTTTGATTTCCTGCAAGTGAGCCATGAGGCAAACAATCACCCCTTTTTGATAATGACCATTTTAGGTTAACAAGAGTTTTAAGGAGATAGTGATACTTCCCTTTCCTGTGAATGTCTCATTAATGGAATCTTGAAGCTCCCCCTGTCTTTAAGATATAGTGCTCCCCTTGTTTGTGTTATCTGCTGTATAAAATGAATTGGGGCATTCTCTCCCTTTTGCATAATCAAAAAGAGTTGATGCAGGAACGAATATATAGACGAGAACAAGAAGATAAACTAGAGCAGTGTGGGTGGGCTTAGTGCCCTCACAATAAAAACCAAATGATAGTCAGAGTTAGGGACAGAACCCTATTGAAAAGATTATCCACAAGTAGCAACAAAAAGGCAAAACAACTTAACAATCACCCATAAAGTATTTGAGGATGTTGATAACTTTTCCACTAAAGGAGTTGTAATACCATTCCACGCCTCTAGAGAGGCTATAATATGAGGTGTGAACACTGACAGCAAGATCAGTGTTGGAGGAGCCAACTCCACTCTTGGAGAGTCAACTTGCTTGATGAGCTTGTTGACCGTAGCAATACCCTCCTTCTTAATACCTGTCATCAGAATTCACAGCTTATCTACATTTGTGTTGGTATCCTTTTGAAGACAAAATACCTTTTCAATCGCATCTCGAAGAGACTCCAGTCCTCTCTCCACGGCAAGGATGCGGGTTTTGACCTCATCATTATCTTTCATCAGGAGAGTAGCCGACTTAGCAGAGATCTTAGTTGGCTTGGCAGCGTCAGCTCTGGCTTGAACAGATTCCTTATTTACCCACTTAGTCCCTACCTGCACGTATTCCTTACCATAGAAAGTGCAGGAATCCTAAATGGCGTCAATCACCACCGGCTTCAATTGGGAGAAATCCATTATACGATCCACCAGATTTTGAGAGATGAGCAGGCTATAAGGTAGGCTTGTCGTCACATTCGTGTCTTTAGAACTTTCCATAATATACTCCATAAAACATATAGCCCAATTGATGCGGTATTTCTTTAACAAACTGTAAAGAACAGAGACATCCCGAGTAGTAATGTTACTCAGAGGACCCTTTCTGGGAACGAGAGAGGTAGCAATGATATGGGCCAGGAAGTGATTTCAAATCTGAGTGTTTTGAAAGATAGAGATCCAAAATAAGAGATGTCGTCACTCGATTCAGCCACGACTCTCTTAGCTACTTCCAAAGAGAGTTCAAAATCATCGGACTATGTACCGTTCATATACGATATCACGCTAGAGAATTTTGTCCCAAAAACATCTTCAAACAACAGCTCACTAACAATAATACGACTACCCAGAACAAGGGTTTCCAACTCACTGCTATCAGAACATAAATGAAGATTTGCATAAAACAGTCTAACAGCCTCTTCAAAGAATTCAAGACCACAAATACTAAACAACAGAGAAAGCTTCTGGCCTTTGAGAAAAGAACTTATCGGACAGTGAGAATCCCGCAACTGACTGAGATTGATTATTCGCCAGGAACATTAGGGAGAGATTTGAAGCTATCATACCTGATCTTCCATTCAACTCCCTAGAAGCGTTGCATGTCCTCAGGTGGGAGTGATCCTGATGCACATGGGTGTGCTTTCTTCAGTCCCTTCTTCTTGACAGAAGCGGCCTTTAGCTTAGGAGAAGGAGACACCATGGAATCATCAGAAGAGTCAGATGAAAGTGAGAGAACATTGACTTCGAAAGAGTTAGAAGATTGGTGATTAGAGCTTTTATGAGAAGCCATTGAACGAGTTCTTGACATGATTTTGAGTGAGGAAAAGAAAAAAGAAAAAACCAAATAAATAGAGGAGGGAGTAGAAGAAGGGTTTTACGGAGAGGAGAGGAAGAGACGAGAAAGAGAAAGACGGACAAGAAAGAAATGAAAGAAAATTTACGGAGAAGAGAAAAAGGTAGAGTTCATAATGAGGGCACAAAAAATGAAGAGATTAGTAACTTCAAAGTACGGAAAAACAATAAGCACACAAGTAAGACGCCATAAATAAGGCAAATTAATTAAACAAAGTAATACCGAGGCAGTTTCTAAGCAAACAAAATCATTCTTCAAGAAGAGGTTTTGTAAAAATATCAGCTAATTTATTTTCAGAATTAACGAATTCCAGAGAAAAATCACCATTTTCGACATGATCTTTGATAAAATGATGCTTAATAAAATGATGCTTAATATCAATATGCTTAGCTCAAGAATGATGCACAGTATATATTTAGAGAGACTAATGGCACTAATATTATAAAAAAAAATAGGAACAACATCATACGATAAATCATAGTCAAGTAATTGATGCATCATCCAAAGTTTTTGAGTACCACAACTTCCAGTTGCTAAATATTCAGATTCAGTGGTTGATAGAGCAACAGAGGTTTGCTTTTTGTTGTGCCAGGAAATTAGGGAATTTCCAAGAATTTTGCAAGTTCCGCTAGTGCTTTTTCTATCATTTTTCTCACCTGCAAAATCGGCTTATGAGTATCAAATTAAACCAAAGTGAGAAGAGTGAGATTACCATAGCCCTAATTCCGTGGTTCCAATTAGATAGCGAATAATTCATTTCATGGCAGTGAGATGTGACTCCTTTGGAGTAGATTGGAATCGTCACATTTGCACACACTATACATGATGTCTAGTCAACTTGCAGTGAGATAAAGTGGAGACCCAACCATCCCTTCATACATCTTTTCATCCACATCTTTCTTAGGTGCATTTTTTTCAAGTCATGTGGATGGACTCATAAGAGTTACGAAGGCTTTTCAATTTTCTAATCCAAACTTCTTTGTGAGATACTTTGTGTAATTGGTTTGACTGATAAAGGTGCCGTTAGTTGACTACTTTATTTGCAATCCGAGAAAAAATGTAAGCTCACCAATGAGGCTCATTCCGAATTCTCCCTTCATAAAATTTGCAAAACTTTCACAAAGAGAGGGGTTAGAACTTCCGAAAATATTATCATCAACATAAACTTGAACTATAAGAATGTAAGAGCCAGATCTTTGAATAAAAAGATCCATAAAGATTTTTCCTCTTTGAAAGTTGTTGTTAAACAAATCGGAGCTTAATCTCTCATACCAAGCTTTGGGATCTAGTTTAAGACCATAAAGAGCTTTGGAGAATTTGTAAACATAGTCAGGGCAAGAAGGGTTTTCAAAACCAGGAGGTTGTTTAACAAACACTTTTTCTTTTATAAAGACATTTAAAAAGGCACTCTTGACATCCATTTGAAAAAGTTTAAAACGCTTAAAAGATGCGTAAGACAAAAGAATTTGAATAGATTCTAACCTTGCCACGGGAGCAAAGGTTTCATTATAATCAATACCTTCCTGTTGAGAGTATCCTTGAGGTACTAATCATGCTTTATTGGGATGACCTTTCCATCTTCATTTAACTTAATTCGAAAGACCCATTTGATTCCAATTACGGAGCAATTCTTTGGTCTTTCAGTGAGAGTCCATACTTGATTTCTTTCGACCTGATCAAGTTCTTCCTTCATTACTTGTATCAAGGATTCATCTTCCATAGCTACATTAATATGTTTAGATTCTATTTGACAGACGAGAGCCACATATACTTGTTTTCTCAGTAAAGCTCTGGTCTATAATGAATTATTTAGTTTTCCCATGAAAAACCATTTGGATAACTAGCATTAGGTGTCCATTCCCTGGGAACTCCAGTTTTACTAGTTGGAGTAGTCAGTTTTGACTCTAGGGTAGCTAACTCTTCAGGTTGAGATTGAACAGGAGTTTCAGTGCTGTTTTCAGCACTCTGTTTGGAAGGGTTTTCATTATTAGGAATTTCCAACTTCGTACAATCTTGGGTTAGTATCATCAAAAATAACATGGATAGATTCTTCAACGTTTAGAGTTCATTTATTAAATACACAAAAAGCACGACTAACAGGGGCATAGCCGAAGAAAATACCTTCATCTCTTCTTGGATCAAATTTTCCAAGATTTGACTTTCTGTTGTTATGGATGAAGGATTTACATCCAAAAGGATAAAATAGTTGATGTTTGGTTTCTTACCTTTCGATACTTCATATGGAGCTTTCTTCGATATTAGTCTGATGATGCATCTGTTCAAAATATGACCTGCATTACTTACCGCCTCAGCCCAGAAATGATCAGGAAGGCTACAATCAATGAGCATCATTTTGGCTGTGTCCGTAATGAGTAATTTTTTCTTTCTATGACACCATTTTGCTGGAGAGATCTGGGAGAAGAGAAGTTTTGAGTAAAACAATTTTTATCATAGAAATCTTTGAAAGATTTGTTTTAAAATTCTGCAGCATGATTGCTGTGAATTGTAGAAATGAAATATCCTGCTTTTCTTTGAAATTTTCTACAAAATACTTCAAAGTTTGCCAAAACTTCATTTTTGTGAGATAAGAAGATAAACCCAGGTGAATCTTGAAAAATCATCCACTACTACGAAAGCATATTTCTTACCACTAATGTTGGCGGTTCGAGTAGGGCCAGAGAGATCCATATGTAAAAGTTGGAGAGGTTTAGTGGTACTTACAATGCCCTTAACTTTGAATGAAGAAAGAGTTCATTTAGCAAGTTGACATGTATCACATATGTGATCTTTCTTGAATTTTATTTTTGGAAGTCCAATGACTAGTTCAAGTCATGATAATTTTTCAATAGCATGGATGCTTTCATGGCCATGTTTTCTATACCATAGCCAGGATTCGTTTGAAATGGCAGTGAGACCGGTAAGTGTAGGAAGATTGACATTATTCAGCATGTAAATGTTATCAATCCGATCTCTAATAATAGTTATATCATTTGTTGTATGCCTAATGGTGCAACTTGAAGTTTTGGATGATACTTTAAATCTGGCATCACATAGTTGACTGATACTGAGTAAATTATGTTTGAGTCCATCAACGTGATAGACTTCTGATATATCACAGGATGAACTGATAGTAATGCATACAACTCCAATTACTTCTCCTTTTTCATTGTCTCCGAACCGTACCTATGCAGCATCGAAATGCTTTAGAGTTCTGAAGTTTTCTCTCTTTCCGCACATGTTTTTGGAGCATCCACTGTCTATTACCCACATTCCCTTTTTTTAAGTTCTTTTGGATTGCTCCTGCAAGACAAATGAATTAATTTCTTTTAGGTACCAAAGCATTCTTGGGACATTGAATGTTAGGATTAGCAACTTTTGGTCTCCAAATCCATTTACCAGAAGAGTATTTCCTGCAGTTAGAAGATTTCTGACAAGTGTCGCCACAAGTAAAGCAAGAAATTTTAAAAGAGGGTTCAGTAGAATAAAAAGAGGAATTACTGGAGACATTTGGTATAGATCTGTTGGATCTAACAGACCCACGACTGGAGGACTTATGAGAGATATTAAGAACAGATCTATTGGATTTGACAGAGCTATGACTGGGTGACTTTCTGATGCTGTTCAATTGCATTTTTACTTCTTCCACTTCTTCAACTAATAAGTCAACTTCAATCTGACTTGTCTCTAGAAGGATATGCAGTCCTTATTTTCTTGGGTAGTTTTGTTATACTCATAGATAACTTTCTGCAATTTGCTAGTTACCATTTCCAAAGAATTTTGTGTGTCATTAAAATTTGAGCAATGGAAAGGTCTTACCTTGCTTGATTCCCCTATTGCCATAAAACATATGTTAGCAGTTTCATCATGATCATCTTCGGATGTTTCTCCTTGACTCTAGGATCCGAGACTTTTTGGATGTTCATTTCTTCTTTTTAATTCTTGACAATTCTGCTTAATATGTCCTAGTTTTCCACAGTAGTAGTATCGATCATCATTTCTTTGATATTCGTTTCCCTTGAAGTCCTGCTGAAGCTTTGCCTTCTTTGTCTGAGCATTTGTCTAACTCCTCAATTTATAAGGGCCATTCCTTCACTTTTATATTCATCTACTTCTTCCTCAAGTTCAGTTGTTTCGGCAGTGAAAGCAACAATTTTCTTTTTATCCACATTATTGCATCTATTGATGTGATTTTTTTCATAGGCCATTAGATTGCCACGAAGTTCATGGTAAGTCATCTGCTGTAAATATCCGTCTTCGAGAATAGCAGCTTTATTTTCCCAAGCCTTTGGAACACTTCTAATGAGTTTTTTGACTTGTAATCCATCAGAGTACACCATCCCCAAAGATTTAAGTTTGGAAATAATTTTGCTAAATTTTGTGAACATGACCTCTACATTTTTATCATCTGCCATTTTGAATAGTTCGTATTCATTACCAGAGAGCTGATCCAAGCTTCTTTTACCTTGCTAGTTCCTTCATAAGTTACTTCAAGTTTGTCCCACATTTCTTTTGTAGTTTCGCATTTTGAGATCTTGTCGTATTCTGCTCCACTAACTGCATAGTATAACAAACTTATAGCTCTGGTGTTAGTTTGAATTACCTCATGTTGTTCCTTTGTGATGTCAAAGGATTCTGGATCAAAAGGTTTATTAGAAAAATCTTTTCCTATATGTCCAAGAATACGCTTTTGACCCTTCTTTATAACGATCCAAGCTTGGTGATCTTTTGAAAAATGAAGATTTTGAATCTATCTTTTTAGTGAGAGTAATGGTGGCCGTTGAAGTATGGAGGTCGGGTTGAAGAATATCCTTCTTGAAGAAGAGCACCGGGAATTTGATAATTTGCCATGGATCATTGCTCACGTGTGGTTAAACACTCTTATATGTGTGACCCGCTCTGAGACCAATTAAAAGTAAAGAGGGGGTGAATTTAAAAGTCTTTTAGTCGACTACCTAGACAAGATGGTTGAGTCACCTGCAGATTAGTTACACAATGTAAAATAGATATGAGAACTATGAAGTAAACAACACAAAGAGTTTTTATACTGGTTCGGAACATCGGTGTGGTGCCTACTTCAAGTCACCTTGGGTTTCAAGGGTTTCCTTAAGAGCTTGAAGTGAAATTCGAATGTTAGAAGGGATTACAACTTTAAACCTGGTCTGATGTGCAAATCAGACTTTCTATCTTGACACCACCTTTACCTGTATAACCTACACTTAGATCTTTCTTTTTCTTTTCTTTTCAGTTGTACACTGGAGAGAATATAATGCTTTATGAAAGACAACAGAAGAAAAAAGTACAAGTTCAAGTGAAGTGCGTACTTCATATGTACGACTAAGAGAGGTTTTTATAGTTCTGAGGAATGCTCTTGTAAGGAAAACCTAAGGGTATTTCAAACGATGGATCTTGATGGAATCCTTGATTTGTATTGATTTGCTGAGTCATGTCCAGATATGTGCATGAGCAAATCAATCTCCTTTCTTACCAAGCTGATCGTTTTGTGATCTTGATGTTCGGTAAGTGTCGTGTGTTGATTTGTCCTATCACCTGAATTTATGATCTTGAATTTGGTAGGATATCTTGCATTGATTTTTCCTATCTCAAGGATTTGCTTGATTGATCTGAAAATGCTTGAAATGTCTTGCCATGATTATTTCAAGGGATTTGTTTGATTGATTTATCTACGGATCCCCGACTGATTTGAATGGATTCTGTGTTCCTATGATGGTGGCTTTCCTTTTGTTTTTTGCCACACAGATTTTACCTTGTTCCTTTCCTTATGCGATCTGTGTTTTGCCACCCAGATTACACCTTTTTCTTTCCTTTTTGATTTCCTCCAAGTGAGCCATGAAATTGTTATAAGTATCAAAGTTAATCGATCATATGAGGCTAAGAAGCCTGGCCCAATCATGAATAGCCTCAATCTTTACCGGATCTATCAGTATGCCATCCTTGAACACCACGTACTCCAAAAATGCTAAAGACTCAAGTCATAACTCACACTTTGAGAATTTTTCATAAAGCCACTGATCTATCAAAGATTGGAGCATAATCCTGAAATGCTGCTCATGATCACTCCTACTCTGTGAGTATACCATAATGTCATCTATGAACACGATGATGAAAAAATCAAGATACATTCTGAGCACCCACTTCATCAAGTCCAAGAAGGCGGCAGGGGCATTAGTCAGCCTAAAAGACATCACTAGGAACTCATAATGGCTATATCAATTCCTAAATATGGTCTTAGGGATATCCGCTGCCTTAATCCTCAACTGATGGAACCTACCTACTCACATCCTGCACATATGCCAAATAGGACAGAAATCCACCAGCCACTAGCCTTCGAGCCTAAATAAAAGAGATAACTCCAATCAGAGTGCTACTAACAGATCCCTGCCACACGACCCTTAATTGGTTATAACCCAATCGTAGGTAAATCTTAGAGAAGTAACTCGCTTCTTGGAGTTGGTCAAACCAGTCATCGATCCTTGGAATAGGATGCTTGTTCTTTATGGTAACCTTATTCAATTACTGATAGTCAATGCACAATCAGGGGGAATGATCCTTCTTTTGAACAAATAACACCGGAGCACCCCATAGAGAGATATTAGATCTAATAAAACCCTTATCTAACAAATCCTTCAATTGATCCTTTAACTCTTTAAGTTCTATGGGGGCCATACGATAGTAATGAATAGAAATAGGTGGCGTATCTAGGAGAAGGCAATACCAAAGTCTATTTCCCTTTTCGGGAGGAATACCGAGAAGATCATTGAAAGACACTTTAGGAAAGTCATTTATAATCGGAACTGACTCAAGAGTAGTGGTTTCAAAATCTGTATCTCTAACTCAAACTAGATGATAGATGCAACCCTTAGAAATCAGCTTTTTAGCCTTTAGGTGTTACAAAATGTACATAGTCATATCTACTTATAATATTCATAGCATAATCATAGGTGGAGAGCCTTAGGGATCTTAGAGATATTTAGGGATACTTTCTTATTTTATTTCTTTAGATAGATTTACTTGTACACCTACAAAGAGTTCTTACTCTTTGAATAATAGAACAAGGAAATTGATTCATTGGCTCTGTACTTTATATGGTATCAGAGCGGGTTATCCTGTTTTGTCTGAGTTAGATCAGAACTCCTCCGATATACAAAACACTAGAATCTGGTAGTCAGAGGAGAAGAGCATAAGACTCACTCACTATAAAAGTTGTTGGAGACATTGCAGATCTTGAAGAACGTGAAGGTGTGTATGTGGATCTATCTTGGTTTGGTTTACTATTACAACTTTGGCTTGACATTTTTTGATGATATGTGGTGGTCTTCTAATCATCATACCATATTTTGGAGAAGAGAATCCTTGAAATAGAATATGTACACTTTCTTTGGTTAGGTTTGACACTTCTCTGTTTATTGGTATTTAGTCTTTCATTCAAGTATATGATTGAAGGCTGTCTGCAAAGTGCAACAGTGAGTTGAATGATTGCCCCACAATTTGTGGACTTGGCATTGTTTTGGAGGCTATGTTCTGCTTATTGGTGAAATTATTTTGTAGTGCAATTTTGAATTTGGTTTTCAACCTTATGATTATATTTGCATGATAGATACTATTTGTCTTTCTTTTTGGGTATCGTGGACCTTTCGATATAGCCTTCTTGGGATGTTCTATTTGTTTCAACATCAATTTGTTCTGATACAACGAGCATTTTTCATTGAAAAGAAATGACTGATCAAGTTGAAGTTGTTGCTGCTTCTACTCTATTTTCTGATAAAATGGTTTTTATTTCGATTGAGGAATTTGCTAAATTCTCTTAATATAAGAAGTTATTGAAGGAGTCCACTTAGTTAATGCTTTTGTCAAGTCAGATAAAGCTTGTATTGTCAACTCTTCAAACAAATGGATGATTGATTCAGGTGCGACTAATCATATGACAGGTAATCCTAATATTTTTTCTAGTTTTTAACCAGACAAAGCACCCTCTCCAGATAAAGTAGCTAATGGATGAACCTGTAACATTGTTTGATCTGTAACTGTTAAACCTACCTCCTATATTACCTTGTCATCTATATTAGGTCTACCAAAGTTGACCTTTAATCTAATTTCTATTATTAAAGTTACTAGAGACCTTCATTGTTATATCACTTTCTTTCCCGATCATTGTTTTTTTTGTGATCTTACTACAAATCAGGTTATTGGTAAAGGACATGCCTCTGATGATCTATATATCCTTGATGAATGGGAATCTCAATTTGTTGCCTACTCAAGTGTCGTGTCTCCATTTGAAGCACTTTGTCGATTAGGACATCATTCTCTACCTTTGTTGAAAAAGCTTTGTCCTCAGTTTTAGCATATTTCCTCATTGGAATGTGAGTAATGTAAATTTGCAAAATACTATCGCATCTCACTAGGTCCAAAGGTTAATAACGAGTTGAGTCTGCTTTTGAGTTAGTACATTCAGATGTTTGGGGACCATGTCTTTTTGTTTCTAAAACTGGGCATAAATATTTTGTTACTTTTGTGGATGATTTTTTCAAATGACTTGGATTTACTTTATTAAGAGTCGATCTACAGTGTTTACTCACTTTGTTGCCTTCTGCTTTGAAGTCAAAACTCAATTTTGTGCCTCCGTTAGGATTCTAAGGAGTGATAATGCTAAATAACATATGTCAGAATTATTTCAATCTTACATGAGAAAGCACATTATTTTTCATCAGTCTTCATGTGATGATACACCTTCTCAAAATGGAGTTGCTGAGAGGAAGAATAGACATCTACTTGATACAACTTGGGCACTTTTGTTTCAATTGAAAGTGCCCAAACAATTTTTGGCTGATGCAGTCACTACAGCTTGCTTTCTAATCAATCGCATGTTGTCGCCTGTGTTGGCAGGTAATATGCCATATAGTGTTCTTTTTTTAGAACAAATCACCATTTTCGGTGGAACCTAAAGTGTTAGGTAGCACATATTATGTTCGAGATGTTAGACCATCAGTTAGTAAATTTGATCCAAATGTGTTAAAATGTGTTTTCTTAGGCTATTCTTGACATCAGAATGGGTACCAATGTTATTTTGTTGAGCTTGGAAAATACCTAGTGTCAACTGATGTGGCATTTTCAGAGGCAACACAATTGGTCTATGCACCTCCCATTTCTACAAGTGAGGTGGAGGAAGACGAATAGTTAATCTATCATGTCACTCATGCTGTAACTGAACAATCAGATGATGTTGTTCTTCCATCTTGTAGTTCATTTATTGAGAATCAGTCAACTATTATGCCTCCAGAACCTTCTTTATATGTTCCAACAAGATTGCCAATTGTTCAAGTCTACTCAAGGAGACAAGGTAATGATGTTACTTATCCTACATCAACTCCTTCATAATTAGTTCCTTCTCCACTTGACTCTATCTCTATTCCTAAAATAGTGAAAGAAGGTTTGACTAATCCTAGATGGCATGATGCAATGCTTGAAGAGTTACATTCTCTAGATGAAAATCATTCTTGAGATTTGGTGGATTTACCCAAGGAAAAGAAAGCAGTAGGATGCAAATGGCTTTTTAAAGTCAAAGTCAATCCTTATGGTTCTATTTCAAGACTTAAGGCTAGACTTGTAGTGAAAGTCTATGCTCAGACTTATGGAGTAGATTATTCGGAAAATTTCTCCCCCGTAGCTAAGCTCACCTCTATTCATTTGTTTATTTCCTTGGTTGCTTCTCAACATTGACCTTTGCATCAAATGGATATGAATAATGCTTTACGTCATAGTGATCTCCATGAAGAGGAGTATGGAAATTTTTGTCATTTAAGAAAATCTTTATATGGTCTAAAGCAGAGTCCTTGTGCCTGGTTTTGAAAATTTAGAGATATAGTTCAAGAATTTTGGTTGAAGAAGAGCAAGTGTGATCACTTAGTCTTTTACAGACAATCAATGACTCATATTATTCTTCTAGTTCTCTATGTTGATGATAATGTTATTACAGGAGTTGATTATACTGGAGTTTGTTCTCTTAAGCAGTTTTTACATGCCAAGTTTCCTACGAAAGACTTGAGACAGCTGAAATACTTCTTGGGTGTAAAAGTAGCTAAAAGCAAGAATGAGATTTTCGTATCTCAAAGATAGCATGTACTTGACCTACTTGCATAAATGTGTAAGTTTGGAGCGAAACCATGTGGCACACTAATGGTTCCTAATGCACATCTTACTAAGGATGATGCTGACCCTTTTGATGATTCAGAAAGATACAGAAGGTTGGTTGGGAAACTTAACTACCTTCCTGTGACTCATCTAGATATTGCCTATGCAGTAGTATTGTTAGTCAATTCATGTTTGTACCAACAATCAAATATTGGGCTGCCTTGGAACAAATTCTATGTTATTTAAAATGAGCCCCTAGCCTTGGCATATTGTATAGCAACCACAGACATACTCATATTGAATGTTTTGCAAATGCAGATTGGGCTGGATCAAGAATTGATAGGAAATCAACTACTGGATATTGCGTTTTTGTTGGTGGAAATCTAGTATCTGGGTGGAGTAAGAAACAAAATGTTATATGTCGATCTATTGTAGAGTGAATATAGAGCTATTGCTCAGTCCACATGTGAAATACTACGGATACAACACATTTTAGCTGAGGTATTTTTGAATACTTCTTTTGTAGCAAAACTTTGGTGTGATAATCAGGTTGCTCTACACATTGCCTCAAATCCAGTGTATCATGAATAGACAAAACGTATTAAGGTCGATTGGCACTTTGTCCATGAGAAGATTCAAGAGAACATGATTTCTACTGGCTATATGAAGACAGGAGAGCAATTCAGTGATATATTTTCAAAGGCTTTTAATTGATCTCGGGTGGAATATCTTTTTTACAAGTTGGGCATGATGAATATATATACTACAACTTTAGGGGGAGTGTTACAAAATGTACATAGTCATATCTACTCATAATATTCATTGCATAATCATAGGTAGAGATATTTAGGGATATTTTCTGAATTTATTTACTTATATAGATTTACTTGTACACCAACAAATAGCTCTTACTCTTGGAATAATAGAATAAGGTCAATACCGAAGTCTATTTCCCTTTTGGGAGGAATATCGAGAATATCAATGAAAAACACTTCCAAAAACTCATTTATAATCGGGACTGACTCAAGAGGAGGGGTTTCAAAATCTATATCCCTAACTCAAACTAGATGATAGATGCAACCCTGAGAAATCATCTTTCTAGCCTTTAGGCAAGACATGAACGGACCCTTTAGAGCACAATTTCACCCTTCCCATGACATGATAGGTTTGTTTGGAACCTTAATGTGACCGATCGGGTCCTAAAATCTATGGAAACATATCATGCATGAAGCCAATCCATCAAAAGAATAACATCAAAATCTAACATATCAAGCTCTACAAGATCAATGTGAGTGAATCTATGAGAAACTGAAATAGGGCAATTTTTATAAACCCTTTAAGCAATAATAGAATCACCAATGGGAAAAGAGACATGAAAGGGATTAGAAAGGACTTTGAGAACAACATCAAATCGCATGGACACATAACGAGTAACAATGACAATGTAGCACCCAGATCAAGCAAAGCATGCACATCAAAATGAAATTCTTTCAACATAGCGGTCACAACATTTGGAGAACATTCATGATCTTGTAATGTTTGGAATGCGTAGAACTTATTTTGACGAGGAGCACCCAAACCAGAACTACTAGGGTGAGCTTGCCTACCATCCTTTTCCTTTCTAGCTTGCAACAAACAATCCTTTACTTTGTGACCACTCTTTCCACAACCAAAGCAACCATCCACACTGGCTAAGCATTTTGACGAGTGACATTTGCCACACCTCAGGAAAACGGGAATAGAAGATCCATTTCCACTACTTTCTCGGGGTTAGGGATAGACACCCTATCCTTGTGGAACATAGTGTTCGGAGAATTAGAAGAACCTTGATCAGAAAACTTTTGTCAGAATTTAGAATGACCTTTTCCATCAGACCTAGAATAAGAGACGTCACCATCACCCACACGTGCCCTCTTTGATTCTCTTGCCCTCTCTTTGAGTTTCTCTTCCTCAATTTGTTGTGTATGAACCATCAATCTAGAGATATCAATCTCCTTGATTAGCATAGCGGTTCGGGATTCTTTCACAACCAACTTGAAAATACCTGACACAAACTTATTCATTCTTGCTCTAGAGTCAGCAACCATTGTAAGAGTATACTTAGCCAATTGAGTGCACTTCAATATATACTTTTTCACACTCATATTACTTTGATGAAGATTAATAAACTCAGCACTTTTGCTTCTCTCATCTCAAGAGGAAAGAAATGATCAAGAAAAGCTCCTTCGAATTTCTCCCAATCGAGAGCACCCGCATCAACAACCCTCTCACCTTTACACTGTTCAAACAAAACTTGAGCAACACTATTTAGTTGATAAGCTGCCAAATTCCTCCGTCTCTATTATAGAAACTCCCTAATTCCAACTATCTTGTAAATTTGATGAATGAACTCTTGAGGATCCTCATCCACTTACGACCCATGAAATTTCAAAGAATTCATCCTAGTGAAGTCCCTTATCCTTGTCACCGCTCTACCCACATTTAGGTTCATTGGAGCTATGCCGTATTTATTAGCCAGGGCTTTCATAGATTGAGCCAACACTTGAAAAGCGGCTCAAAATTCGACATTAGCCATTTGCCTAGCAAAAGGGTCAACCAAAGTTTGAGAAACCTCAGGCTCCGCATTGTCGCCTAAATTCTTTCTCTTATAAGCTCTTCGAGGAGCTATATCCTGAAAAGCATTACACAGATTTAGGAAAAGTATCTTTATAGAGATAAACTCTATGGCACGACTTTAGAGTAACGAAAGAAGTGATGTTTCCAAAACGTTTTGTAGCGTCCTATTCATAACTGTGGTGCGCTTCACACTCATGAACAAGACTCTGCTCAATGTGGCTTTTCAGACATCCTAGGACCTTTTCTAAAACCTTGTGCTCTAAATACCAAGTTTATCATGACCCAAAGTACACCTTGGACGCGACATAGCGTAAAAGACCCCGAAAGGTCCCTACACAAGCCACTTGACATACATACAATACAATATGATAGAAAATATGATAATTAAAGTAGGAAGACTCATATCATAAAAGAGTTTGACCCAAAGCAGAAGTCTACTCATAAGTCTTGACAAGCCAATCTATTACATCAAAAGAGTGGTTGGGATGTAACCCATACACCATGTACAACTTTTGAAAACTAAAGATATAAGAAAGCATAATAAAGATAGCATTGTCCTCATATTATGAGGACTCACAAAGTCTTCACCGATCAACAAATCAACTAGCCACGAGCGGGAGGAGAAGAAGCATTGAACCCTACATCATTAAAGAATGTAGGTAGAAGTATGCATTAGTACATGGGTTGTACTAAGTATGGGGAAATGCATGAAAACATGAGACTTGATCATAAGGGGACATAAGGAAAAAACATGATTTGATTGACCAAGCTAAAACATAGTAAAACTTTGAAAGAAAAATCATAAATCGTGAACCGATAATTTATCTTGAAATATAATGAAAGCTTCATAAAACCTTTTAAAGCAATATTCAGTTCATTTTGTGGGATATTAGTTTTAATCGATAATAGATCATCTGAGCTTTAATAGGGAATCCAATCTAAGTCCCACACTGAGATGGGAGAGTCTACTTGCCAAGGTAGAACTCTGTATCATTTATTCATATGCTATTTATGGATCCACTAGCTAGGTCATTTAAGATAATCCTACTGGGGCACGTAGTTTGTAACTAGAGGTTGCTTGTAGAGACTACCTTATTTGAGCCTCCACCTCAAAGTTCTCTCAGTGATAAGTTAAAACCCAACGAAAGTAGTCATAAAAATATTCATATCATCATACTTGGAAAGGTACAATTAAACTATCAATCCAAACATAAAGTCATTATAGAGTAGCTCCTTTAAATCATGATTTATACATATGTGAGAAAATCTTTCACAACCATGCTTCCTTAATATGTGAGAAAACCTTTCATAATTTCATTAATGCTTATCACCAAAGCAACCTTAGTTCAGAAAATCCCTTTTCATAAAACATGCATAGCTTCCATAAATCATCATTCATAAGTTCATCAATTCATAGTCAAAATCATGGATAATGTATGCGTCCATATGAAATCAATTGGAAAACATGTAATTGAATCAAATCATTCATAATAAGATTAAAATCAAATAATTAAATTATAAAAAATAGGACACATGGAGAATAAGATGAAACCCCAATAAATTTTGATGAAATTGGATCGGAACTGGGAGATCTTTTGGGACCCAATGGATGAATGGGATCCTATGGTGAATTCCCACATACCTTGATGATCAAATCCAAAAAGCAATGGAGGAAAAAGGAGAGTTGAAGCTGTAACCCTGGATTTCTTCCTTAAAGCCTGAGAGGATTTTGAGAGGATGAATATAGATGGGATGTAGGGTTTTGAGAGAATGAGGGAGTTGGGTTAGTTTAAGGAATAGAATGGTAGTTATAGGACTTAGAATTGGGGTCAAAATAACATAGAATTTTTATTAAATGCATTGGAAAATACCCAAATACCAATAATAAATAACTGCTTAACGGTCCTACAGATTGGACCTACGGTCTGTAGAACTTTCTACGGCCCATACTGGTCAATCATAGAACCAACTTCAGAAATCAAAAAATCCTTCAAACTTCTAGGAGACCTCTACACAGTTCGTTGTCTGGTGTACAGTCTGTAGACCCTTTTCGTAAAATCAAACTTCAAGTCCAAAATATAAAAAGTCTGGATCCCTTTTACGAGAACCATTCTACGACCCGCAGAACAAATAACAACCAATCAAATCCTTCTGTAGGTTTGAGGTCTTAAATCAAATCTCTGAATCTTTACACGAAAGCCATCTACGGCTCGACCAAATTACTACGATTCATCTTGTCAAGTCGTAAGTCAAACTTCAGAAACTTGAAATTTTCAAAAATCATACCAGTGTCTAGTAGACCCTTCCTACAACCCGTTGGAAGCTCTACAACCCGTAGGTCTATCGATAGCACCAAGTTTGTTTAATATTTTCTATACTTTTCCTTCCTTTTCAACTTTCTAATTTCTGAGGTGTTATATTTCTGCATTTTATTTTTGTATTGAACCTCAATTTCCTTGATTTTGATTTCATAAAATTTTGTTTTGAACCATTTGAGGTCCGAATTGAATCTCGCCTTCGCCCAACTTTCGGATATGTGATCCTCATGTCAAATAAAATGTAATGATGGAGTTAGTTTTCAAATTCATTATCATAGTCCGATGGTCAGTTTTTATTGACCTAATTTTTTATCCAAATTTAGTAAAATCAATATACGTATAGTTTGTCTCATATTAACTTGTAGTTTCTCTTCTTGATAGCATGGAAGCATACCGATGATCTTCATTAAGGAAAAGCACCCGAGTATAGTTTAAAGTGTGGTTTTGACCTTGAGGTAGGTTACAGTTTCTTCTCTTTAGACTTGGCTTAGCAAGATTGTCTATATATTTAGTAATATTCATTGTTAGGAAGGCTTTAGGATAAGGCTTTAGGTTTGCATGATCCTATTATATTTTTTAATCATTTTTGGCATATTGGCTTAGTGTTTAGTCCATAAGCTTAGTTTAGGTTGATTATTAGTCTTGGTTGCAATTATAGAATCCTTGTTTACATCCCTACTTTTACAAAAAAGGTGCAAAGTCGATGTAACTTAAAAATAATAATCACTTAAAATAAAATAAGTTAAAAAGAATTTTAAGAAAAAAATATTTTAAGGAGTCGCCACTTAATTTTAGAATAATTAGGAAGTTGATTAATTAATTACAAAAATATTTTCGAAATCAATAGATTCTAGGTAAGGGTTTAAGTGATTTCGAAGTGAATGTAGCACCCTTAAAAATTCACAACTGCGTGTTCCGACTGAATTCATTTTTACAAATTGAGGAGGAGAGAAAAATAATATAAAAGTATAATAAACATGAAATATATACAAATAATAAAGTAAAACATTAATATGAGAAATGGCCTAATGTTTGCCTTCTTGGTCCTGAAGTTCAACTTCTTAAGTCCAATCCACGAGTGGCGCTACGAGCTGTAAACCATTGTACGGTACGTACAAGTTGTCCGCAAAATCCCAATTCGGTAGCCTTCAGCAAGTTTTTCAGCATCTTTTTGACTTCATCTGAGCTAGGCATATCTTAGGTGTTACTCGGATGAAGATCTTTTTTTATTGAAACAAAAGAAACTGTCGACAATAATAAATAGTTAACCCCAAGGGATAATGGTTCGTAAAATTCGACATATGTATCCTTTAAATATATCAAATAATTGATTGATCGTCTTTTTGGTCATGGACCATTTAGATGCAAGGTGGTCTTCTAATGGACCCAATATAAGGTGTATTGGGTAAGCTTAGGTTAATGAAACTAAATGAGGGATTTGGCTTAGCTCTAACCTAGGAAAACTAAAGTGTTTTTTCAAAGACAGGGCACAAATGGACAACTTGAGTTGCAATTGTGACAATTATTGAATTCATAATGAACCAATAAATTATCACACGTTTCAAAAAGGTTATATTTGACAAAGGATTGTGGGATCACAAAATAGTCTTTTAAATATAAACAAAATTGATGTCATTTGGCAAAAATTTGCCATGAGCGCAATGACAGTGTACATTTAATTAAATAGATAATAATTAAATAATTAAATAACTTAAAGAAAATATAATGTACAAATAAGCAACAAAATATACAGGATATGAGATTATAAAAAATTTTAAACAAAAAAGATCTCCTCAACTTGAAAAATTGAACTCATAATGGTTAGAACTTTTATATACCCACAGGTCATCATTCTATTGACGTTCCTACTTTTTTAAAAAAACAAAAAACATCATGATAACTCAAAAAGGTCATTAATTCAAATTAATTAGTTTAAAAAGAATTTGAGAAATAATTTAGGAGTCGACACCTAGTTTTAGGATAATTAGGAGACCAATTAATTAATTAACGAAAACTAATCTACAAAACTAATAGATTCTTGGTGAAGGTTCTAGTGACTCCAAAGGTAAGGTATTAACACCCTTTAGAATCCACAATTGTGGGTCTCAACTGAACTCATTTTTTAAATTGGGGAGGAGATAAAAAATAATGTACAAGTAATGCCATGACCAAAGTTATACCCTAGGTGTACAAGGAGTATAGAACCCCGAAAGTTTCTACACAAGACACTTAGCATACATCATACATGATAATAAAAATTAAGAGAGTTCAAAAGTAGCATTCTTATATCAAAAGAAATTGACAAAGCGGAAATCTAACATAGTCTCAACAAGCCATCTAATACATCAAAATAAGTAGTTGGAACATAACCCATGCACCACGTGAAATGTCTAAAAACTAAAATAAAGAAAAGTCTATATAAGTTTCTTGGTCCTCGGAGCATGAGGACTTACCAATTTTCAAATCGACAAGAGGGATCAAATAGCCACAGGTATATGAGGTAGGAGCGTCAGACCCTACATTATGAGACAATGTAGGCACAAGTATGCATTAGTACATGGAATGTACTAAGCAATGCACAAACAATATGAAATCATGCTAAAAGTACTTTACATGACATAAAATGACAAAGCTAAAGCATATGATAAAAGGTTAGAAAACACAAGTCATATTTGTTGCTCCCAATTACACACGCAAGTGTACGTGGTCGCGCAAGTAATATAGTGGCTCTAAAAAAGCCGGATTATCAAACACACACGGACTTGTCAATTAACTATTTACTAAATTATACTAGTCTAATTATTTATTTAAGAGTGTCTAAAGAAATAAAAGAATGCAAGAATTAAATAAAAAGATTAACTTACAATGCTTTGGGCAATTCCAAGGCTGCAGCATGCATAAGGGTTCATGTATCATATCTCATGCAATGAATCAATTATGGTTATTAAATTATTGATTTACAAGGTTGATTTTATGATCATGATCTCTTAACCTCTAACCGCTTACTCCATCTAGCTACCTAACTACATTGTTGAACGGGGATAGGAAGTCCTAATTAGTGAGCATTTATATTTCATCCTGTTTCGTGACCAAGCTTTGTGTTCGTCTTTGCATCACTCCTAAACACGAATCTTGACAAGTGATATGGATGTTAGATCAAACTGTTTGAATTATTTATTCTATCTACCCCTTCGTCTATCGAGTCAAAGAATAGACAGGATATTTATTTCTATGGTGAGCAAGAATGAAATACTAAAAAATAAAATAAAAGTAATTTATGCGATAACAAATATTAATTCAAAACAATCGATATTCAATAATTACCCGTAGCCGCAGCCCCAGAATAAGGGTTTTTAGTTACTAATACCTAAGAAAGTAAAAGAAAAACAAGAGAACCCTAAAAAGTGTTGACAACTTTTCCTTACACCATGTCCTCCCTCTAATAATTATTCTCATCGGCGATTTATAGAGGTAGAAAACTCGAAATAAAATAATTGTGTCAAAAACAAATTAGGAACCCAAAACCAAATGGAATCGAGTTTCCTAGTCTTACACGTGAACGCTCTACGTCGCCCAACCGCCTCGCTTTAATTTCCCGTGGCCTTCCTTGATTGCCACGTGGCAGCAATGTGACTTTGCAACTTTGCGCAATTTCAATCTGCACTTTATTCCTTATATAGTATTATATTGAATTTTATCCATTAAGCTGCCTGCTTGATTTCTTCTATTATCTTCCACATTTAATTTGTTTTAGTTCCAAACTTCTTCAACTTTGCACCAATTTACTCCTACAAATAAAATACACTATTTAGCACAATCCGTAAATTTCATACTCAAAAAGGAAAAATACAAATACTAAATGTGAGACAAATAATGATTAAAAATATATATTTTTTGTCTTACATCAATACCCCATACTTAAACTTTTGCACGTCCTCGAGCAAGCAGTAAAGTTCATCTCAAAAAATTGAACTAGGAATGTCACACCTTTGGTTGATACAAACAATTAGATAATATTCAAATTTCAAAACATCAAGTACAATTTCTGCTCATTATGCAAGATATACAAATAATCAACAAACCTCTAACCTCCTAACCTCAAGGAATGACTTTGAACTAATCAAATTTAAGTTTGCTCACCTATTCTCATCAAAGAAAGTTAACAAAATCACATATCTATCATGAAACAAGTGCCCTCACAAGAAGAAATAGTTCATAGACTCAATTCAAAATATTGAATATCAATTAAGGACTTCACATGAAATAACAACTCTCACACTCACAAATAAAATTCACATGTATGCACAAAGAACCATATGCTTGCCCATTGTGTACATCTCAACTAATCAAGCAATGCTCGAATAGAATCAAATAGGACGTTAACTGCTTGTAAAGTAGTCTAGGGGACGGGGAGGAAAACTATATAATAGTAACTTACACTTCCCTAAGAACTTTGCACTTTTAGACTTCATCACCCATTATTTTCATCTCTTTCTTTTCAGCCCTCTCTTCAACAATTATTTCACAAGTAATTCTCATCATCTCAAGAATGCTTTAATCATATTTTTTCTTTCACAATAATTAATTAATTTTTTTTTTGTTTTCTCAATGATTTTTTTTCTCCTTTTTTTTCTTTTTTCATGTCTCATTCTTTAGAAGAGGAGTTTTCATTACTTTGTAGCTATCATTGATTTTGTTTTCGCTCAGCCATCCATTTTTCTTCAGATTTACCAATATGCTACAATACTAAAGGAAGCAAGGTGCAAAAGTTAGGGATTCAACAAAGTAGTTAAGAGCAAAATATGGCTACCAACACAGGGCTATAGGCTCAAAAGGACTAACTAATGATATAATATCTGAAAAGGCTAAAATTCACAAGACAAATCAAAGAAAGCGTATTATCATCTCCTAAACAAAGCAACACTTTTCATTTCGCTTCAATAACATGGAATAAAACAAATTCTCACTAAGATGCAAACATGGAATAAAACAAATTCTCACAACACATGACACAAGTATCAATCAAAATGGATCAATTCCACTTCAATGAGACACAACCATGAACCTTGGTGTCAAAGAGTCTGCAATTTCATTAGCAATCAAGCATTCACAAGAAAGTACTACTCCAAATTAAGCCTAAATAGCAAGTATCACACAACTAAAACGGGTTTTTTTCTTTTCTCTCCAAAAAAAAAAAAAAAGTAAAAATTTACTCCCTATAAAAGATAATCGGTTCAAAGGAAGTATACTCAGGAAAAAGAACATAAATAAAAAGCCAAGGAACCCATCCTAAAAAAAGAAAAAAAGCCTCAATAAAACAGTAAAAGCTAGGAATTCATTCCTCCACTCCACACTTAAAAAGATGTTATGTCATCAAAGCATCAATTAAAATTTAAAACAAGGGTTAGGAAAACTCCCTGAGGCCTCTAGGCATAGCTAGTAACATGTTCTCCTAATTTTCATCAAGGATCGTACGGACCTACACTTAAGCTCAAACGTGCTCCGCTGCTTCAAATTCTTGGGTACTCAGACTTCCCTAATCTGCAAAAACAAGACCAAAAGAAAAAAGTGACACTATAAAAATAAAAATAAAAAGCTACACTATAAATTAGGTTGCCTCCCAATAAGCGCCTGATTTAATGTCATGACACGACACAAGTAAATTCACTACTTTTCTTTCTACTTTTAACTTATGAACTGTACCCCTAACTTTGCATCAACTTTTCTGTTCCTCTCAAGGGGCGGTGTTATAAAGATAAAGGAACCAAGTAATAAATGTCGCATCTTGTACTCCTTGGCCCTTATGTAAGGAACGTCGTTTTGTTTACGTGAATTAGAAAAATTTAGAATGTAGGGGACTTGTTCCTCATCTATACACTCCTTCTTTAGTTTAGATGACTCAAATTTCACGTCACCATCTAAGCATAATATAGATAAGTGTTTTGAATAATATCCAAGATGCCTCAAGTGCAAAGCAACTTTATTTACAACATTCTCACTTTTATACTTCATCTCAACATCGATATTAAGGAATAACGTGTAGTTGAATGGTTGAAATTCCTCTTTTTGCTCCACTAGTTGTTCTTCCTCCACGACAATTGTTTATTGGGTATCAGACGCCTCAACCTTTTTGTTCAAGTGAGCCTCCAAGGCATGAATATCTGAGCTAAATTGATCTATTTCTTGTGTGAGCTCAACTCTTCCTTCAATCAGTTGGGTTTTCATGTATGTCAGACCACCACGAATAGACTCTTGAAACTTTAGAAGTTGAGCTTGTTTTTGTAGCCAAGATTGACTCAATATCTCTGCTTCTTCACAACTTTTCCATTGTTGGGATTTAATCTATTCCTCTAATTAAGTATTCGCTAGGTCTGTAACATGCAATTGATCAGTGTCAACCTTAGCTTGCAATTCCATAATTTTTGCCTGCAGTTCCATGTTTTTTGCTTGCAGTTCCATGAGTATTGGCTCCAGTTTCGTGAGTTTGTCCAGCATGTCCATAAATTGCTTTAAAAACATATTGCGCTCCTCTTGTTCAGCAAGCTCCACCTCATCACCTCTGCTAACATCACATATAACTAACGAATCATAATAGGGGTTCGGGGGAGGGAAATAAGAGTTAGGACAACCGTTCCAATGACCATATTGACCACCACATATATGACACTCGATATCCAAGTGGGGTCCATTACAATAATTACAAGGATACTTATATGAATACTCCTTACCCAACCACGATTCATCCCAATCATACATATCAATAAGATTACCAAATTATTAAAAGGGGAAAAAATTTAATTGTTCAAAAAATATTAATTAAAAATACAAGAAACAAAAATTTGAATTAATAAAAAGAAAAAGTATAACCTAGAAGAATAGTTAGTTTCTAAGTCTCCAGCAACGGCGCCAAGAACTTGTTGCTCCCAATTGCACATGCAAGTGTATATGATCGCGCAAGTAAGATAGTGGCTCTAAAAGAGCAAGATTATCGAATCCACAGGGACTAGTCAATTAACTATTTACTAAATTATACTAGTCTAATTATTTATTTAAGAGTGTCAAAAGAAATAAAAGAATGCAATAATTAAATAAAAAGATTAACTTACAATGCTTTGGGCAATTCCTGTGCTGCAGCATGCATAAGGGTTCATGTATCACGTCTCATGCAATGAATCAATTATGCTTATTAAATTAATGATTTACATGGTTGATTTTATAATCATGGTCTCTCGACCTCTAATCTCCTACTCCAACGAGCTGCCTAACTACATCGTGGAGCAGGGATAGAGAGTCCTAATTGGCGAGCATTTATATTGCATCCTGTTTCGTAACAAAGCTTGGTGTTCGTCCGAGTGTCACTCCTAAACACTAATCTAGACCAGTGATATGCAAGTTAGACAAAGATCTTTGTATTCTTTGGTCTATCTACCTCTTCATCTCTCGAGTCCAAGAATAGACAAGATATTTATTTCTCTGGTGATCAAGCGTGAAATACTTAAACAATAACACAAAAGTATTTTAAGCAATAACCAATATTAATTCAAAAAAATTGTTGTTCAAAAATTGCACGTAGACGTAACCCCAAATAAGGGTTTTTAGCTACTAATACCTAAGAAAGTAAAAGAAGAAGAAAAGAACCCTAAAAAGTATTGAAAACTTTTCCTTACACAATATCCTCTCTCTAATAATTATTCTCATGGGCTATTTATAGAGGTAGAAAACCCTAAATAAAATAATTGAGTCCAAAACAAATTAGGAATCCAAAACCAAACGGAATCGGGTTTCCTAGTTGTACGCGTGAACCATGTTCGTCGCCCAACCGCGTCACTTTAATTTCCTGTGGCCTTCCTTGATTGCCACGTGGCAGCAATGTCAATTTGCAACTTTGCGCAATATCAATCTACACTTTATTCCTTATTTATTATTATATTGAATTTAATCCATTAAGCTATCTGCTTGATTTCCTTCTATATTCTTCCATATTCAATTTGTTTTAGTTCCAAACTTCTTCAACTTTACACCAATTTACTCCTACAAATAAAATACACTATTTAGCACAGTGCATAAATTTTATGCTCGAAAAGGACAAATAAAATACTAAATGTGAGACAAATAATGATTAAAAAAATATATTTTTGGCCTCACATCAATAATCATGGTCAATGCAAGATTAACATATTTAAAACACTTTGTGAGATACTCGGAAGTAACCTAGTTCATTATTGTGATATGTTTACCATTAACCGACATAGACCATGTGATCTAGAACATGGAATACGGTGCCTATCCCACACTGAAAAGAGATGTCCTACTTGCAAAGGTAAGAACCCATAAACTTCTAGCCCACGTGGATCCACAAGCTAAGACATGCTACAAGGATACGTAGTTAGGTGAAAGCAGATTGCTACTAGAGACCCGACCTCTACTAACAGGAGAGCCTCTATCTCAATATCCTCTCGGTGCTAAGTAAAATCCCACGGAATAGTCATTAATAATATTCATTTCATCATCCATTAAGCTACCAATCCAAGCAAAAGTCATTTAGGATAGCACCTTAAATCTTGATTCAACTGAGGTTAGAAAACCTTTCAACCTTATGAATCCTTATGTGGAAAAACCTTTCAAAAACTCATTGATACTTTCATCTAAAGCATCCTCAAGTCAAATACATCAATTTCATAAAAGTGTGCATGTCTTTATAAATTCATAGGTTATAGTTCATAAGCTTCATCACGTGTTCATAGTCAAAATATCATGTATCATGCATGGGTTCATATGAATTCAACTAAAAATCATGTAGATACTTCAGTTCATGCATTAGAATATAGAAAATAGGCAATAGAATCATAATTGAAAAGAACCCATGAAGATTGGAGAAAACCCTAACTTTGATCAATTGAATTCAACTTGAAGAATTTGGATCTTTGGTGAGCCAATGGAGGAAAGGACTCCATTGGTGAACACTAACATACCTTGATGATCAAAGCCCAAAAGCTATGGTGAAATTGAGGCTTGACCTTGAAATCCTTGCTTCTTCTTCCTTATCTTGAGAGGGAAATTTAGGTGAAGAACGTAAAGAGAATTTGGGAGTTTTTGGAGAATGATTTTAGAATAGCTAGTTGTAGGACTTAAAATACTTATATAGATGTTAGAATAAGGGTAAAAACGACATAGCTTTAGTAATAAACACATAAGGAAAAGACCAGAAAACTCCTTAAAAATAATTGTTAAAACATTGGGGACTGACTCAAGAGTAGGGGTTTTGAAATATGTATCCCTAACCCAAACAAGATGATATATGCAACCCTTAGAATTCATTTCCCTAGATTTTAGACAAGAAACAAACTGACCCTTAAGAATAGGATTTCCCCTTTTCCACTCTAGGACGGGATCATTAGGAAACTGAAACTTCACCACTTGGGTTCTACAATCAAAAGAAGCATAACAAGAATGGAGTCAATCCATATCAAGAATAACATCAAAATCTAACATATCAAGTTGTACAAGATCAGCATAGGTGACTATATGGGATAAGGAGCCGAGATAATTTTTATAAACTATCTTAGCCATAACAGATTCACCAATAGGAGTAGAGTTAGAAAAAGGGTCTAACACCACATTATGGCGTCACAAAAGAAAAAGTAGCACCGAGATCAAGCAAGGCATACACATCAAGATTGAGGACTTTTAACATATCGGTAACTACATTGGGAGAACCCTTTTGATCATGTCTAGCTTGAAGTGCACATAATTTGTTTTTCTTTGGAGCACTCGAACCTGAACCACTAGGCAGAGCTTGCCTACCATCTCTCCCTTTAGTAGCAAATGATGGAAAATCCCTCATCTTGTGACCACTTCTACCACAACTAAAGCAATCATTCGTACCGACTAAGCATTGACCATCATGCTTCCTTCCACACCTAGCACAAGTACTCAAAGAATATCCAACACCATTTCCTCTTAGAGACTTAGGGTTAAAAACCATATCTTATTTAAACTTCGGAGCTAGGGTATTAGAGGAACCTTGACTGGAAAACCTTTGTCAGAATCTAGAATTACCATGTCCATCGAACCTCGAATGTGAAAAGTCACCATCACCAGTCTTTGCTCTCTTGGACTCCCTAGACCTTTCCTTAAACTTCTGTTTTTCAATTTGTTGGCCATGTGTCATAAAACAAGAAATATCCATTTCCTTGATCAGCGTGGAGGTATGACATTCTTTGACAAGCAAGTCAGATACACCTGACACAAACTTACTCATCTTTGCCCAAGGGTCGGTAACCATTGAAGGAGCATATTTTGACATTTGAGTGAATTTCAAGATATACTTCTTCGAACTCATATTCCCTTTATGAAGGTTGATAAAATCAAGTACTTTTGCCTCCCTCATCTCAAGGGGAAAGAACCTATCTAGAAATGCAACTGTAAACTTTTCCCAATTAAGTGGACCCGCATCAGTAGCCCTCTCTTCCTTCCATTGGTCGAACAAAAATTTAGCAACATCCTAAAGTGGATAAGCAGCCAATTCCTCCTTTTCTATTGGTGTCACTCCCATGATCATCAAAACCTTATACACTTAATCCATTATCTCTTGAGGATATTCCTCAACCATAGAACCTTAGAATTCTGGAGGATTCTTTCTTGTGAAATACCTCACTCTTGTTGCCATCGTACCCACATTTGAGTTAAAGGGGGCCACTACCTGCCTATTGGCTTGAGCCATCATGGCTTCGGCCAAAGCATGAAAAGAAGCTCAAAACTCTACATTAGTCACTTCCTCAGCCAAAGGGTCCGCCAACACTTGTGGAGCTTCTTGTTCCACATTCTCATTAGCATTCCTTCTCAATTAAGATCTTCTAGGGGCCATGCCCTAAAAATCATCAGACGAGGATTCGAGGAGAGACATAAAGAGTTACAATCTATCGCTCGACATTAGAGTGATGAAAGAAGTGGAATTTTCTAAACATCTTATAGCTTTCTATTCATAAACATATATAGCACGCTTCACACTAATGAACAAGACTCTACTCAATGTGGCTTGTGAGATATCCTAGGACCTTTCTGAACCATATGCTCTGAATACAAAGTTTGTCATGAACCAAGGTATACCCTAGGTCTAAAATAGCATATAGAACCTCGAAAGGCTCTACACAAGCCACTTAGCATACATCATACAAGATAATAGAAATAAAGAGAGTTCAAAAGTAGCATTCTTATATCAAAAGAATTTGACAAAGTGGAAGTCAAACATAGTCTCAACAAGCCATCTAATACATAAAAAGAAGTGGTTGGGAAGTAACCCATGTGGCACGTACAATGTCTAGAAATTGAAATAAAGAAAAGATATAAAAGTAACTTGGTCCTCGGAGCATGAAGACTCACCAATCTTTGAATTGACAAGAGCAATTAGCTAGCCACAAGTATGTGAGGTAGGAGCATCAGACCCTATATTATGAGACAATATAGGCAGAAGTATGCATTAGTGCATGGAATGTACTAAGTATGATAGCAATGCATAAACGATATGAAATCATCCTAAAAGGACTTTACATGACATGCAATGATCATGTCTCATGTTTTAGTGCAATCCCATCAAACTTAGTACATTCCATATATTAATACATATTTATGCCTACATTGTTTCATTAATGTAGGGCATGCTAATTCCTCTCCCTCTGTTCGTGGCTAGTTGGTGATCATCAGAGTTTGTAGAGTTTGTGAGTCCTCATGTTCTGAGGACAACGACATCTTTACTTGATTCTCATTATGTTGTAGCTTCAGACATTGTACGTGGTTTATGGATTACGTCTCGGCCACTTATTTTGATCTTGTAGAAAGGTTTGTTAAGACTATGTTAGACTTCCGCTTTAAAATGTGGAACTTTTTATTTCTTATAAGATTTCCTACTTTTCTCAATTATGTTGTGTATATGTATGTAATGACCCGATTGGTCATTTTTGATATTTTGTGTAATTTACCATTTTGTCCTTCCCAATATCGATTCCCGAATTATTTCTTGATTGAGTTTTTTAATTTGGTTTCAAACTTTGAGTTAAATATGGAGATTTTGGTAAGTTTGAGTTTTAAAGGCTTAAGTTGCTAAAAATGGTTTTTGTAGTCTTTTTGAGTTTCGAGTGTCGAAATGGAATTTCGTCAATTCCTTTAGTTTCGGGATGTGGAATCTGATTCGTGAGAGTTATGGATTTCTGATTCTAAGTTTTTTTGAGGATTTGAGGTCTGAAGTTGTGAAATTGTGGAATTTTAGCCTTTATGTTGACTTTGGGCAACATTCGGAGTACAGATGCTCGGATTGTAATTCCAAGAGTTTAGTTGGATTCAAGGGATGGTTTTCAGCCTAGGTGTGGTCTTCGTTGATTTTTTAGAGGTCCCGAGCTTGTTTTAACCTTTTTAGGCTTTGAGTTAGTTTCTTGTGGTTTTCACGGATGGCGTGTCAAGGAGACCTTAGATTCGTGTTTAGATGGATTCATTGAGTCCAGAACATTATAAATAATTAATTTGCATATCTTGTTTGTGTGTATGGGTTTCCCGAACGAATCCTGAAGATCAATTTGATGTTTGAGAGTTGGCTGATTTTCTGGTGCCTAAGTTATGTGACCTTCGCTTGTGTTATTGGCCTTCCGCTTAAGCGAAGCGAAGGTGTGATCGCTTAAGTGAAGGTCATGCTTTTATGAAGAGTTCGCTTAAGTGAACGAGGGCTCGCTTTTGAGATGGTTGCTTAGGAGAAGCCTGGTTCGCAAAAGTGAAGCCCGTGTTTTTAGTGGTTCGCAAAAGTGAAGCCCTTGTTTTAAGCGAAACCCTCGCTTTTGCGACATCAGAGAGTGGTTTTGGCCTACAATTTCGGGGTTTAAGCCCCATTTCATCATTTTTGAGCTTGGGGAACCCTTGTTGGCAAATTTTAACGGATAAATTATGAATTTTAACATCAAAATATGAGATTTTTATTGCTGAATTGGGAGGTTTTCATGAATTCAAGTTCCTAAAGTAAAATGATAATTTTAATCTCTTTTTTGAAATGGTTTTCTCAAATGAGTTCCTAAGGCAATGAGTAATGTTTTTAACTATTAATTTACAGATTCAAACCTTTTTTTTCAAATTGGGGTTTGTATTGATTGATCCACTTTTCAACTTAATTGGTGTAGGTATTGTGATTTTCAGTAGATAATTATGAATACTTGATCATTTTAGATT